>PVHX01000230.1:254832-363759 GCA_004024805.1 Geosciurus inauris
GCTTGAGCGTTCCAAGTATCTTCTTGTTCAGTCGTTCTGTGCCTCAAAAATGCGCTGACGGAATCATTGCTATCATGCCTAGGATGAAGCCTCTTAGATCACAAATTTTTTTCCTAATTGTCTGTTGAGGTTTTACTCTCTTAGTTTCCAGAATTGTAATGTAAGATTAAGGTTAGTTTGATTCTCTTTGAAAATCAAAGAGATTTTCAAAAGAAAATCTTTTGAACTCTTCTCACTTGCGTGAACTCCCATGATGTCCGTGGCAGGTGGGAATCTCAAGTCCACCAACTGAGATGCTCCAGGCTTTAGAGCTGTCCCTGACTAACTGAACCGCTCTGGGTTTTTTTGAGCCCTCTTACCACCTGGATGGGGGACGTCTTGGCAGTGGGTGGCAGCGGGGGTTGTGCAGCGCTGAGGTGAGGAGCGTGAGGAGGGTCTGTCCTTGGAGTCGTCTGCCTTGCCCACCTCTCCCAAGATAAAGGGTGTCAGCTTTGACGCGCATGCGCACACACACAAATCGTGGCCTCCCTCTGAGCTCCACCTCAAGCCTCTCTTTCAGATCCTCCAGCTCTCGGCACCTCATCTGGGGCACACGCCCGGCCCCTCAGAAACAGGCCCCACCCCACTGCTGGCTGTGGGAAAGCGCTCCCCGGCACGCAGGCGCATTCCGCGGTTCCTGGCAGCTCGGAGAGGCCGAGCAGACCCCTCCGCCCCGACACGCCTACTGCAAGACTTCCGCCTCGCTTCTCCGCTGGCATGTGCCTCTGCGCTGGAGGCCCAGACTCCTCCCAGCTCTCCTGGAGCAGGGGCCCCAGGCCTCTCGGTGGGAGTTGCTCCCCGCCCCCGCCCTCCCCCAGTCTCCTGAAGTCTACTCCCTCCTTAGTTGGTGGAATTTTTATTTTGTTGGAGGTGGGAGGAGGGAAGGATTGAAATCTAGGTGTCCAGACATCCAAGGCAGATTCCTACCGACCTTGAGGAATCGTGCCCTGTACTGGGGTGTCTGGGAATCCTTAAGGACAGGATGCCGAGGCCTGACTCCTAAACGACAGACACCCTGCTAGGCAGGAGGCCCGCGGGGCACGGTGCATTCCCATTCTCCCTGTGAGGTTGGGCCCCGGAGGTGAGACCCACACAGATCACCGCTTGAGTCAGCAGCAGGGGAGATGTGAGTGGTGGGGCTGGGGCACAGGCGAAGGCTGAGAGATGGTGTTGTCTATAGCACCACATCGCAGTGAGAAACCAGGTGCCATAGTCTGCTGTCGGTCGATTCACCTACTGAATCTTCACATTTACCTTTTTAGAAAAGAAAATTCAGCCGGGCGTGGTGGCTCAAGCCTGTAATCCCAGCACTTTGGGAGGCTGAGACAGGAGAATCGCGAGTTCAAAGCCAGCCTCAGCAACGGCGAGGTGCTAAGCAACTCAGTGGGAACCTATCTCTACATAAAACACAAAATAGAGCTGGGGATGTGGCTCAGTGGTCGAGTGCCCCTGAGTTTAATGCCCAATACCCCCCCCCCAAAAAAAAAGAAAAGAAAATTCAGCTTCTTCTTTATTCTGCCTTTATAGATGGGGCAAACTTTGAGTAACTTGCCCAAGGTCACAGAGCAAATAACTTATGAAGTTGGATTTAAATCAGCTCAGAAGTTGAACCTAGTCAGATGCGATGGTACACATCTTTAATCCCACCTACTCTGGAGGCTGAGGCAGGAGTTTGAGGCCCGTTTGGATGACTTAGTGAGACCTTGTCTCAAAAAATAAAAAAGGGCTGGGGATGGAGTTCAGTGATAGAGTACCCCTGGGTTCAATCTCCAGAATGGGGGTGGAGGTGGGGTGGGGGATGGAGTTGAACCTGAAAGTTCCATACCATAAGGCCTTTTCCCCATCAGCTCAGTTGATCCTCTAGAGGGGTGATGAAACTAGACATAAGGACATTAAGGTCTTGCTCAAGTTAGTGGGACAGCTAGACTAGAGCCTGGACTGTTTAACTTCAGTGGTCTCAACCTACCGGGACCTTCCAGTCTAATGGGGAAAGCAGATCCCAATATTCCGGCCCAAGAGTGACTGCCTTAGGTCAGGTGTAGGACCTGTGTTCACCAGCAGAGGGAGCCTTTCCCAGTGAGCAGTAGCCAGCCCACCAGGAACCTCCTCTGTGCCTGGAAGTGTGCCCACTCGGGCACTGAGAGAAACAAAAGTCCAGCTCCTGGCCTTCTGGAGCCACTGTGTGTCATGGTGAAAAGCTGTGTTCAGCAAGAGAGTGCCGCCTGCATATTACACCACCTCACCCCCCACCAGTTCCCAGACCCCATGATGCTGGATATTTTCCTTAACTCTCCAGCTCTGGGGGAACCTTTGCTTCAGAGAGCAGGCTCCTGGTCCCGGCTGAGAAGGCAGCTGGGTAAGTGGCCTGACCCATTAACTAGGGCCATACTTGACTGGACCTGAACTGGACATAGGACCCAGACTGGGCCAATCAGCTTCTCTCCTGGGTTACAAAGACTCCAAATCCCGTCCCTCCAACTGTGGGCACTGGTGGCCATGAAAACACCCCTCTCAGATCTCTGGCTGAGAGGAGCATCACTGACCAATGGCTTCAGCAGTTGCACTCAGTAATCTGTCACAGCCAATCTGCAATAGCTGTGCTTCCCACAGGCCCCTTCTGGTCAGTGACAGACCTGCACTATGGCCTGATAGCCCTCCCAGCCTCCCCTGGCTTCTCCTCACTTCCCTCACAAAAGCATTCCCTAAGCAGTCTCTTACACATCTAATTTGACTTGACATCTGCTTCTCAAGTGGTATTAATTGCATGTCCCCACCCTGCAGGCCAGTCCTGGCCACAGGACCTTCCAGGGGCATCCATGGTAACCCTACCACAGAGCTGACCTAACTGCCATAGTGTGCCAGTGGGTACCAATTTCATCATACCCACTAATGCATGACCTCAGGGGCCTCACCCCTCCTGGGATGTGGAGCTGGTTCTCAGATCAAGAGCACAAAATAGGACATCTTCAACTCAAGTTGCCTGGGAGACAAAGTTGCTGGGAGGTTCCCAGGAATGATGAACACAGACACAAGTGGAAAAACCCAAGAAGCTTCTTGGAGGAGGAAGCATTTTAATCAAGATGTAAAAGATGCCGTGGGGACTAAAGGAGGAGATAGGACACTCTAGGAGCCATGCACAGAGGCTCAGAGATGAGAGAGGTTGGGGATGTTTGCCTGGAGTGAGGCCAGAGAGAAGAGTGAGAAACTGAGGCCGGAAGGGTCACCAGGCAGGGCAGCTTCTGGAAGTCTCTAAACACCAGAGCCAGAAGTTTGTTATTTACTCTGTTTGGCAGGATGAGATGTGGAGCAGAAGAGTGATGCTCTTAAAGTTAATTAGCAAGGGCTGGGATTGTGGCTCAGTGGTAGAGCACTTGCCTCGCATGTGTGAGGCACTGGGTTCGATCCTCAGCACCACATAAAAATAAAGAAAGAAAGAAATTGTGTCCATCTACAACTAAAAAAAAAATGTTTAAAAAAAAAAGTTAATTAGCAAGATGGGCACCGTGGGGCATTTTGGAAACCTGAGCGTCCCCTGCAAGTCCCAGAAAGGCTTTACCAGAGTTTGGTCCCCACTTCTTTTTCTGCGTTTTCATCAGGGGATGAGAATTGGAGAAGCTCTGCATTCTGTTTGTCACGAGCCTGTTGCCCAACCCCTCCCAATACACAGGCACACTACACCCTCACCCAAACAAACACACTCCAGTGAAGCAAGGCACCCACTGTGCCCCTTCCAAGAGTGCATGTTTGATATTGGCCACCAGAGGGCGCATCTGACATCCCAGCCTGAGGGAGAGCCTGAGACCCAGCTTCAAGAAACTTCTTCATTTTATGTATGGGGAAACTGAGACTCAGAGATGGGGGTGGTGTAATCAAGGTGAGGGAGGGAGGAGGGAGCGGCCACTTCAAGACTTGAATATTAGCAGGTGGCTTTTAAGGTGCTATTTGAAAGTCCACAGAGGCACACCCCCACATACCAGCATGCACTTACACATAACCATTCATATACCAACATAACTCAAAACAAGACTTTCCTTACATCTGCCACATACCTGCATTTCCACCATGAGGTTACTCTCTGATGACAATACACTAACTCTCTCTAGAAGCTTTTGGAGGCCTCTCCTGCCACCCTCTTCTCCACGGTTCTCTGTACCTACCCTGTCAACCTTCCACCCACCTCAGTCCAGATGGGTGCTTGCTCCTGTGTCCTCTGGAGCTCCTCATTGCCCTTCAGCTGGATCTGCTTTATTTTTTATTTTTTTATTTTTATTGGGGATTGAACTCAGGGGCACTCAACCACTGAGCCACATCCTCAGCCCTATTTTGTGTTTTATGTAGAGACAGGGTCTCACTGAGTTGCTTAGCACCTCGCCATTGTTGAGGGTGTTTTTGAACTCACGATTCTCCTGTCTCAGCCTCCCTAAGTGCTGGGATTACAGGCATGCACCACCGCGCCCGGCTGAAGCTGCTTTTTTTTTTTAATTTTTTTTTTTTTTTTAGTTGTAGGTGGACACAATGCCTTTATTTTGTTTATTTATTTTTATGTGGTGCTGAGGATCGAACCCAGTGCCTCACACATGCTAGACAAGCACTCTACCACTGAGCCACAACCCCAGCCCTGGAGGTGCTTTTTGTTGGAAGGAGGTAACAAGGTTCCGGAGGGTGAGGGCTGTGTCAGCAGTCCTGTGCTCTAGTGCCAGCGCTGCCCTGACTGTTGTGGGTGAGTTCCTTCCCCTTGTGGATATCTCCCTGTGCCGCTTTTTGCCCCTCGAGGTGAATGGCTTAGACATTCTGAGGTCCTTCCTGCTCACACAACTGAAACTTCACTTGTGAGTGTCTGGGCCTCAGGTTGACTGGGCCACTAGGGCCTCAACCCCCTCTGTATCCTCCCCCAGCTCTCCCTGGGCCTTCGCAGGCTCCTCCCTCTTGGCCAAAGCATGGGGCACCATGGTTACACTCCCTTAAATAGGCACAGGGTGGGGTGCAGCCTAATTATGTGCTCTGGATGATAACTTGAAATGGGCCCCTGGCTTCCCGCCTTGGTCTGCAAGGCCGCTGAAGGGATGGGAGTGAGGGTGGGGCCTTGGGAGACTTGGCCTTTGCCAGCCCAAGGTCCACATTCGGGAGGTGTCAGGGAGGAGATGTGGAGGCAGATGAAGCTGAGAATGGCCTCCTCCTCACAGGGCATGTGAGGTCCCTTGCAGGGCAGCTGGCCCTTGACTGGCCAGGGGCCCACAGGCATGCAGGCAATGAAAATCCCCACTTCCTCTCCCCTTCCTCTTCCTTAGCTCCTTCACCTCCCATCAAGGGGGAGGGTGGGACCACCCGTGGGCCAGTTAAGAGCACTGGGCAGGAGTCAGGGTTCAGGCCTGGTTCCCACCCACATTATCAGTCACTTCCTTTTCCTGGGTCTCAGGACCAGTAAAACAAGGACCAGAATTGCTGCCCCAATGACCACATCAGAACACATGCCCTACCTCAAACTTCTGAGCCTTTGTAGATGCTGTTCCGCCTGCCCTTCCTGCCCCCAGGCAGCCAGTGGCAAACACCTGAGGTCCTTTCAACAGCAGAGTCTCCCCAGCACACCCTGCTCCTTCTGTCCCCAGGATGCTTAATTTGGGTTTGGAGTTGGAGCACTCTCTTTGATGCCCTCAAAACTCCCTTGAACAGTATCATCTGCAATAGAATAAACTCAGGGGGCTGGGATTATGGCGCAGTGGTAGGGTGCTTGCCTAGCATGCGGGAGGCAATGGGTTCGATCCTCAGCACCACATAAAAATAAAATAAAGATATTGTGTCCACCTACAACTAAAAAATAAATATTTTTAAAAAAAGAATAAACTCAGAATCTAAATGCCCACAGCTAGAAATGAATAGCAGCAATAATCATGGGGGGGGGGACGATGTCACATGTTTTTACTAAGTGCTCACTGCACTCACACCACAACCACAGCTGACCTTTACAAGGAGCTTATGAAGGAGGAGGAACTATTATGACAGAGAAGGAAACTGAGGCCCAGAGAGGGAAAGTGGGAGGGTAAGAACACGACACATTCATTTTGTGGCTTACTTTAAAATTGTTTAAAAATTAAGGTGTACAGCCAGGCGCAGTGGCGCATACCTGTAATCCCAGAGGCTCAGGAGGCTGAGGCAGGAGGATCGCGATTTCAAAGCCAGCCTCAGCAACTTAGTGAGGCCCTAAACAACTTAGAGAGACCCTGTCTCAAAGAAAAAATAAAAAAGGCTGGAGATGTGGCTCAGTAGTTAAGTGCCATTGGGTTCAATCCCCAGTATGAAAATAATAATAATAATAATAATAGTAATAAGTGCAGAAGTTGAATGCCATGAAAAAATGTGTATGTTACAATGCTGGGGGGGCATATGTATATGTATGTACTGTATATAAAGTAAAATATGTAAAAGAAAAGCAAGTTAGATGAAAAACACCAAAAAGTCCACAGTGGTGATGGGTGAACAGGTAATTTCTATTTTCTTCTCTGCACTTGTCTGCATTCCCACAATTTCTCCATGAGCAGCTGTTCTAAGTCATGAAAAGCAGCAGGCGCTGGGTGTGGTGTACAAGCAATTTGGGAGCAGGATTCAGACCTGAGTTAGGTCTGAGAAGGTGTGAGGCAGGAGGAGCCCTTGGTCTTGGAAGGGCTTTTCCCAGCTCCCCTCTGGCTTGGCCGCCGGTGGGAAGGTCTTCTGTCCTCACAAGTTTCATTCGTTCATTCATTTGCTCACTCAGACAACCAGGCTTGCTTCTGGACATTTCTGAGCCCAAACTGGGTGATGCTGAGGGCCTGAACAGGGCAGGACAGGGGCAAGATGGCCACTGGTGGCAGGAGTACAGTCAGGGGGCAGAAAGGCCAGCACGGGACACTTTGGAACAGGGAACATCCAGGATCCAGCCAAGGTTCTGACTTGGGCTGCACTTGTTGGTGGAGTCCTCAGGGCCACACTGTCTACAGCTGCATCCCCAGAATGAATAAGTGAATGAACAAACAATCCAAGATAGACGACAAATGACAAACTACAGGAAATACCTGCCCCCTGCATCACAGATGAAGCATCAATATCTGATTCAGCGAGGGCTTCTAAAAGTGGAAAAGGAAAAGCACAGAGATATCCTAGAAAATGGGCTTAAAATATTCAGAGGAAAAGAAGTGCGAATGGCTCTTAACCCTATCAAAAGTGATCAAATCGCTTAAATAAAAGAAATGCAAATTAAAACTGGAGATACCATTTCCCACCTATCAGATTGGCAAAAGTCTAGAAATTTGGCAACCCTTTCCACTGGGAAGGCTGTGGAGACAGAGGCCCTTCCAAGAGCCCAAGGCTACAGTCCTTTGCAAGGGAACTTGCCAGGAGTGAGCAAAACTGTGCGTGGGTCCCAGAGACCCAGGAGGGCAGGGCAGGAGGACCACAAGTTCAAGGCCAGCCTGGGCAACTTATGGAGACCCTGTCTCAAAATAAGATGAAAAGGCTGGGGGTGTAGCCCATTGGTAGAGCACCTCTGGATTCAACCCCCAGTACTGGAGCCAGTGGCAGGGAACATGTTTATCCAAATTATGGCTCAGGAAGCCCATGGCTGGGAGGTGATCTGGGAGATAATGCTAGCAAAAACACCCAAAATGGAAGAGAAGCTTTCTTTTTGCAGTTTAGTTTGTAATGGCAAAAGCCTGGGCCACCAGCACAGTGAGGTTGCCGAGGCTGTCTGTACAAGGGGACTGGGAAGAACTCGCTGGTTCTTGAGGGTGGAGTGGGGTGTGCAGTGGAGAAGTGGAGGGAGAGTGTGGAGCCCCCAGTGAGGAACAGCAGGGGGGCCTGGGGATGTGGCTCAGCAGAAGGGTGTCTGCCTGGCATGCGTGAAGCCCTGGGTTCAAAACCAGCACCACAAACAAAGATGTACAATAGTGCTTCCCAGTTTGTGTGTGAACTTGTGAGTAAATAATAAGAAAAAAAATCAGGGAGGAGATGGGCACCTGTGTGCAAGTATATTTTATATATCATTTTTCAATTTAGTAGTTGGGAGTTGGGGGAAGGGTTGAGGGAAGGAAACACAAAAGGTAAACCTTTCTGAAAATATTTTATTTTGTATAATAGACTTTGGAACCATACACAAAATTTTAAATTTTTAAATGAACTTCTATAAACCTAAACCAAAATGGAGCCAGTACATCTGTACATCAAGCTAGTCATCTAACCACCGAGAGGCACTATTTCAAATGATTTTCAAACAAAAGCCATAAATAAAACGTAACGTGTGGGCCTTATTTGTATGCTGACTCAAATAGGTTATAACAAACTATGACATCCACGAGCCGATCAGGGAAATGTGAGTGCTGACTAGTTATCTATGACATTAAATGTGACAGCAGCAAACCTTTTATATATCATAAGGGTATTGTGCTTTTTTTAAAAAAAAGAATTATAATGTTTTAGACATAATGTTAAATACGAATGAAATGATATGACATTGGGATTTGCTTCAAAAATAGTCTAATCACGGGGATGCATGGCGAAACAGGAAAGGCCATGAGGAGGCAACTGCTCAAGCCAGGGTCTGTGAAGGTTCGTTAAACTATTCTTTCTACTTTTGTAGATATTAGTGTTCATAACCAGGCTGGGGATGGAGCTCAGTGGTAGAATACTTGCCTAGCATGCGTGAAGCCCTGGGTTCCATCCCCAATACTGAAAAAGAGAGACAAGAATCTCACACAAGGGCTGGGGTTGTGGCTCAGTGGTAGAACACTTGCCTGGCATGTGTGAAACACTGGGTTCAATCCTTAGCACCACATAAAAGTAAATAAATAAAATAAAGGTAATGGGTCCATCTACAACTAAAAAATATTTTTTAAAAAAAGAATCTCACAAAAACATTTTTAAAAAAGGTGGTACCTGGTAAAGATGTAATATAATCAAAACTCATATAGTTTTGGAGAGAATGTAAAACACAGTTACTTCAGAGACAGTTTCTCCTACCCTGAACATCCAACCCAGCAATTCCACTCATTCATCAATTCCAAAGAAATGAAAACTAACATTTGCCCAAGAAGTGATGCTCCCTTAGGAGTGGAGTTTTTTAAGACACAGAGTTCAAGTTTAAACTATAAAGGTTATTATTACCTTGGTAATGCCATTCTTAATCACAGCTCAGCAGACTCCTGTAAGACTAACCATATACTTACATGTGACCCAGCAATCTCGCTTGTAGCATCCACCCTAGAAAGATGGGAATTTATGTTTGCACCAAAACCTACACACAAATGTTTAAAGCAGTATGATTCATAACTGCCAAAATCTAGACCCAAGTCCCATCCTCTGGTGGACAGATACATAAGCTGTACTAGATCTATGCCATGCAAGACAGCCCAGTGATAGAAAGGGACAAACCGCTAATACCCTCATGGTGGATGGCTCTCAAAAGCATTTACGCTCAGTAAAGAAGCAGGAGTCCAAAGGCTATATACTGCACAACTCTCTATACATGGCATTCTGGAAAAGGCAAAACTATAGGGACCAAAACAGATCGGTGGTTGCCAGAGGCTGGAGGAGGGGGCGGGGTTGACTACCAAGGGGCAGGAAGAAATTTTCTGGCTTGATGGAAATATTCTATATCTTAATTATGATGCTGTCTACACATCTGTTATGCATGTGTCAAATCTCATATAACTGTACATTAAAAGGGGTGAATTTTACAATATGGAAATTCTCTCTCAATCTGGCACTTCACAAATGATCAACTAAATGTGAATTGAGTAGGGCTGGGGGTGTAGCTCAGTGACAGAGCAGGTGTAAGGCCTAGCAGGTGTAAGGCCCTGGGTTCCATCCCCAACAACCCCCCCCCATAAAAAAATAGATTAAATTCCCAATGAATGAATGAACTAAATGTAGCAACCGAGAAGAAGGAATAAGTAGTGGCAGCAATATTTGAGATGGGGGATCGGGGGCCCTACAGGACCTTGGGGTGAGGGAGACCAGTGGGTAGCAGGCAATAGGACTTTCAGGGTGGAGACCAGGGACTGTAGGGCCTTTGACATCAGCTAGTCTGGCCTTCTCCATCCTCCAGACCCTTCCCCCACTCCCAAGTGAATACCTAGTCCTGGCTCCTGCCTCCTGGAACAGCAGTCTTCAATTCAAATGTGCCCACCCTCTGAAGGACTCAAACACACTATGGTCCAAATTCAGGTTTCTGCACAGACAGAGCCCCAGGCTGGTGCCCCATCCCATCTCTCCTATTCTTCTATGCCCTCGCCTGAGGAAACACAGGACCCTCATGCTCTGTGAGGAGCTCGGAGGGCCACTATGGTGTAGTAGTAGGCACACACCAGAGGCCGCCTCTTCCCCACTCATGGCCCTGTCTTGGCTCTGAAAGACCTTGTCCCAGTGTGGGAGAGGGACAGCTGGAGAGACCCAGTCCTTCTCCTTCCATCTAAGGAGATGGGGGAACAGAGACCTCACCTCGAAGAGCTCCCAGACTGGTGGGGATCCAGGCTCTTTCTCATGATTCTTGAACTTGACAGCCTCCCCAGGTGGCGGAGCTTTGGGTGGCTCCAAGTTGCTTGAAGATGAAGTCGCAGCAGACAAATATGGCTAAATATGCTGTGCAAGGAGGGACGGGGTGGGTCCAAACTTTGGATTAAAAAGAGAACCAAACGGTTTCCAGTGATACTGTAAGTGACCCAGGAGGGCGACTTCATGTCATCACAAGGCTGCAGGGGCTCCAGAAGAGCATAAGCACCCGTGCTCCCTAGGCTGCAACACAGCCTGGGAAGGTGAAAGAAGTGTCAGCTCGTGTCCCCTCCACCCCAAGGACACATGTTGCCCTTCACCTGTGAAACCTGCCTCAAAACCCCAGGAGGCACCTGAACGCCAAGGCTGAGGGTTTGGCCCCCAGACTCCTATCCTGGTTGTGCTGCCTGCAAACTGGGGAACCCTCATCAAATTTCTTTACATCTCTACACCTGGCTTTTCTCTCCTTGAAGTGGGGGTACTGTGCCTGCTTCACAGGGCTCAGTGTGCGTGAGACCAGGTTAGAAATCAGTGCGCTCCTTGCCCCTGGCCCATCAGTTCCCCCCACCCTAGGGACTTTGGGAGACACAGGATCTGAGAAGAGCTCTGGATGAGCTGCAGCTCCCTTCTCAGGCCCAGAGAGGGGCAGCCACTTACACAAGGTCTCCCAGTGCGGCAGAGTCAGGTGGCTTCCTGGAGGAAGTAGCCTTCTTGAAAGAAAGAACCTAGTAGTGTGAGAATCTGGATTTTTAGTCCCTCATCTGGTGACTCTGGTTTACTTTCCTCACATTCCCTGGGCCACCTACACTTCCCGGAATTCCAGGGTGGCCATTCAATCTCTTTATCAAGGGACCAGAGGGAGGAGGGGGTGCTTGGGACTCCTCAGGAGATCCTGAACAGCCTCTCAAGGCCACACCTGAGTGTGCCCAGACAGAAGGCTGGGAGAGAAGAGACCCAGGCCTCAGATGACTCTTCTCAGAAGAGGAAAAAACTAGAATGCTTTAGGAGAGATCACAGAAGACCAGGAACTCACTGCATAGCCTGAGCTTGGTGGGGTCGAGTCCTCTCTCTTAATAGCACTTGAGGTCTTGGGGTAAATTCCTGGTGGCTCCAGTGTTGAAATACCTCCAGGCCTTATCTTTTAGTGATAGATACTGACCTTTTTATGAATGAAATAAAATGCTATCTGGGATTTGCTTCAAAATAACCTAGTTGCCAGGAGGAGTGAAGGGTTTATATGAAATAAAAGTGGCCATGAACCAACAATCGTTCAAGTGGGTAATGGGGACTTGGGAGTTCCTTGCACTGGTCTCACTACTTTTGTATAGCTTTCCTGGTTTCCATAATGAAAAGTTCCGATGTCCAGCCGCTTCTCTCCAGCAGCTCGCTCACTGCCTGCTCCCAGCTCAATGGTTTCTGGTCCCAGCTGCACTGGGCAGCCTCCCGGCTCTCCCGGGCTTTCCAGCCTGCTCTCAACACGGCCGCCAGAGGGCGCCGGCTACCGTGGCAGCCCCTCCAACCCTGCCGGGCCCCAGCTCATCCGGAGGACCCAGGCCTGCGGGATCACACTCTTCCAGCTCTTGTTACTCTGCAGCCACAGTTGCCTGCCAGCTCAGACTTCCCCCAGCCTTCTCCACGACTCCAAGTGCCTCAGACCTCATCTGTACCTCATGATGCTTTAGACACTGCAATATTGCCTGCATCATAGTTACACGCACGTATATACATACATTTTTTTTTTCATTGTTATCTGGAACTCAAATCCAACTGGGCATCCTGTATTATATCTGGCAAGCCTACCTCTAACAGCCTATCTCCTACCAGAAGAATCATGTTGTCATCTTAGTGCCTAGGACACCAAGGTGTCCCCTCCTATCAGACAACTGACAAAAAGCAACTTTGGACTGAATCAGTCCCTTGGCCAGTTGCAAGGATTTCAGGCCCCCTTGCTTCAACAGAGAGGTGTCCTTTTCTAGTGCACAACCTGCACAACTATTCATGGCAGTCCTGCAGGTGCTTTCTAAAGGAGAGGAGCCAGTCCTTCCAGCTCCTGCTTCTCCCCAGCAATGGGTAGGGACTGGCAGGGAGCAACCATGTCAAGGTCTTGGCTGGCAGCCCCCTCTGGGTGCTTCTGGATTTGGGCCCATCTGGGATGTGTCCTACACTGGCACCCACACCAGACATTAGCTGCCCCCATGGTCTGAGAGTGCCCCCGCCAATCATTCCAAGTAAACATTTGACCAGCCCGGCCCCAGCCCTCATCCTGTGCCAACACTTGGTCCTTGTTCCTGCACAGGCCCCACTGTGTCCCGTCCTTTGTGGCTGACATTTCAGCAGGGCCCTGGAAGGACTGGGGTGACCCCATGCCCCTGATGAAGACAAGCCCGGGGGAGGTGGTCCCGGCGACAGCAGGCTCTTGGCGTGGGGAGTCCAGGCAGACAGGCTGTCGCCAGCTGGGCAGCTGCCTCCCTGGTCACCCAATGTGGGCCACGGGCTGCCGGGCCCACAGGTCTGACGTGGAGCATGGGACGCCAGCTAACTCTGCCGCTTTGTTCCAGGCCTGGAGTGGTCTAAGCAATGATGGCTCCTTCTTTGCTGAGAAGCCACAGATAACACTGGCGACAGGGCCTGATAACGCGTCTGTTGAAGGCTCCCTCCCAGACAGGCCCTGCCGTTCCCACGGGCCTCAAGGGCCCTGTAGCCCTAGCCTGTCTCTAGAGCTCAGCCCTTCCTGGGGTCTCAGCCCTCCTGTGCGAGGTGAGGAGCTGGCCAGCAGACCCCTGCCCATGCCCAGCCTCAGCCGGCTGCTCTCAAGGCCCTCCAGACCCCACAGCCCATCAACTGACCATCTCGATTATTCCTGGGGAAAGAATGTCAAGGAGCAAGCTTCTGAGAGAAGCCCAGACTGCAGCTCCTGGGAGGGGGACAAGGAAGGGTCTGAATCCTCCCAGAGCCACATAAATGACATCAGAGTCACCTTGCACACACCTTCTTCTTTCATGTTACAAGAATCCCCTTTATACCAGCCTCTGTGATAGTCACAGGGGACATGAGAACAAATAAGACATGGTCCAAAATCCAGTGGGGTTCCAGAAAGAGGGGCTGGGAGATTTACCCCCACAGCCCAACCTGACCCAGGCCCGGCTTTGCCCCCATGCCTACAGCAGGGCCTGCTGGAGTAGAGGGGGTTTCATCTCTGGAATCTCTCTTTCCAGCCTTGGGGGAATGGGGAGGCCTGGTGCAGCTCAATGCCAAAGGTCTGGAGAGCTGAGACCTGAGATACCCATGATGGAGGAGGCCTAAGCCCTGCCCTGTGGAAGATCTGATCTCATGAGGGAGTCAAGACACACCTTTGCAAAGACCCAAAGAACAGGCATATCTGAAATCAGGCCTATAGGGACACTGAACGTGTTCAGGTGGGCAGAGGCCCTGCAGGCCCTGCCAAGGAAAACGCCCCTGCTCACCTGAACCACAGTGGTCTTGCTCCCTGGAACTGCACAATAATGCTGAGCTTCCAGTGGACCACAGACAGAGTATGGGGGCCAAGGCTGGGGCACCTGCTGGGTGGCCAGCCTGAATAAGGACTTCAGCCAGGGCAAGTGGCAGAAATGGAGGTTCTGCATCTCCTTTGCTGTGTGGCCTGGAGCAGGCTGCCTGCCCTCTCTGAGGGCAGGGCTAGAAGTTCTCAGGGACCTCCTGGGAACTAAAGCCCCATGAGAGAGAGCCATAGTCCAATGGCCAGTATGCCTGGACACTCTCCTTCTGGCTGTCTCCCCACTGCAGAGGAGAAGAGCAGTTCTCCTGGCTCAGCAGGGAGTCCATGGGTGAGCGGAGAGCTGGTACCCTGGCGTCCTTCACCTGTAGTCCAAGCATTGTCCTTCTCATCTGGGGGAACCCTACAGAGTCTCATAGCTGGGCCTCTCACCCAAGCCTCCAGCTCAGGAAGGAAGGGCCTAGAGTTCCTAGGCATCCTGAGTCACCAGGGGAGCCCAGCCTCTGGTGGCCCACGTGTCCTCTCCTGCAGACTTCACCCAGCCAACTCCCTGAGGCCTCCACAAGCTCACTGGCCCAGCCCCGCCCCCATGCACACACGCACATGCTCACCCCCAGGATCGCCAAGCCCCCAGCCATTCCCTTCATGCCATCCCCTGCGGAAGTCATGCTCATTCGATCACGTATTCACCTCAAACACCTGCTGGAGGCCAGGGCTCAGGCCCAGTGACCAATGTCACTGGCGCAGCACTGTTCTTGAGGCGTTTCCAAACTTGTGCTTGGGCAGACACCGAAACACAGCAGGGAGCACGTGGCCAGTCGGGGACAGGAGGCTGCGGAGACCTGAAGATCTACTTGGCCAGGGGAGCTCAGGCAGTCCAGGTCTTCCTGAGGAGATGACACTAAAACTGACCTTGAAGGCAGGGGAGATCTCAAGGAAGAGCAGTTCCAGGACTGGGTCTCTGTCATCTCTGGAATCTCTTCCTCAGGCCACCAACTCACACCTGCCCAGTACCACACCATCCATACCCAGATCCTGCAGGTAGAAATTAGGGGCAGCCTGTGGCCTGTGACCGTGGCCATAGGAGGAGGTAGACCCTAGGTTGTGACCCTGAGATAGGAGAGGTTAAGGCCATGGAGTTCACACTGTGTAGACCTGGCAGAAAAGCTATAAAGGTGCAGAGTTGATAGTGAAAATACGCCCCGCATTAATCCTGTAGATATCCTCCTCACAGACCCCAGGAAGAACCTTGACCTGAGGTTGGGAGAAAGTTGGTTGGTGCCCCAGCAGCCCAGGCCCTCAGCCTCTCATCACACCTAAGGCCCCCGGCCTGGCCTGGCTCTGCTGTAGACTTCGGGTGTGACCTTGGGAAAGTTACTCCCTCTCTCTAAGCTTGGGACAATGACTGAGGCACAGTGGAAGGATAGAAGTGGTATTGTTTCCCCAACAAATGTTTCTGTGGACACTTTGGATGTGGGCCAAAGGAGGTGGGGGTGGGGGCTCAGCCACTCTGTCACTGAGTGAACCCCAGGCTCCTCTCTGAGGATCCCTGTCCATCGGCAAAGGGAAGGCATTGACCCTGAGGCCAAGAGAGCTGAGCACCCCCACTCCAAGTTCTCCACCGAGAACCAGGCCCAGGGACCCAAACACCTACAAGTGGCCACATTAAATGATGATAAGCACTATAATTTTTTCATCGTGAAGCAAAACAACAGAAAAAATAAACCCAAAATTAGAAAAAAAAAAGGACAAAACAAAAGACCTGACAGCACAGTGTTGTCTGACCCCAGGGGCCACTCACTTGGTGGTGGCCATGGCGGTCAGTGGTGACGATGGCAGGATGCACAGAGCAAGGACACCCCACCCCTCAGAGGTGCGCCAGAAAGGCAAGGATGGCAGCTGGCCAAGCTCTTCCCCGCTTCCTCGGTGAGCGTTTTATTGAATTAGGATGCAGGTACAGCGCAGCACTGTGAGTGTACACATGTATCAACCCACACTCAAGATATAAAATATTTCCTACCTGCCAGAAGATTCCCTCAAGCCTCCTCCACGTCGGCACCCCAGGCTTAACCCGATCCTGACCTCTCTCACTACAGACCTAGCCTGACCTGTTCTTGAACTTGGTATTCATGGAATCTCACAGCTCCTACTCTGTGGCACCCAGCTCCTTTCTCTCAACAAAATCCCAGTTTTGCACAGGTAGCTGCATCTATCAGTGGTTTCTTTCTGTTTAAAATGCTGTTGCTGGACAGTGTTCTATGACATACCTTAGTCAGGCTTCCTTCCTGCTCTGGGCCTGGGGGGTGATTCCATCCGGGTGCTGGTGAGCAACACCATGAACACCTTGCTGTGCCTCTTGCACATGTGTGCTTGTCCTGTGGTGGGTATCCAGGAGGTTCCCTGCCAGGTCACAGCTGGCAGACTTTTAGCTTTCACAGCTATTTAGGCACTAAGTCTATTTAAACCCATTTTACAGATACATAAATAGAGACTCAGAGAGCAGAAGCAGCTCCTTAGAACTCCTGCAGAGACTCAGCAGGGAAGCCTGGGCTGAAATCCAGGGACTTGGGACTCCAAAGTCTTCTCAAGAGTCTAGTTTCCTTGCCCAACTTTTAAATCCTGCTTGGTAGAACAGGCATGGCGTGTAAGGGAGGGGGCCAGAATGGAGGGGATGCACAGGGGCCACTCTGACAGCCACTCAGTAAAATTGGCTAGTGGGGAGGTCCAGCCCCGCCCTGGGAGGGCTGAGCAGAGGCTGATGGGAATAAGGGGCAGCCCCCTGCAGTGTCCCGTCCTACCCGCCTCCCCAGCATGCGCTCACCTTCCCACTCAGGTCAACTGGCTGCCTTCCCTGTTGTCCACACCAGTGCCAAGTGCAGGTGCCTCTTGGCCTTGATACCTGCACACCTGAAGGTGCCTCTTTCTGAGCTTCATCTGCCCCAGGTATTCTTTTTTTTTTGGTACTGGAGATTGAACTCAGGGCACTCGACCACTGAGCCACATCCCCAGCCCTATTTTGTGTTTTATGTAGAGACAGGGTCTCACTGAGTTGCTTAGCGCCTCGCCATTGCTGAGGCTGGCTTTGAACTCGCGATTCTCCTGTCTCAGCCTCCCTAAGTGCTGGGATTCCAGGCATGAGCCACCGCCCCCAGCGCTTATATGTTCTGAATGGTTTGTTTGCTGCTGGGTCCTCACCCAGAGCGGGACTTCAGAAGAGCAGGGCAGGGCTGCGGTGTCTGAAGTGCTTTCCAGAAAATTCCCTGATGGCAAGAATGAGTGAATGAACAAGTGTACAAATGAAAAGTGAGCCCTCAGGCCCGTGGCGGCAGGTCAGGAGAGTGGCAGCTTGGGCAGCCATAACAGGGTTGCGCTCACCCGGGCTCTGGAGAGGTCTTGGGGGAGGCTGCTGACATCTAGGTCCTGAGACAAATCCCTGCTGCGGCATTGGTTCAGGGGCCTGGGGTGGGGGGAGGCAGCGCCCAGGCTGACCTTGGTGGCCACCAAGTGCCACCACAGCTCATCCACAAGAGGCAACTCTCAATACCCAGACAGGTAAGGGCACCAATGTGCACCTGGGCCCACCTGGGCGGGCCCTTCAGGATGGGGAGGGGGACTCAGGTCTCCTAGGTGAGGAGGGGAAGCCGGTGGCCAAATGCTGGTCCCCATGGGAGCTCATCTTCAATATGGTAAGACTGAAATGATGTGAGATGTCCTGAGGGGTTCCTGTCTTCCCTACCCCGATAGATAATAGTCCTCTTTCCCCACTGTTATTTATTGGCCTAGGAAGCCGTTGCTGGTTCATGACACTGTTCTGGGCCTCAGTTTCTTCCATCTAGCATATGGATAGATCTAGGCCATGAAGAACAATGGGGAAGCAATCCTAGAGCAGGGTCTGCTGACATGCTCTCATACCCCAGAACTACTGTGTGGCCTCTAGTAGAATCCTGCCTTCTCTGGGCTTCAGATTCCCCATGTGTCAAATGAAGGAATATTTCTAAGGACTAAAATTCTCCCTGAGATATAAAGTGAAGGGCAAGTTTTAAAGAGATGAAGGGCTAGGAGCCAGGGTGAGTCTGGACTTGCAACATTTCAGCATTGTCTCATTGAATCCTTACACAAACCTTAAGGAATATACCAATGTTCTCCTCCCATTTGACAGATGCAGAACCAACCACAGAGAGAGGTCAAGTGATTTGTGCAAGGTCACACAGCTAGTGAGTAGCAGAGCCAAAATTTAAAACCAAGTCTACCTGACTCCAAATCTACTTTGCACACTTCCTCCCCTGTTAGTAGAGGAAGGGGAGTGATCTTGCTCTTTGGGAGCCTAGGATCTAGCAAGGAGTGAGAAGAGGGAGCCAGGGCCTTTCACGTGCTATTTACTGTATTCAAAAAACCTTCCCTGGGATGCTCGCCTTGTGGCCTTCCATGCTTTACTCCATCTCAGCACAAAGGGTTCTCTCCCAGGAAGGTCTTCCTTCTAGCACCAGAGTCTGCAATAGAGCTCCAGCTCCCACAATGCCTTTCCCTGACCCCTTCATTTGTCTCCGTGGCACCTATCACTATCTGAAGCTCTTTCTTCTCGGTTGTGATGTTGTCTTGATTGTTTACCTCCCCGCCATGTTAAATTTTTCTCTTATTCACCAATCTAACCTCAAGGCCTACCACAGTGCCTGGCACATAGTAGGTGCTCAATCAACATTTGTGGGTAGAAGTCATGAATTAAGGGTCTTTCCTTTATGCATTTAAGGAAACGGAGCACCGGCTTCTGCTAGGCACGGGGGAGGGCGGGGGCGCCGCCGTCAGCCCATTGCGCGGATGCAGAGCCGAGGCTGCCTCCAGCGTCAGGCCCCGGGCCGCTGAGTGGCAGCTGGGGCAGCCCGCGCAGGGTCGCGCGCCCGCCCGGGCTCTGGCTCGCCGCCCAGCGCGCTTCCTAGGCGCGGGCAGGGCCTCCGAGCCCGCCCGGCCTCCCCGCCCGCGCCTGGCGCCGCCGCCGCCCCCGCCGCCCCCAGCGGCCTCGGCTGCCAGCGCCTCGCTCCCCAGCAGGGGCCGTCGCGGCGTTAATGACAGGCGGCCCGGGCCGGCCCGTGACCCCCGGCTCCCCAGACCCCGGCCCGCCCGCCCGGGGCCCCCAGACTCGGGGCGCCCGCAGGCCCCGCGGGCAGGGGAACCGGCAATTTCCCGGCCCGCCCGCCGGCCCGGCCCGCTCTGTACTTAGCCTGATGACGGGTTCCCGCGGCCCTAATGGCCGGGCGGGCGGCGGGTCCCGGGCGGGCGAAGCCGGCCCAGCCGGTCCCGTGCTCCGCTCTCAGGCGGCCGCCGGGCCTGTGTCATGCACCAGGAATTTCTGTTTTCCCCTCCGCGGGGCTGGAAGAAAAAACAATAATTAGGTCACTGGGCAGGCGGCAGAGAGGGTGTGGGACAGGCCAGTGGCGCCCTGTTGGGCAGGGAAAGGGTCTGGGAGGGCCCGCAGCGCTGCCTCTCCCGCCTGCCCTCCCCAGGGTGCCCGCGCAGGGGAGCCAGGCAGCCCCGACCGGCTCCACCCGTCGCTCTGTGTGTCCATTCATTCCACCAGCACTCTCTCTCCGGGCCCTGGGGACTCAGCAGGGAACAAGAGAAGGAGCGCCCAGATTCAAAAACAAAGGAAAGCTAAACAAACGAGAAGCAGCGGGGCAATGGCCATCCAGCTGAAGAAGCCTGCACAGACAGGGGTTTCAGGGACCAGTCCGGATGCAGGGAGGCCTCCTGGAGGCCTCAAAGAAGATGAGAGTCACAGGCCAAGTTGGAGGGGAAACAGGTGGGGTAATCCAGGTAGGAGAGACAGCATGTGCAAAGGCTTGGAGGACAGAAAGTACAGTAGAGACGTGCATCTCACAAACAGTTCATCTTAAGTGTGGCTCTACTGATTAAAGACTTACCTTTGGTTCCATGAGATCCCTAAGCACAAGCCAGCTACTTTACCTGATGCTCATGTTCTCACACTAGAAGAAAAACATTGTGGTACTGGAAGAGGTCCTAGGTCTGGGTACTACACCCATGAGTGATTTAAGAAATGTCTAAGGGGTCATTTGGACTTAGCACAGTTCTCAGCTTTCGCTCTGACCTTAGGACAACCCCCTAAGGTGGAATGCCAGGTCACTCCATCTGGCTGGGTTGATGAGAGGCTGACCTAGGAGGCTGGGAGTTAGAACGGGCCAGGGCATAAAGGGTCTCAGAGGTCAAGGCAGGGAGTGTAGACTTTTATCTGAAGGGAAGCAGGGAGCGGTGGTTTAAAGCAGGGTGGAGGAACAAGATCAGATTTCTGAAAAATTCATAGCTGATAACAGCCACCAGTTAGCTCCTGTTAGCTGGCACAGGCCTCTCTGTTTTGCACACAGCATTTTAGGAAACATAATAACAATCCTTTGAGAGTGTTGGCAAGTCTCATTTTCCAAAGAGGAAACGGGCCAGGGAGGTCATTTGCCCCAGGTCAACTGCTAATAAGAGGCAGAACCAGATCTCCAGTGTGCCACGCTGTTCTGTGAGCTCTGATGAGCTTCTTATCTGCTGTGGAAGCTGTGTGAAATGTCTCTGTCCAGCCACGTCAGACCACGGTTTGCTTCTCTCCTATGGGACCTTCCAGGGGCAGATTGCCCATGGCTGGGATGGTGTGCCTACTCCATGAGGTCATCCCTACACCCAGGCTCCTCTTGCCTTGTCACTCTGCCATCTTGGGAGGCCAAATTGGCTCCCCTCCACATCTGCATCCTGGGCAGAGGAAGGGGGCCTGGGCTCCATCCCTCACTTTGAACAACATGAAGTCCTAGGGGAGGAGGTACCATACAGTCTCACATGTCCCTCTTCTTAGGAAACATCACTTCTGCTCACAAACTACTGGCATAACTTAGTAGCCTGATCACACTTAGGTGCAAGGGAAGTTGGGCAATGTAGTTTTAACTAGGCAGTCCGTGTGCCCAACAGGAAAAAAAAAAAAAACAGAGGCTGGGGCTGTAGCTCAGTGGTAGAGCATTTTCCTAGTATGCATGAGGCCCTTGGTTCAACCCTCAGTACTGAAGAAACAAAGCAAAACAAACAAAAAAACTTCCACACCATAAGACAAGGGTTGGCAAGCCTTTTCTGTAAAGAGCCAGGCAGTAAATATTTCAGGCTATGTAGCTGGGTGTGGTGGTGCACACTTGTAATCCCAGTAGCTCAAAAGGCTGAGGCAGGAGGATCGCAAGTTCAAAGGCAGCCTCAGCAATTTAGCAAGGCCCTAAGTAACTCAGTGAGACCCTGTCTCTAAATCAAAAGGACTGGGGACGTGGCTCAGTGGTTAAGCAACCCTGGGTTCAATCCCTGTGTACCCAAAAAAAAGGAGAAGGAGGAGAAAAATCCAGGCTTTGTGGGCCATACCTTCTCTGTAGCATTGGCTATTCTGCCCCAAATGCACGAAGGTGGTCATAGAGGAGACATAATGAATGAGCATATCTGTATTTTCAATAAAATTTAATTTATTGACTCTAAAATTTGTATATGATCTAATTTCCATGATTCCCCCCAATATTATATACTTCTTTTGCTTTTTTTTTCCAACCATTGAAAAGTGTAATTGAAAAGTATCTGGGGCTGGCAGTGCTGATGCATGCCTTAATCTCAACTAAGGAGACTGAGGTGCTGGGTTGCAAGTTCAAGTCCAGCCTTGGCAACTTATCAAGACCCTGTCTCAAGATCAAGTTTGGTGTAGAGCGCTTGCCTAGCATGTGCAAGGCCCTGAGTTTGGGTGGGGTTTATTTAGCATCACTAAATAAATAAAAATTTAAAAATCCCTTTGTGCTTGCAGGCAGCACAAAAAGAGGCAGCAGGCCAGATCTGTCCTATGGGCCATTGCTTGCTGACCTCCTGCTGTAGAAGAAAGGACGAAGGGAGGCTGGAAGGCAACCAGCAGCTTCTATCCTAGGAATTAGGCATAAGACAAAGCCACACAGGATCTTAGTACCCCGGAAGTAAGTGTCCTGAACCCTGAGAGCTTGGAGAAGGAACCAGGCTCCCTGGGAAGATGAGCAGGGTGCCGCCTGCAGAGGGTGCAGAAGGGACCTGGGCTGAGGGCCTAGTGATGAGTGAAACTGGGCCATCCTCCAGTTGAGGGCTGGAGAGAGGAGGGCCAATGACGGTGGGCTCTTCTGAGTTGGCCAGCGTGCCATGGGGAGGTGAGAGAGATGTGGCTAAAGCTGGATTCCATGAACTTCATTTGGAGGCATTGTGTATGGCTCCATTCTCCAAGGGGCTGGCTCTGACTCAAAACCATCTCTTCCTACCCTGCACCATCCAGTGGAAGATCTTCATGGGCCCTAAGTGAACAGCCTCTCCTTACCTTTTACCTAGAAGATCGCAAATTCTTGGTGGGAAGGGGCTTGGGCTCCATCCCTCACTCTGAACAACATGAAGTCCTAGGAGAGGAGGTACCATACAGTGTCACATGTCAGACATCTCAGGCCCCAAGCACACATGCTATGTCTAGATCTATATTCATATCTATATCCATATCCATATCTATATCTGCAGCTGTATCTATATCAAAACCTACACCCATATATGAATGTATATCTACTTCAATAGATACACCAATTACCCAGCATCCAAAACACCATATTAAGGATAGAAGCTTTAAGCTGGGCAAGATGGCACATGCCTATAATCCCAGCGGTTTGGGAGGCTGAGGCAGGAAGATCGTGAGTTCAAAGCCAGATTCAGCAATTTAGCAAGGCCCTAAGCAACTGAGTGACAGCCTGTCTCTAAATAAAATATTTAAAAAGGGCTGGGGATGTGGCTCGGTGGTTAAGCACCCTGGGTTCAATCCCTAGACCCCCAACCTCCAAAAATTATAGAAGATTTAGTGCCAAAATGATAAAATACAGTGATGGATAAAACCAGCCCCTAATGGCAAAGCATGAAAACAGAAAACATTAGGGATAATGGGGAACATTAACCCCCCCCCAATACTGGTGATTGAACCCAGAACTTCCTGCATGCTAGGTAAGTGCTATACCAGTGAGCTACATCTCCAGCTCCTAAACTTGCAATCCTCCTGCCTCAGCCCCCAGAGAGCGGGGATTATGGGTGTGTGCCACCACACCTGGCAGTATTTTCTTAACAAAGATATTCTTGCATCTAATACTCAACTTACCTGAATAAAATAAAATATTTTCAGTGTGATTATGATAAAAATTAATTTTTTCAAAAACATTTCCTTAGAAACTTGAGGTGTGTCACCTACACCCACAGGTTTTATGGGTCAACAGAGGCCACAACTGCTTGGCAAACAGCTGCAGAGGTGGACAGGGCAGGATGCTGCCCTCTGGAGTTCTTCCCGCCCACCCCATTCTCTCCAGTGAGATAGTGCCTTGGCTCAGGGACTCTGGGAATTGCCCTTAGTCCATGCTGGGGGACCATCAGGAGAGCAATTTGAGAGACAGATTGTCTGGAGCACTAGTTCTTAAAGCATGTTCCTTGATGGGGAGCATCATCTCCACCTGGACCTTGTCAGAAATCCAACTTCTCAAGCCCCTGACAGAACAACAGAAGCAGAAACTCCTGGACAGGGCTTAGCTGTGATGCTAGCTGAAGTCTGGGAAGCACTGGCCTAGGGCCTTGGGCACTGGGCTGAGGGTCAGAAAACCTTTGTCCTAATCTGGGACCTGGCACTCCTAGACTTTGTGCCTTTGGGGCAGTCCTCTCCTCTGCTGAGTCTTTAGGTGTGAAGTGCTAGGGTTGATCCTGGGAGCTTGAGTGGGACGGATAGTCCTTATATGTCCCTCCAGGCTCAGACAGCCCATAATCTCCCAACCTGACTGCTGGGAGTGGGGCCCTGATCTTGAAGCAATGGACACTGCCTTTCTGAAAGGAGATGCTATTCCCCCTAAGCGTTCTGGGGACAGGACTGTAGAAAGTAGGGTCATATCAGACTTCCTGAGTGCTCTGGCCTGGGCTGAGGCTATGCAGTCCTCTTTGCCTACCCCAGCTCTCTGTAGTTTGAGAGGGATGGGAAATGTCAGTGCGCATCTGAGCTGGTGCACATCTGGATCTGTTTGTATTTGTGTGTGGTGAGGGCGCTGTGAAATTCTCTGTGTTCAACTTTCTGCCTGGGTCCAAGCCCCCAAGATCTAGCGGGCCTTGGACTCAGCCCAGAGGGAGGCACCACAGGGCTCCAAGTCTGTCCTGGCCCATCACGGGGCATCTCGCGTCCAGCTTGTTCTGGCAGTCTCTCAGCTCTTCCACGTGGGGTGTCTGAAGATAAGGGGCCTGGGAGTGGACCACGGTGAACAGCAGGTGCCTGGACTTGGGCTTCTATCCAACCTCACATTCCATGTCTGTGAAATAGGGTGGCCTCCCAAGGGTGGCAGGGGAGGGTAATGCTAAGGGGCGAGGCACCCTAAAAGCGCTCGATGGACACGTGCTACGGTGGTTAACTACTGCTAATAACGGATTGCCCCAGAGGCTGCCAAATTAAAACAGTGACTATTAATCATGTCCGTTTCTGTGGGTCAGGAATCCAGACAGAGCCCAGCCTGTCCTCTCCTCATGGCCGCTCTCAGGCTGCAACCAGACTACAGCCAGGTCTGTCGCTGGTGACAGCTTCAGTGGGGCTGTGTCCCCATCCAGGCTCCCTCACGTGGGTTGCTGGACCTTGCGCCTCAGTCCTTCTCTGGTTTTGCTGGTCTCCCTGGCTTCAGGCCAGAGACCCATACATGGGCTTCTCCACTGGGCAACTCAGCTTGGCAGCTGGCTTCCCTCAGACAGAGCGAGAGGGTGCCCAAGAGGGAAGCCATGGTGCTTTTGTGACCTAATATCAGAAGAGTCATCCCACACTTTTGCTGTATTTTGTTAGATGCCAGTCATCAGGTCCAGCCCCCACCAAGGGAGAGGGGATTATAGCAAGGTGTTAAGACCAGAAGGGGGTCCCTGGGGGCCATCTTGGAAGGCCCCTCCTTTACCTGCTCTAAGGAAGCTGTAAGCTGGAGGGAGTTCTAAATGGAGAGAGCCCATGGGGACAGAACAGAGAGGCTGTTGCCTA
Organism: Geosciurus inauris; assembly: GCA_004024805.1. Lineage (NCBI taxonomy): Eukaryota > Metazoa > Chordata > Mammalia > Rodentia > Sciuridae > Geosciurus > Geosciurus inauris. The sequence goes on from PVHX01000230.1 coordinate 279,927, forward strand.
GCGCCCTAGTTCCTAAGATGAGGCCCTTAGGCCTGCCCACCTGATCTTTATCTCTGCTGCCTGCCTATTTGATGGCCAGGGGATTTGCAGCCAGCAGGAACTGCATTCCAGGGCTGGGTACTTAACATTCCAGAGGAGCGCTCAGCTAATTAATGCCTTTCCTGTCCCACGCCTGGACCACCCGCTCTCCCCTAAGTTCCCAAGGCTTGGCCCAGGGACTCCCTCATGGCTTCAGGCCACGTTGAGAGGCCCACAGATGGGCTGGACTTAACCAGGCCCACACGGCAATGAGTTGGTATAAAGTCAAGACTCTGGAGCCCAGGTCCCTTTGCTTGTGGGGAGATGTGGCCAGAACCCTGGGGCTGGGTGTCTAGGGGTAGACTAAGGCAGACCTCAGGCAAATGGCTGTTCCTGTGAACCTCTACTTCTTCATCTGTATGTAAAATAGGATCCCAGAGCCTGAGACAAAGACTTTTCCTGACCACACTTTAGGTAGGCTCCTCTTAGTCCTTTTTTTTGGTACCAGGCATTGAACTCAGAGGGGCTTATCCATGGAGTCCTTTTTAAAATAATTTATTTGGAGACAGGGTCTTACTGAGTTGTTTAGGGCCTCACTAAGCTGCTGAGGCTAGCTTTGAACTCGTGATCCTCCTGCCTCAGTCTTCCAAGCTGAGCCCTCTTTTTGACTAGGCCTCATCTTTAGCCTGGGTGCACACTTTTAGCAAGAATGGTTCTACCCTCACTATCATCTTAGGGATTTTCCATCTACTGATACCCTTATTCTGCTCTTTGGCTATAAAGCCCCAGATTATCTATGCCGTATTCAGAGTTGAGCCCAGGTGAGCCCCAGTTGTGAAGATCTTGACACCTGTCACAGCATACCTTCATGAAGCCCTTCTTACTATTTAACATAACTTTTTCTTTAGCACATACATGTATACTAGCCTCTGCCCTCAGCAAGGGGGCCTGAAAGGTAGAAGCTTCTGCTGTTTCCTGGGTGGAGAGCTTTCAGAGGGGTGACAGAGGAGTACAGGCTTCAGCCTAGCATTGGGAACTGGCACAGGACTCAAGCAGCAGGGCCACCCTTGGCCTGAGAAAGGCCGCAGGGGCCAGAATTCTCTGGATGTCCTTCCTTTCTTCCCTACTCTCGTGGTTGGGTCCACTCTGCCTCCATGGCCCTTGATTCTGCTGGCTCCCTGGACGTGTTCTTTGGAGGCATTTCTTTAAACTTCTGCTGCTCTGCCCCAGAGCTGAGGCAGGAGCCACCCAGCCTGGCCTCACAGCAACAGAAACAGGAACTCCCAGAGGAGAGATTAGCCCCAGCCCACACATCAAGAGATTCGCCCCAGCCTACTCCAGGGGAGATTCGCCCCAGCCCACACATCAAGACAGACCCAGGTCTATCTGTCCCACTGGACCAAGCCCTAGGACCAGGCTCTGTCAGGAATGGGATTCACTCCTGTCCCTGAGAGAGGGCCAGAAGTCACAGAGAGGCCAGCAGTTACTTAGGGTCGTCTTCACAAAAGACCTTCAATTGAGACTTTTTGGTAACCTCGAATTAAGTTATTCAGGACCTCAAAGAGCTACATTTCAGATTGGACAAAGAAGACGATGTGAGACAAAACCCACAGCCATCATAGGACCACACTATCTGCGGGGCCATGGCGTGAACACACTTGCACAAACTCTGTGGCGACCTTGTGAATGGCAGTTATTTTCCATTCTATTTTGGAGGATTAAGAGCATTAATTTGTCCAAGCAAGCATAGATCAGGAAAAAATATTACTATAAAAGGGTACAACTGGGACAATTGCCCAAAAGTGAACATAATCAGCCAGGAGCTGGCAAAGTATGATCCTCAGACAAATCTGGCCTGCAGTCTGTTTTTGTTAATAAAATTTTATTGGAATACATCAATGAATGCCCACTCAGTTTTACCTTGTCTAGGGCTGCTTTTGTGCTAAGGTATCAAAGTTGAGTGGTTGCCATTGAGACCGTGTTGCTGGCAAAGCTGAAAATATCTAGCTCTTTCCAGAAAATGTTTGCTGAGTCCTGGACAGAATAGTAGTAATGTTTCAGGAGAAATTCTCCTGTGGCACGAGGAGCTCCACAGAGAGGAGGGCTCTTCCTCAAAGGCCACAGGGTGCCAGCTCCTCCCCACCGCCCCGCTGAGCCCTGAACCCCACTTACCCTCATGCAAAGTGGGTCCCTGGCAGGATAACATGGAACCATAACTGTGCTGTACCCTGAAGCCTTGTCTGCCTCCAGACTTCCCTAAGAATATCTTCCCTTTATCTCCCCCTCTGTGCTGACAGAAGCTGGTCAACACTCTGTGCTTGGGATTCCTTCTTGGTGTTTTCTCAGAAAGAGCTGCCAGTCAGCCTGGAAATCTTTTCCCCTGTCTATTGAGAGAATGACATGGCTGCCCTTTCACTGTCAATTTAATGAGCACTATTGGTAGGGCTCGCCTACCAACATTCTGACCCACCCTAACTGGGTCCTGAGGTATCATTCTTTTAGTTTAGTGTACTGCTAGATTCTTCTGCTAATATTTTACTTTGAATTCTTGCATCTACATTCAAAACAAAACCTGTCCTGAGTTTCCTTTGGGCTGTTTGATCTGTAGACTCAGAGGCAACCATTAGCAAAACTGACATAGATCTCTGTGTGTTCATTTGGAAGGTTTCCCATGATCAATTTTATAGAGAAAACAAGTGCGTGTGTGCATTACATGTATAATTTATATAGTATAATGTGTATGTCATATAATATTGTTAAATAAAAATGACAGGAGGCCATTGTTTTGGACCAAGCCCTACACTAGGCCCCAACAAATCAGGCTAAAAATCAAAATGGAGTTATTTGGGTTAAAGTTCCACATTGCCAAAGTGAAACAAGCCATATTGCAGCCAAATGACCAAACAGATCGGTTTCAATTGACATGAAAATGAAGTTCCCTCTGCTTTAGTCTTTACACAAGAAAGGTAACCTGAAGTAACAATGTTAACCAGGTTTTAAAAGTTTTTTTAAATTACTCTCTCTCCATGTTCCCACCTTACAGGGAGAGTAATTTTGAAATGACCAACCTGCTGTCTGCTCTTTTGTTTCTGTTTTCTTCAGCCCTTCTCTAGCTATAAAATTAATCTCCTCCAAGTCTAGGGGCTTGATCAGGCTATGGCTGGGCTCCCCAAAGAGGCCCCCTCCAGTCCAGTACCGAAAAATTAAAGCCCAGCAAGCTTGACTCCTTCTCAAAATGTGCAAACTCATATGGTAGAACAGAGTCAAATAAGCCTAGAGAACCACCAGCTCTGCAGAAGTCCCAGTAGATTCCCCCAGGCCAGTGTCCTTCCAACACCAACCTCTACAGCAGGACGGGTACATGCAGAGGAACACCATGCATGGCCTCTAGAACCAGTTATCCCAGACTCAAATGCTTTGTCAGCTGTGTGACTCTTCTCAAGCTGCTTGACCTCTCTGCGCCTCAATTTTTCTTATCTGTCAAATGGAGGTAGTAATAATAGCTCCTTCATGGAATCATCATAAGGATTTAATAAAATAATATGAGGAAGCAGCCATATAAAGCTAGATCTCACTGTGCTTTTCTTCATATCATGCGGGATTATTTTCTTTGTGCATAGCAGAAACTCACCTAAACTAGCTACAGCAAGAAAAAGAAAAATGTGGAGGGAAGGCATGGACGTGACTGAGGAGCCTGGGTATCTCCCGGAATCCCAGAGACCCACGGGGCTCCCTCTCTTTCTCTCACCTGGCTTCTCTCTGTTCTCTTCATTCCTCTTTCACACCTGCAGGCTTTGTCCTCTCCCAGGACCGCCAGTGGAAACCACAGCTGTCCACAGCTCCTGCGCTGACCTGGCCTCCAGGTAGGCGGTGGCCAGAGTGAGCTAAGTTCCAACTCTCTACAGAAGATGCTGATTGGCTGCTTGGCCTGGGTCAGGGACTTGCCACCTGGGCAGGGAGGGTAGCTTTGAACAAATGTGGCAGATCCCTCTGGGAACCTGTGGTTGCTGTGAGGAGCAGCTCCAGTAAAGGGACAAAGGGACGGGAGACACAGGGCAGACAAAGCAATGGGCGTCTCACAGGTGCTGGGTTCTCCCCACCCGCTTAGACCCTGCACCCTCCATCACAGAAGCAAAGCAGAATGACATCTCTTTCCCCTTTCAGGTAGGCTGATTTCATCTGTCTGTAAAAAAAAAGTCTCTCACCCCACCTCACCCCACCCCACCCAGACACACAGAGCAAACACGTAAGTTTAGGAGATTAAAATGCCTCCAGCCAGGCACAGTGGCAGACACCTGAAGCTCCATCTACCGGGGAGGCTGAGACTGGAGGATCCCTTGAGCCCTGGAGTTCAAAACCAGCCTGGGCAACACAGCAAGTCCCTGTCTCAAAACTAATAAAATAAAATACCTCCAACTTCTACTTTTGCTTTTCAGTAGGTGCTTGACTAGAGTGTATCGAGACGCTCTGTTGGGTGGACACACACTTTCCCAGGCCACTTTGAAAGCTAGGAGGCGTGGGAGAGGACACACCAGCGCTCAGAGAGGCTCTCTGTTGGGCTTTGTCGGCCAGGCCAGACTGTCCCTGGAGAAATCACAACTGGTGAGGACCTGAGGAGAGGTGGCCCTAAGGAGCGCCCAGGTGCCGGGTGTGTGTGTGGCACATAAGCTCCTGCAAGGACCTTTCCCATCTGTGATCATGAATCTTCATTATGCCCTGGAGCAAACTGCCACTTTACAGCTGGGAAAACCAAGGCTTCAAGTCACCCAGCATGTCTGAGGAGGACCTGGAGTTCCATGCCAAGTTTTGTGCCAGCACAAATCCCGACAGCAGGTGGGTACCTGCGCAGGAGTGCCACACATGGGTGACAAAACAATGAAAGGCTGGGGCTCACTAGCCAACCAGGAACAGTGTTCAGAACTTGGTGGAGTTAAAATGTCCCAGGGGCTCACAGTCACAGAGCCAAGGAGACCTCCAGACCACCTGCTTCAATCATCCACGCTGTGCTGCAGACCACCCTGCAACCCAGCGGCTGAAGCAACAGTGATTTCTACTCCTGAGTTCTGGGGGCTGGCTGGGTGCATCTGCTGTGCATGGAATCATGTGGCTGTTAGCTGGAGCTCAGCGGGGGCAGGAATGTCCATGAGGCCTGGCCTGTGCGGGACCTTAGACTGTCCTTTATGTGGAAGCTTCTTCTAGCACTTGCACACACGAGAGGAAGAAAAAGAGACGTGCGCACACACACCAGGCCACTAAGGCCAGGCCTGGAGCTGGAGCGGTTACTTCTGCTCTATTCTCTATATCAAAGAACATCACAGGCTTGTCGAGGTTAGGGTGGGGGGACATTTTTGCTGGGAGGAGCATTATGGGTTCAGGTAGGGAGGATGTTGGCAACTGTCATTGGAGAAAGTTGACCACCCCACCCCCAGGAATTTTAAGAGGGGTCCAGAAGGATGTGCCACCTGGACATATTGGCACAGGACAGAAAAGACCAGGCCCCCTCCTGCCCACCACATTCTAGCTCCGTGACCTGGGAAGGCCACCCTTCTCTCTGAGCCTCCAAGGCTCAGGGATACCTGCACTTCAGGGTATAGTAGGGACTTGGGGTGATGGGGATAGGAGAGCTTAGAGAGGGAAATGGCTCTCCAAGTTACATCTAGGTGCCATCTTGATGTGGCTTTGGAACCTGGGTGACCTCTGGCTTCCACAGCCATGGCCTCCTCCGCTAGATAGCCCTGCCTTGGGAGAAAGTCAGAAACGGGTGCCTTGACCTGAGTGCCAGGAAAGGCTTTGGTGATCCATGTGTTGTCCTTATTTAAGGAAAGGACTTTTTCGGCAGTCTGGGGTGCCAGCTGGAGGGTGAGCAGGAGCTCAGTTGAGAATGTCAGAATCAGGGCAGGAACTAAGAATGGACCAGATGCCTGGGATTTGTCCCCTGAATAGATGGACAAAATAGCAGAACAGATGTCAACCATCCCCTATAGCTTCCCAACCTTCAGAGGCTCCCCACTGCCCACCTGGAGACTCTGCACTCCCGAGCCTGGCATTTGAAGCTCACCACACTCAGGCTCCTTGGAAGAGCAGTCCAGCCTCGTTTCCCACCTGCCATTCCCCAAACTCATGCCAGTTGTGCCCTTCTGTGCCCAGTTCATCTACTGGCACAAGTTCTCTCTTCCCCTTCAGCTGTTGACTGCCCCGTGGCGCCTCCTTGACTCCTCTGCTCAGAGTTCCTGCCTCCCCCCTGCTTTGTGCAGGCTGCCAGCAGAGCCTTTGTCACCTGCAATCAGTAGTAAAACTGGCTGCAAAGATCCCTGCTCCTGATCACCATAATAATGCTGCATAATAACCCAATGTCGCAGTGGCAAACCTTCTTTAGCTCATGAGTTTATGGGGTTCAACTGATCTGGGTGGAGGTCTCTCCATGGAGGCCAGTTAGTTGTTCTACAATGGCCTCAGCTGGAATGACAGAAGTGGCTTGCGGGGGAGCGGGGGGGGGGGGGGGGGGGGGGGGGGGCGGGGATGGGAGGACCATGTCTAGTCCTTCAGCAGACCCAGCATGCTCTCAGGACAGTGGCAGAAGGCAAAGACCAAACAGGGAAAGGGCAAGTCCTCCCCCCACCCCTGCCAACTCCACTAACATCCGGCCAACCCATTCAGACCACGGAGCTGAGTCCAGAGCCAGGGACTGGCAGAAGGTTTGACCCAGTGCAGGAGGGCCAGCGGGTCATTCAATAGAGGGTACACAGGGAGGGCCTGGATGCAACCCATGACCGTGACGCCCCTCTTCTCCACCAGCCGGTGCCTCTGTTCCTCAGGGGGGTGAGCTTCACTGCACTAAAAATTTTGTCAGGTTGGTTGCATTTTGGTGGGAGGAGAAGGGGCAAGAACTCAGCCCTTTCAGTCTCAGTGACCTTGAGAAAAACACTGGACCTCTGCTCCAAGTCTCAGTTTCCTCATTTGTAAGAAAAATGCAGTGGTTTTGAAGCCCATCCTTCTGTCATAGAATTCAAGGGAACAATTGAGACCTGCCCTGACCCTGGAAATGTGTCACTGTGTCATGTTAGAGACTCATCATGGTTCCAGGCTCCCAGCCTACATCAGCCTCTTGCTCAGGATGCATGCAGATCCCCCGCAGCCCTAGAGGCCCTCGATGCCCACTCCCCTGCTCTGCCCTCTCTGCATCCATTCCCTCTTACACTTTCATAGGACCCAGGCCCCAGCGACTCCTTCAGTTCCTCCCTCCTTCTCCTCCTCCTCTGGCCAGCTCACCTAATCTGTCAGGTTTCAGCAGAGTCGACCTTGACCTTTCATTCCCTGAGGGTTGCAGAGCTGGCCATCTACATTCACTCCTGGGCACCACTCTTATGGCTGTGGATCTTGAGCAAGTTCTTCCATTTCCTGAGCTCCGGTTTCCTCATCTGTAAAATGGAGAGAGCAACTGGCACCCAGTCCATGGTCCAATGGGGAAGTTCACATCAAGGGCTTAGGATACTGCCAGACGCCTGGGAAGTACTGGGCTTCAAGAAAAATCTGCCCTCATGATTCACTCTCTTCATACTCCTGTCTTTTGCTTATCAACACTTGCTAAACTTTATAAGTTTGCATTGATGTGTGTATGTTGCTATTTGTTGAAGGTCTTTCTCCTTCATGTGGAGTATAAGTTCCATGAGGGCAGAAGCCGCACTCAGCACTGTATCCTCAGCACCAGGCACCAAAAAGGTGTTTGTGAAGTCTTGTGACACAAGCGACTGCATGAATGACCCAGCAGATGAGAAGAGGTATAGAGTTTGACTAGGGACCTGATGGAGACCCAGCAGGACACTCAGAAGGGGTAGAAAAGGCTTCATTATCTTTGGCCAGGATAGCCTATTACAAAATCCATTACCAAGTCTGATTTCTTTCCATCCACAAATCTTAAAGGTGCTGAAAACCTGCTCCACCCAGGAAGTACCTTCTCCTGGGAGTTGGTCACCAAGCGCAGCACTCACTCTGCACTCCCAGGCCCTGCAGCCTGGGGTCTCTCCTGGCCATAGTGGAAAGGATCACACAACCAACCTGCTGACTCTCTCCCTATCCCTCACAACAACCTACCAGAGGGCTCACATGCTTACTGTTCCCATTTTATAGAGGAGGGAGCTGAGGTTGCTAAGTGACTGGGCCAGTCAATTCTGCACCCCATAGAAATAGCCAAGAGCCAGCCCAAAGCACCCAGGGGAATGGAGGCTGAGCGGAACCAAGCCTGAGCCCCGGCACCTGGAGAGTGTGCAGGAGAGGACCCTCAGGCTAGAAGGGCCTGCAGAGATGGCTCAGCCCCATTCCTGCCCTTAAGAGCCACGATGGGGTTGAGCGTGGTGGCATACATCTGTATTCCCAGCAACTCAGGAGGCTTAGGCAGAAGAATGGCAAGTTCAAGGCCAGCCTGGGCAACTTAGCAAACCCATTTTCAATATAAAAAATAAAAACAGGGCTGGGATTGTGGCTCAGTGGTAGAGCGCTTGCCTCACATGCGGGAGGCACTGGGTTCAATCCTCAGCACCACATAAAAATAAATCAATAAGACATTGTGTCCATCTCAACATATATATATATACACACACACACACACACACACACATATACATATACACACACGTATATATGTATATATATGTATATACATGTAGTTAAAAAATAAAAAGGGCTGGGAAGTAGCTCATTCTAGTGCACCAGGTTCAATCCTAGTGCCACAAAAACAAAAAAAGAGTCACTATGGGGCCCTGAAGTTTGTAACATTCAAAGTCCCCACTTCAACCACACTCATGCCCCTGTGTCTATCCTCACAAAGCAAGCTGATTGGCAGCACCTGGCTGGTGGCCACTTTATGGAACAGTTGGTTATTCTTGCCAACCCTAAGTGCCCATGGGCAGTACCAACGGCTTTGGATTATTTAGAAATGGGAAATGAGGGTTTGATTGATGTCATTTCGGAGAAACACTGACTGGCCTATCCTGAACCTCTGCTAGGCCTCTGCCCATCTGATACCTCCGCAAGGCTGGGCTCTTTATTTCCATTTGGTAAATGGGAAATCTGAGGCCGGGGATATTAAAGTATTGGTCCAAAGTTATCCAACTAGGTGGTGATGGAAATTGGGATGTCTTAAGTATCAGTGACTTTGGAACAATTTTCTATTTGTCTGTGCAAATGTAGTTGCTTGGATTGCCCTGGGTGGGGAGAGTGTCACTCTCTCTTAATGGTATTTTTTCTTTAAAGATTTATCTGGCAAACTGGGCATGGTGGTGAATACCTGTAATCCCAGAGGCTCAGGAGGCTGAGGCAGGAGGATGGCAAGTTCAAAGCCAGCCTCTGCAACTCAGGGAGACCCTGTCTCTAAATTAAAATATTAAAAGGGCTGGGGATGTGGCTCAGTGGTTAAGAGGCCCTGGGTTCCATCCCTGGTACCAAACAAACAAAAAAATTTGTCTGGCAGGCATAAATCTTTCAGAATAAGATTGCCTTGGGGGAAGGTAAATGGTCCTCGGTGGATGTCCAGGCCCAAGTCCCCCTTCATAAAGGCTCCTGGCCTTTGATCCTCTTCTGTGATAGTAGGGAGTGCACCACCTTGGAGGTTGCTCCTTCTGTTCTGGCTGAGTATGGGGACTTGCCCTCCCTGAGTCTCCAGATACTGTCCCACACAGGGAAATAAATGTATTCTCCACAGAGCCACTGACCTGGAACTTGTCTCTCATTTTCTGAGGCCAGTCGCTTTCTCCTCCCAGGGAGATCAAATGTGCTTGTGTGACAGAGCTGTGGTTTCAACTCCAGCCTCTGAAGACAAACTCCGCAGAGTTTCAAATATCCGCAAGGCCTCTGAGGAGGAAGGCTCTGGACCTGTTCCGGGCAAGGGCTGCAACTCGCCTGCATTAACCCTGTAGCTACACTGCCTTGGACCCTGTCAGGGAAGGGGCCTAGACCTAGGGGGACCCTGAGGGGGCCTTGAGGGAGAAGTCTTAGCTCCCTGCCAGCCTTCCTTCAGCTATCCCAGCTCTTCCCTCAGGACTACAGGGTGAGGAGTCCTTTGTGGACATTTAGGCCAGAGCTCCATTTTTTGGGTGGAAGCTGAAGTCTGAGGTGGCACAGGCAGTCTTGTGGCAGGACTATCAGGCACTCAGGGCTTCTGATACCAATTAAGAACTCCTTCCACTGCCCAATGTCAGAGGCTTGAAGTCTGGCAAGCCCAGAGCAGGGCCTTCTCTCCAGAGGGGGACACGGCCCTGCAGCCTCCTCCAGTCACGCCGTCTCCAGATGGTACAGGCAGGCAGTTGCTGGAGGCCAGCTGCAGAGGCAGAAACTGGCACTAGGGGTTCACGTGACTGCAAGATGAGAGAGGGAGAAAACACACCGGTGCTCCAAGAAGTGGTTCACAGAGGCCTGAGCTTCCCAAGCCAAGAACAGAACCAGTTTCCCAAAACATATTTGTTTTTCCAAAACATATTTTGTGACCTGCAGAAGCCCCCCTGCCCAGGCCTGTCTTCACAGACCGGGTTCCACCCACACTTCCTGAGCTGCTAGAGCTCATTCCTGCCCACACTGTCCTGTGTGTCATCCAAGGGGGTTTCATAACAGCCTCATTCTACAGATGAGGGAACTGAGGCCACCCTTCTCGGAGTAAACACCTTGTGGGGAGGTTGGGGACCAGCATCACAGGCTCTGGGGGCAGGGGGCCTGGCTATGCCTCAGTTATAATTCTGAGCCCAAGCCACACATGTAAACTCCCCTCCCGGGGTTTTCTGGCCTTACTGCTAGGTGTCCCCAAGATTTTGTCCTGGGGCTTCACTCACAGTGTAGCCAAGAGAGGTGCAAACATCAGAATAGTTACAACTTGATTTTGTGTGTATGCTTTTTCTTTGGCCCCCAAGATGCCTCAGGACAAACTTTTACAAAAATAAGAGAGGGAGTGTATTTTGGAAATGAGTCTTCTTCTACCTCTCCATCCCCATCCCAACAACCTAATCATTGAACTTTTTTAAGTATTAAAAAAAATTAAGGGGCTGGGATTGTGGCTCAGTGGTAGAGCGCTTGCCTCGTATGCGTGAGGCACTGGGTTCGATCCTCAGCACCACATAAAATAAATCAATAAAGACATTGTGTCCACCTACAACTAAAAAATATTTAAAAAAAAATTAAGCAGTACCAGGAAATTTTAAGCAATGTGAGGAAAAAGACAGGAAGGAGAAAGAAGAAGAAAACAAAACCAAATGAAAACTTCCCCAAACTCATGAGAGCGCAGAGCAGAGAGGGAGACCAGGACATGTTGACTTTGCCCTCTTCAGACTGCATCTTGGGAGAAAAGAATTATGTGGGGTCCCTGTCCTACTGTAAGATCCCTTAAGAAAGTGAAGTTCTCAGGGTACAGGGTACATCCTACTATCAATTCTCTAAACCTCTGACTATATATTTTTAGATTCTTCTCTCATTGTTTCTGAAAAATATTAGAAGTAGTAAAAACTCAAAAAGTAAATTGCTTATATCAAACACACACACACAGACTTCAGTTTTTTTTTTTTTCTTCTCAGCAATAGACCATAGAACTCTGTTTAAATCCCAGCTCTGGGTAAGTTACTTCCTGCCTCTGTGCCTCAGTTTCCTCATCAATTATTGATTAGATGAGGATAAGAGACACACCATGAAGAATGTGTGAGATAATCTGTGGAAGTGCCCAGGCAGAGTGAGTGGCTCATGATTGCTCTTATTAACACTGTTGGCCTGGACACTGCCTCCCCTGTGAGCCCCAGGGGACTCAGATGGCTCTCACACCCGTTTATTCCAGTCACTTAGAGGGTGCATACTCTGGGTCAGCCCTGTGCGGGGTTGTTAGGGGCTCAGAAATAATTTTGACCAGGTCTTGCCTTCAGCTCAGAGCACTCAGTTAGGACATAAGACAGGTATATAACCAGTGAGTGACAACCTTCAGTGACGAGGGTGTTGCTGACCACTCGTGTGGATGCTGTGGTACCCTTGACTCCACAGAGAAAGGGATGGAGCAACCAGTTTAGGAGAAGAGGGGGATGTGTGTAAAGCAGACACATGGGAGGACACTTCATTTGCAAAGGGCAAATGCAAACGCCCAGAGGCCCCAGAGAACATGGCCCTTCTGGAAATAACAAGTCATCAACTCTGGCTTCAGATGTTGGAAGGAAATAGGCCTGTGGGGCTTGAGCCCTGAATGACATGTGGGGAGGTGTATGGAGCATCCTCACCAGCAGGAATGCTTCCAGCTGCAAGGAACAGACAACCCTGATGCCATTGGCTTAGCAAATAAACTACGTCAGGTCTCATGTAAGAGGCGATAAGAGGGAGGGGTCAGGGTTGGTTCATTCAGCAACTTAACCACACACATGTTCAAGGACCCAGGCATGGTCAGCGTGTGCAATGGCAAGAACTTCAACCTGGTGGAGATCAAGCCTGAGAGGATCAGTCACTACTCTAAGCCCCCAAAGAAGTCTCTGAAGCATGGCTGACCCAGCGTCACGACTCCCACTCCTCCTCCTTCACTCCCTCCAATAGTCTAGTCGATAAAGGTGCATGTCTCTAAAAATAAAGTAAAATAGAGACTCTCCTCTAAGGCTGGCCCCTCATGCAGTGCTAGTTGTGGGACAGGATAAAAGAACAATGTCGTTGCTGTGCCAGTAAGAGAGAGAGGCAGGGGTAGATGTGGGAGAGGCAGTGAGCAGGGCCCGCTAAAATCCTAAAAGCAACACGGAGTCATTGCTTAACCATGTGCTCCTCAGTTTCCCCAACTATAAAGTGGACTAACCCCAGAGAACCTACCTCATAGGGATACCTAAAAGAAGTGGGGCACACCTGGGATCCCAGCTACTCTGGAGGCTGAGGCAGGATAGCAAGCTCAAGGCCAGCCTGGGCAACTTTGTGAGACTCTGTCTCAAAATAAAAAATAAAAAGGCCTAGAGATGTAGATTAGGTCAGCGTCTGGGTTCAATCCTGGGTACTGGGGTGGGGAGACTTGAATAGTACCTAGCACATGTTCATTAGTATCAGTTATCATCCGCATGATAAACCACCCTTCTCTCCTACCTAAACTCTCATTCTCTAAGCTCATTAGGTTCCTTCTTTTCTCGGCCACAGTTTCCTCATCTCTGAAGCAGGATGGTTGGGCCAACTGATGTCTGCTCCCTGCCCTTTCCAGCTCTGATTCTCCTGGACTGCATCCCCCAAGCCTCGCTCAGGCTGAGCTCTCAGCTTGGAATGAAGCCCATCTGTTGGGGTCTACCTCAAACGCCCCATCTCAGAATCCCTTCCCGGTCTGCCCTGACTAAGCCTGGCTCACGTAGCACGTCTACCCACAGGGAGCTCTCTGGCCTACCAGGTGGATAAGTGGTAAGCTTAAGAATCTCATGGGGGGCTGGGATTGTAGCTCAGCGGTAGAGCGCTTACCTCGCATGCGTGAGGCCCTGGGTTCGAACCTCAGCACCACATACAAAGCAATATAATAAAGACATTGTGTCCATCTACAACTAAAAAAAATATTAAAAAAAAAAAAAAGAATCTCATGGACTGTGAGCCCTAGAGTGTCTGAGCAGGGGCTAGTACACAGCAGGTGCTCAGGTTGTGCTTACCCCTCCAGTAGGGAGTATTTGAAACACTTTCCATGAAACGTCTTGTTTCAGCTTATTCAGGCCCCACCCATAAGGTAGTTACTATTATTGTCTGGTCACCCTACAGATGAGGGACCTGAGGCTCAGAAAAGTTAGGTGACTGGCCCAAGGCCACACAAGAGATGAGTGATGGCAGTCAGGACTGTACCTCATGTCTGTCAGGCTCCAGAGAAACTGTTCCCTAAACAGACACCAAATACCCATCCCTGTATGATGCCAGGAGCCAAGTGTGGCCTGCAGGCACTAAGGCTGGAGCTCTCAAAAGCAGCCATGCTATTTTTTTACTTTTTAATGAATAGAATTTACTCTTTAAAAAATAGTTCTAGATTTAGAGGTAAATTGAGTTCCAACATGCCTCTTCCACTGCCCACCGATGCTTTCCCTGCATTAATATCTTGCATCAGTTTGACATTATAATTAATGAACCAACATTGACATAATATGTATTGATACATATTACTAATCAAAGTCCATACATTAGAGTTCTCTGTGTGGTTCAGTTATATAGGTTTTGACAACTGTATGTCATGTATCCAGGATCACAGTATCATACAAAACAGTTTCACTGGCCTAAAAATCCCCTGTGCTAACCCTATACTTCCCTACCTCCCCACACCCTACCCCTAACCTTCTGGAAACTTTTTACTGTCTCTATGGTTTTGCCTTTTCTAGTATATGTAGCAGGAATACAGTCTTTCCAGCTGGCTTCTTTCACATAGTAACGTGCATTTGAAGTTTCTCCATGTCTGCTTGTGGTTTCATAGTTCATTTCTTCTTGTTGAATAATATTCCATTGTAAGGATGTACCACAGTTCACTCCACCTGTTGAAGGACATCTTGATAATTCCACTTTTTGGTGATCATAGACAAAGAGACTCAGTAAACCCATGTCAGTTTTTGTACGGACAGCAGTGTTCAACTCAACTGGGTAAACACCTAGGAGCTGGATTGTATGCTAAGAGTATGTTTAGCTTTGTAACAAGTTGTCAACTGTCTTCCCCAGTGGCTGGACCGTTTTGCATTACCATAAGCACTGAAGAGAGTTCCTGTTGCTCTTGCATCCTTGATAGCATTTGGGATTGTTTGTTGTTTGGATTTCAGCCATTCTAATCGGATGTGTAGGGTATCTCATTGCTTTAATTAGCAGCTTCTTAGTGACAAATTATGTCCAGCATCTTCCCATATGCATGTTTGCCATCTGCTTATCTTCATTGGTGAAGTGCCTATTCAGATCTCGTGCTTTTGTGTGTGTGTGCTCGTGTGCAGGAGATCAAACCCAGAGCCTTCCGCATGCTAGGCAAGTGCTCTACCACTGAGCTACACCCCCAGCAGTGCCCATTTTTAAAGTTGGGTTGTTTGCTTATTGTTGAGTTTTAAGAAGACTTGAGTACAAGTCCTTTAACAGATGTGTTTTAGCAAATATTTTCCCCCAGTCTGTGGCTTGTGTTTTCATTTTCTTAACAGCGTCTTCTGTGGAGCAGGTTTTTAATTTTAATGGAGTCCAATTTATCCACTTTCTCCTTTATGGATCACACTTATGTCGTATCTGAAAACTCACTGCCTAACCCAAAGTTACACAGATTTTCTTCTAAGTTATCTTGTGGAATGTTAATAGTTTTGTTTTACGTTTAGGTCTGTAATCTATTTTGAGCTATTTTTTATGAAAAGTGTAAAAGTCTTTGTCTAGGTTTCTTGTTGTTGCACAAAGACATCCAGTTGTTCCAGCACCATTTGTTGAAAAGACTCTTTTCTCCATTAAGACGACTGTCAAATATATTTATAAAAGTCTATTTCTAGGCCCCCTTTTCTGCTCATTGATCTATTTGTCTTTTCTTTCACCAGTCCCACACTATGTTGATTACTATTCCATTATAATAGGTTTTGAAGTTGAGTAGTATAAGTTCTCTGACTTTGTTCTTTTTTGTAATTTTATTGGCTATTCTATCAATATCCACATAGAAACTTGCTGAGTTTTAATTGGGGTTATGTTGAAAGTGTAGAACAAGTTGGGAGGAAATGACATCTTGACAATGTCGAATATTCTTTCCTATCTGTTAGAAACTTGCTGAGTTTTAATTGGGGTTATGTTGAAAGTGTAGAACAAGTTGGGAGGAAATGACATCTTGACAATGTCGAATATTCTTTCCTATCTGTGAACAAGGAATCTCTCTCAATTTCTTTGTGTTTTAATTGAAGTTTCTGATTCATTCAAGACAAAATATTAGATATGCCACTATGGATCACCTCAAAGCAATCACCATTGGGGGCATTACCACAGCAGCTGGTGCAGCCATGGAAGCAGATGTGAGCAGGACCACCAACATGTCGGGGAGCTGGGGCCAGCCCTAATCCTTCAGTCCTGCAGCCTCCTTCTCAGCCTTTTCTTTGGCCTTATTTATCCTCTCCTCATTCTCCAGCATTGCCACAACTGTGGCCACCTGGCTGGTGGGGATGTCAATGTCTTCTTTGTCTATCAGCTCAATTATCTTCATGAATTTGTCAATGTTGATCTTGCCATCCTTATTCTTATCCAGTGTTGAGGCCAAGAAGATCAGCTTATTTTCTGGAATGCGTTTGATTTGCTTCAGGGCATTGGTGAACTCGATGATACTGATGGTCTCCCCTGCAAGTGAGTCCTCCTCTGGCCCAGGCTTGCCAGCCTGATGGTCTGTCTCCAGCTGCGAGATCAAGGTGTGGATCTGCCCAATCATCTGCTGGACTCTCTTTGTTAGCCTCCTGCTGGCTTTAGGCACTTCCACATACCTTATCCCACCAGTCTTTGAAAGATCCTTCTTGATCCCTAGCAAGTCCTCACTGTAGTCCAGGACATCTTCCTTCAGCAGCTCCAGCTCTTCCTTCTCCTTGGATAGGGACTCCCTCTGCTCCTTCAGCTGAGAACAGGCACTGCCCAGTATGTCGATTTCTTCCTTAGTTATTTCCTCTTCCTTCAAGACCTCCAGCACAGGGGAAATGTCTTTTAGGGACTCTGATGGCAGGCTCCTATCTGGCACTTCTGGCTGCTGGTCAACCCCCGGCCTCCCAGGGGTGGCTTCTCTCAATGTTTGGGACAGCATCTGTAGTTCTTTCTCCCAGTGCTCCTGCTGGATGGCTGCCTCCTCCTGCAGCGTAGCCTCTAGCTTCACCTTGTTGTCCATCTGACTGCCTTCAACTGTGGCCACTTTCACCTGGGCTCCCTTTACCACAATCTCTGGAAGCTTCTGCAATGTGCATGTGAGCTGGTCAGTGGGAGAGAAGGTGGTTGGGTAGTACATAGCTTGGGACAATATAAGTAGTGAAGTGGGGATCTTTTGGTGCAGATGCAAGTCCAGCCACTGCTTCAGCTGTTCCCTCAGTCGTTCTTCTGTGACACCCAGGTCAGGCATGCCTCTCGCCCGACAGGCTGACTGCAACTCCGTGACATTCAGGCTGTCCAGCCCTTCTTCAGCAATCACCTCGTCATCAGCCTTTATGGACTTCAGCTTCATGGTGATCTGGAAGCGCAGGAAGCTGTTGGTGCCAATGGCCTGGAGTCCCAGCAGCCTACACAGTGCCATCAGCTGCTGCCGTGGGAGGTTACCCAGGGTCAGCTCATCCTCAAACAACCTGGAAAAACGTATGATTTCCTCATTGCTGGGTCTTTCCCCAGTTTCTCTGATCTTCTGGAAAAACTGGGAGAAGTCTTTGGCAGTGCTCCCCTTGGCTGCATTGCTCCTAGAGGCCATCTCCTCAACAGTGTCCTGTAGGAACTTGGCCAGCTCCAGCTTGACCCGCAGCTTCTTCTTCAGTTTCTCTTCCTTGGCAGACTGTGTCTCAAACGTGGATGGCAACATGTTGGGGAAGAGTTTGAGGGCAACGGGTAGCAGAAACTCCATGAATGGCACCACCACAAAGACAAGGAGCGGTACGAGGCGGAAGAGGTCAGCGCAGACGCGAACAAACTGCTTATGCTCCCGGCGGCTCAGGGTTTGGCCCTTGAGAATCTTCCAGAGCGTTCGCACAGCGATCTTGGTGTCCGTCCAGAGCAGTCGGAAGCCGTGGTAGACATGCTTCACCCCATCTAGGACCCTCTGCTTGAGGTCAGGCTTCACTAGCCCCTGCGCGGCGTTGGACACTGGGTCACCTTCCTCCAGTTTCTTGTTCTTGTCGTTGAGGGACTTGGGAGATGTCACTGTGGAGTCACTGCTGAGGAGGCATGACGAGTGCCAGCAGCGCACAGGAAGGTCCCTAGGTCTCATGACAACCAAACATGGGGTCGGCGCCACCGTGCGCAAGCGCTCGGGCCTCGGAGGCCAGCCGCGGAAGCCATGGCCTCTGAAGGAGAGGTACACAGAGAGGACGCGAGCGCGGCGGCCAAATGGCGCATCCATGAGGCTGATCAGCCCCACGGTGTTGGAACGACTGGCACCAGCACAGTCCCCCAGGCTACCCTTCGGGGCCGCGGCGCCAGGCAGCTGGAAGCGGGCGGGCACCCAGCTGCCAGGGCTCCTCCGAAGAATGGACGCCATGACCCTCCCGCTGCGGCCGCCTCCTCCAGAACCCGCGCTTCCTCCGCGTCCCTGCGGCGCCTCCGCCGGGCCTGGCCAGGAGGACGCGACGGTTGACCGCGGCAGTTGGCTTCCAGGGGCTAGCGCTCTACCGAGGCTCGGGCGCGGGTGGCAGCCACGTCCGGGCACGGACTTCCGGTGGCGACGGGGAGGGGGAGGAGGGAGGGGAGGGGAGGGGCTGTTCCCCAGCTGCCCCAGTGCAGCCCTGGGCACGCGAGGGCTTCACGTCTGTAGATCTTTGATAGCTGTCATCAGTTATCCTTTCCTCACACAGATCCTGTACATAATTTGTAAGATTTATTCCTCTTTCTTTTTCTTTCTCCTTTCTTTTCTAAAACAAGGATCACAGACGGTAAGTGGCAGAGCCCGGGTTAGAACCCAGAGTCCACATTGTAGGAAAAGCACTTAAAGGAATTGACTGTCCTCAAACCTGGGAAGAGGACATTTGGCTAGCTGAGAGCATGCCACTCACTACATTAGTTTTACCGTGGGGTTTAAGGGCTGGAGGCTCTCTCCAGTGCCCTCAAGTTTCAGGGTTTACTAAGGGCACAGTTTTGTGGAGGAGGGAGCCAGAGACCCCGAAGGAGCAAGACGGAGCTCCGGTACAGATCCTGCATCCTGTAATCCTGTGACAAGAAGTGGCTCAGGGATCCTCATTGTATCTACCTCATATTTCTTGAACTTGAACACATGGAATTCCTAGGGATCTTGTTAACATGCAGGTTCAGATTGAGCCTGGAGTGCGGCCCCAGATTCTGCATTTCTAACAGTCTCCCAGCTCTGATTGGTGCTGCAGGCCCAGGAACTACACTTGGAGAAACCAGTCTCTGCCAGACCCTGCATCTCTCTTAGGCCCGGCACATTTCTCATCTTTTCTTGCTTCTTCTCTCACCCCACTTGCCTGATATCCTCTCATCCCCCAGTTCTGAGTAGGCACTCTGTCAACTTAGCCACCTCTGAGGTGGTAGGACAACCTCTGAAAGACATTTTAAAAGAAAAGCTACCCAGAGACAATTCAGCCAGCCACAAAAGCTAGCTAGCCAACACAGCCTGACTGTACCCGTTGGGCCCAGCATCTCCCATCTCCTCTGAGGTCCCAGAGCTATGAGTAGCACTTGTGTCACCTGTGAAAAGGAGAAATGATCGCAGAACCTGAGCCAGCAGGACTGAGGATTGAGTTCATGCATGTAAAGCAGGAGCTGAGTACCTAGCACAATATAAACATGAGTTAAGGTTCCATCTTACTTTGTTGAATTCATAACTACCAGATGTGGGTTTGAAGTTGACTTAGAGATCACTAAATGCAGTGGTCCTCAAACTGGAGTGTTGAT
Source organism: Geosciurus inauris (assembly GCA_004024805.1). Taxonomy (NCBI): domain Eukaryota; kingdom Metazoa; phylum Chordata; class Mammalia; order Rodentia; family Sciuridae; genus Geosciurus; species Geosciurus inauris. The sequence continues at coordinate 299,472 of PVHX01000230.1, forward strand.
GAATTACCCAGAAGGCTTGTTAAAACACAAACCATTAGGCCCCACCACAGTGCCATTTAGTAGGTCTGGAGTGGGAATAAGAGAATCTGCACTTCTAATACGTTCCCAGGTACTGCTCCTGTGATACAGGGATCAACTTTGAGAACTTCTGATATTACACCTCCTTCTCTGCCTCATTAGGAGCCTGAAGATCAGAGCTGGCAGTGTTAGACCAGGTCATGCCAGGAGTTAGGAGACTTATCAGCAGCCTGGGCTCCAAGGACACCAGAGGTGTTGTCCCAAGACCCCTCTGCAGGCCTCTCCTGCAGGCCTGCTGCCTCCTGGCTGGCCTGGTGCCCTGGCCCTCGGAAGGCCCCTCCACCCAGCTTTGTTTGCATTCCTGGAGACTGCGTCAGCCTGGACAGCAGGCGTGTCTATGCGGGCTGGCCTGGCGCAGCCCTTATGGCTGGCCCTGTGCTGCAGGCCTCCTGGGTTGGGCCAAGGTGGCCACGCAGGGCTCACTTAGCAGGCCAGTGACTCATGCTTCCTCCCAGATTCCGGGAAATGCTTTCCTGCTGCCGCTGCTTTCTTCTTGTTTAATAAGAAGTCTTCTGCAGAATCCCATGGCAACTTCAGGCTGAGGAGGCAGGGGGAGGAGGAGGCCAAATCCACTCCCAGGAGGGGCCACAAGGATTCCCATCTAAACGCATGCACACACAGTCCTATGCTCATGCCAGCCCCGGCCAGAGCCCCCAACCCTCCATGGAGCTTTGGTGCAGGACAGCCAGCCCAAGAAATGCTTGCTTTTATTAAAAAGGAATGGCCTCACAAAGGCTCGGCTGTAGGAAAGGTTGTAATTTGCCCAAATAAAACTTAATTTGATCCATGAAATAGCTGTGGTTTATTGTGTAATAGATGTGCTATGTGTTTCAACTTAATAGAAGCCAATATAATAGGGGGCCAGCAGGGGCCTCCAGGGCCCCGATTCTTTCCCCACACACAGTAGGGCCACACAGCCCACCCTGATGGCTGGACCCTCCACCAGGACAGTATGGAGAAGAGCTGGCTGAAGACCTCTGGCCCAGACCACAGAGGCTTGTGAGAGAGACGGCCTAGGGACAGAACAAGCAAGAGAGCTCAAAGGAAAAAAAGAGAGGAAAGAAATGAAAACCACCCTTTTTCCAAAGCAAGACTGCGGTGTGTGAGTCTGAGGAGGGGCCATGGGGCTGAGTCACTTTCCTGTCTGCTGCTGGGGTGGGAGGGCCTTTGCCAGGGGCTGTGGGAGAGAGAAGGCTGTATCTGTCACCCAGAGCATGGTGAGGCATCCCTATGGAGGACCTCTGGAACGGTCCCTGGGGTATCAGGCATTGCCTTGGCTCCAGAGCCTCTGTATGTGGCGTGCCCAGCTCCCGTGAAGGCAGCACAGGCCAGGGAGGGCAGGGGTGTGCCTCAGTGGGATTTGGTGAGGCCTGGAGATGGCCCAGTCCAGCATCCCCCTGCCCTAGGCTGCCCTGGCTGTCTAGATAAAGGCCCCTAGAGGATAAGTACACAAGTTCAAATAGGCAGGGAGCAGCTCAGCTGGCTCTCATTCCACAGACTGCCACCACACACCAGTGCTGCGGTGTGTGTGTTGGCGGGGGGATCCAGGCTGCATTTACAGGCCCCCTCAGGAGTGTTGACCCATTGACAGAGACCATGGGGAAAGGGAAGCAGGTATCGTTCTAAGCGCATTGTGTGAATTCTTTCAATCCTCATCACAGCTCTGTAGGGGAGGTACTAGTGAGCTCATTTTCAGACAAGGAGGTTGAGGTTGGGGTGATGGCTCTTCCAAAATCACAGTCACCCATTGACCTCTGCTACCTGCGTGAATGGAGACAATCTACCTAGCAGCCCCACCCCATTTCCCCAGTCCTTTCTGGTTCTGGGGCTCTGATCTCGGCATCTGGATTGCCCCTGTGCATTTCTCCCATTAAGTGCTTTCCTTTAAAAGGCCTTGGTTTAGCCTGGTGTGATGATGGATAGGCCTCTGGGCTTGTGTTCTCATTTGTAAAATGATGATAATTCCACATGCCCCACAAAGGCTACTCTGCAGATTAAAAGAGATACTATAGGAAAAGTACATAAACCAACTGGGCACTGTGGTGCGTGCTTGTAATCCTAACAACTCAGGAAGCTGAGGCAGGAGGATGGCAAGTTCAAGGCCAGTCTGGGCAAGTTAGCCAGACTTGTCTCAAAATTAAAACATAAAGGGTTGAGGCAGGGGCTGGGGTTGTGGTTCAGTGGCAAAGCGCTTGTCTCACACATGTGAGGCACTGGATTCGATCCTCAGCACCACATAAAAACAATAAATAAACAAAACAAAGATATAAAAAAAAAAAAGGAGGTTGAGGCAGAGTGACCCTGGGTTCAATCCCCAGTACCACCAAAAAATAAAAAACAAAAACCCACATAAACCAGGGCTTAGAATTCAGTAAATACTCATTAAATTCACCTATTTCAAATAACCCCCATACGTTAGGTAAGTTCTGGACATGACTTTGGGAGGCAGAACAACCTGGATTTGAATTTCAACTCTGCCACTTAACCACCAGGTATCTGGACAGGTACTTACTTGTCTTACCTTTCTGAGTGTCAGTTTCATCATCTGTAAAACTGGTATACTGCTACCCATCACAGGTATGGGAAAATTCGATATTAGAAGGAACATAGCAGGTGCTCAATAAACAGTAGTTGTTATTTCATTATGATTATCATCTCAAAGCTCTCTACGCTCTCTTCCATGGCCTAGCATTCACTCTGTATGACAGTATGCCCAGGGTGAGGCTCCTTTCAGTCCCTTGCTTGTGCTGTCCTCTCCCTGCCAAGGAGTTCTTTATTTGTGCACTGGAGTTTCTGCACTGAGGCTCAGAAAATCCTGTGTATCCTGATTGCCTCAGAAACAAACCACATATGAGTCCAATGCTGAAAGAACAGAAAGCAGTTACCCCAACAGTGTCCTCAGCGCATGGTCTTCCCATTTGTTCTTCCAAGGAAACACCACCTTGTTGCCAAACTCACTGTTGGGCTGAGAAGGGTGGGTTTGTGGAACATCAAGAAGGGCAGGAGCCTTGTCAGTGAGGAGGGGGTCCTGCACCCCATCACCTTGCAAGTTCTATGAGCTGCCCTTCTTATGTCCAGATGCCCTCCTAAACCCCTTTCTGTGCCCGCTGGACCATGGGGTGACCAGGAAGCCCTAGTAGAAAGCCGTGCTATAGCTGGGCATGGTGGCGCATGCCTATAATACCAGCAGCTGGGGAGGTTGAGATAGAAGGATCACAAGTTCAAAGCCAGACTCAGAAACTTAGCAAGGCCCTGTCTCTAAATAAATAAATAAAAAGGGCTGGGATTTTTGCTCAGTGGTAAAGTGCCCCTGGGTTCAATCCCTAGTAGGGGGAAGAAAGAAAGAAAGAAATGTTTGAGTTTTAACACTATAGCCTTTTTGTTCAGTATTTATTGTGAAGAATCTGGGTTTTTATTAATTTTTTTAGTCATACATGACATACGTGAGGCACTGGATGTATTTTGACATATCATACATACATGGAGCATAACTTCCCATTCTTGTGGTTGTGCATGATGTGGAGTTTCACTGGTCGTGTATTCATACAAAAACATAGGAAAGTTATGTCCCACTCATTCTGCTGTCTTTCTCGTTCCCATCTCCCCTCCCTTCCCTTCATTCCCATTTGTCTAATCTAAGGAACTTCTGTTCTTCCCTCCCAACCCCTACATTTTTTTTGTCTGAAACAATTTATTAATAGACATCTCAGAAGTATGGGAGAAAGGACAGAGGAGCAGGGCAGGGAGAGTGTCCTGGTCTCTGATGTCTTCTGCAGGTGGGGGCAGGGGAGACTCCTGATGTCCAGGTAGATGCAGAAGTGCTCTTGGCTAAAACCCAGGCAGAGGAACCTGAGGTAGTTGGCACCTGTTGCTCCTGCAGCTGTTCAGGGTCCACATGACTGATGCCCAGGCAAGGTGTCAGGATCCACAGAGCACAGGTCCTCTGGCTGTGATTTAGTCTGGTCACCTCTCCCCTTCATTGGAGCCACACTTTATGGATCTGGCAGGTTTCTGCCCTCTTACATTGGAGCCACTTTACTGCTGACATGTGGCATGCAACAGCACAGTTGTCAGACACAGGTAGCAATCCTCCCAGTCACCCACTTCCAGAACTTTCCATTGGCATGGGGTTGCCCAGAGTCAGTCTGGGAGGCTAAATCAGGTGTGGGAGTCCTTGTAGGCACGTTGTGGGAATGGATGGCAGGCTAGGTGGCCTTCCTGATGCACTTCTGCCCTGACTGTTGGGCCTGCTCAGGCAGTAGAGGCTCACAGGGCAAGGGGAAGGGGCAAAGGGCAGGCTCACTGGGACACCTCTTTGGGAGAACAGGGGAATTGGGAAGATCCAAGGGACGTGGGCGAGGCTAAACCTTCCGAGGCACAGGCTTCCCTTGGAACATGCAGCCTGCCCCCTGGCTTTTCTGGTGCTCCAGTATAAGGTAGGTGGCCATGGCCACATTGAACTTTCTCTTGGCCAGAGACACCCAGGTCTTGCGCAGATCATGACCCATATCGAACATTACTGTCAGTATTTTGGGGTCTGGGTGTTTGGGAGGGCCTCACCATAATCATGGGGTAAATACTGCTCCCCCTGCATTAGCCATGGTGCTGAAGGATCTGCTTGGCTGTGAGCCACTTCCTGGGGTCAAGGGTCAGTATTTGACAGGTATTTGTGCTGCCAGAGAAACACGGGGAGGGACGCAGGAGGTTCCCAGCAAGATCTTCCTCAGCATCTCCTTAGCGGTGGGTTCCCTAAATGGGCGCCTCCCTGTCAACATAAAATACAGAATGACATCCAGGCTCCACATGTCCACTGGGGCCCCCTAATATGCTTGCCTCAGGATAATTTCGGGGGTGAAGTGTGAAAGAGTGTCCCAGCACTCATGCAGTTTCTGCCCAGTTGTGACTGTGGTGCTGAAGCCAAAGTCGGTAAGTTTGATGTGGCCTCTGGCATCCAGCATGATGTTCTCTGGCTTCAGGTCTCGGTGCACGATGCCCTTGTCATGGCAGTAGCCCACGGCACACACTATCTGCTGGAAAAGTCTGCGGGGTTCTTCCTCCTGCAGGCCACCCTGCGGGACATGGCCCAATAGCTGTCCCCCACCTGCATGCTCCATCATCATGTAGATGCTTCTGTGGGTCTCAACAACCTGAAATAACTGGATCACACTGGGTGCTCCAGGTTCCTCATGGTGTCTGGGTTGGAGAGGACCAGGGGATTCTGCACTGTCTTCAGCAGGACTTTAACTGCCACCTCTACCCCGGTGGGGCAATGGCAGGCTAGTTTTTTCTGGCTAAACCTGCCATGCCCAATGTCGCCCAGGACTGATCCCTGAAGATTGCCTTCTTGCAGGAGCTGGGCCCCTGCAACACTACACATCGCACTACTCTGGCTCTACACCCTAAGCAGGAACACCACCTAGGGATGCTGGCTAAAAAAAAAGACCAAACCAACAAATCAAAATCAAAAACACAAAAAAAGACAAAACAACAAACCCAAATGAAAGAACCAATATCCAAAGACTACCACCAACAGCCAACCACCAACCCCCAGATATGCTCTCTGGGAGTCCGACAGGTCACCACCAAGAACTTACTGTACTTATGGACAAAAACCCAGCCACAGCCACTCTGATTCATATACCTGCACTTTGAAACTTCTTCTCAATGGCTCCTTGTGACAGCAGAGCAGGTCATCACCCACTGATGCCTGGCCATAACTCCCCGTGGTCATTTCCCTTTTGGGCCTCCAGATGGCTTCCATTCGCAGAACAGAACTAAGGAAGGACGGTTTTTTTGTTTTTTTTTTTGATTTTTTGCTTTAGTGGGTTATGGAGACTGATATTTACTTGTTTAGGAATTAATATTTGTAGGGAACTTCAATGTACTTTTCATTTTCAGCCTCAAAATCTGTGGTCTAAAAGACCACAACATTATCTACACTCAAAGTATTCAATTCCTTTTTCTTCTAACTTGGAATAATTGGTGTCAAAAGAATGGCAGCACTTCACTTACATGGTGATACTACAACACAGTTCTCTGTTCCCTAAGACCTTGGAGAGCACAGTATTAACATCTGTGGAGATGAGAATAATTTTTCCATATAGTCCTATACACGATGCATACACATTACATCGTGACACAGTGACTGAGGGGAACGGATAGAGGTGTACAAGAGCAGGATTTTCTGGTACTGAAGCTATGCTGCTATAGGTTCACACCAGAGTTGTTTCTCCGGCTCATGTTAAAGGAAATACCCAGGGGCACTATACAGAAATACCTGTAAGACATACCTAAAATGAAAGGGATGGAAATTCATGTATTTCATGTCCCATCCCTTATTGTGCATCAGCATCCACATATCAGAGAGAACATTTAGCCTTTGGTTTTGGGGGATTGGCTTATTTCACTTAGCATGATTGTCTTTAGTTCTGTCCATTCACCAGCAAATGCCATAATTCCATTCTTCTTTATGGCTGAGTAATATGTACCATGTTTTCTTTATCCAAGAATCTGGTTTTATAGTTTCATGTAATAAAGATAGTATATGATTTATGTAGAAAATGTGGAAAAGTACAAAAGAAAATGATGCAGAAATTATCCCTAACTCCAATACCTAGATAAATTCACTGGTTATATTTTACACTCATAGATACATGCATTAATATAATATCAATATGTGTGTGTATATTCAGCACTTAATATATGCCAGGGACTGAACTTGGTGCTTACTGCATTATCTATGTGCATATGTACAGACAAAGCAGCATGTTACACATCTGTAGGCTCATCATTTACTTTTTTGCCATCCACCATTACATAATGATGATTTTTCCATATAATTTAACAATAGTCTAAAATGTGATATTTTTCTTTATTATAAAAATAGCACGTGCTTATTGTAAGGTAAATAGTCCAGAAAAATAGAAAGTAGAAAGGATGGGAAAAAGTTGTTTTGTCTCAACCCCCACCCCCAGGCACAATTGCTGCTGATAATTAAACAAGATTTTGAATGTCTACATAATGTTTTATCACATAGTTGGGTGTGGTGGTGCATGCCTGTAATTCCAGCTACTCAGGAGGCCGAGGCAGGAGGATGGCAAGTTAAAGGCCAGCCTCAGCAATTTAGTGAGACTCTGTCTCAGAAGAAAAAATAAAAAGAGCTGGGGGTATAGCTCAGTGGTAGAGCATCATTAGCTTTAATCCCCAGCACCACAAAAAAGAATATTTCTCAGGAATATCTTTTCAGCCCCCAGACACCAAATTACTGGAAAAAAGGGCACATGCACTTTTTTTTTTTAAAGATGAGGTCTCACTATGTTGCCCAGGTGGGACCCAAACTCCTAGGCTCAAGGGGTCCTCCTAAGGGCAAAAATATTTTTAAGGCTTGTTAACCATACTGATAAACTGATTTCCTGAAAGCTACCCCCTAGGGAGCCCCATCAACATATAAGGAAAACATGTATCATGCTCCTCTCATGTTAGCTCAGTTCTATTGAGCACAACTGTTTTACTTTTTAATAGTTTGGCCAAAGTAATAAGTAAAAAAATAACATCTCCCTACTTCCATTGAATCTTTTGTTTTCTAACAAGAATAAACATTTCCCCATATATTTATTCACTTGAATTTTCCCTTGGGTTGATTTTCTTTTTATATCCACCATTCACGTTCTCCTATTAAAGTTTTCAGGATTTTTTTCTTTTTGATTTGCAGGTGCTCTTTACATATTTGTTTTTATTTTAAGTTTATTTATGGTGTGTTTTAATGTACAGACATTTCCAATTTTCAGTATACAAATATACACATCTTTTCCTTTATAATTTCTTCTATTACTGGTGCACTTAGAGAGGCCCTTCCCATTCAGAGATCAAAATCATGCGTATTTTATGCAAGTTATTTTACGGTTTCATCGTTTTCACGTTTTACAGTCTCATCCATCTGGAATGTATTCTGCTCTCCAGTGTGAGCTGAAGAAGTAGCTATTCCCCCTCACCCCCACCTCCTAGGTTTCCCCAGCACCATTTATAAGCAAATCTTCCTTTCCAGGGGATTTTTGTGAAGTGCTGCAGCCCCAGGCACTATGCTGCCATCATCTGAGGACACAGCCATCCTCAGCCATCCTTTCAGCCTGTATTTACGGGGCATTCACCATGAGCCAGGGCCCTGAGCCTCTGACTGGGAACACAGAAACTCCCATAGCAGTTCCCAGCTCCTAGGCCAGGGAGAAAACAGGCCCGTAAATAATCACATCATGACATGCTGAAGGCTGGAGCCAGGAAGAGCGTGTGGGAGGACCCATCAGACAGGGCTTGCCTGTGCCAGGCAAGGGTAAAGCATTAGGGCACAGGTCCCAGAGGAAGGGACAGATGAACAGGAGCATTGGGACACCAACATATTGAGAAAACCAAAGGCAAACAACTAATAGGTAACCCAAGGGGATGAGGGTGGCTGGCCTGGGTGGGAGGAAGCAATTCTCACTTAATGAATTTTTTTCCCACTTTATGAATTTTATCAATGTGCATGTATCTCTCCTCCTAAAATATTAAATATTCATAGAATTATTATTTTAGGAAGGAGTTTGGCAATTAACCAATGGGGTGGGTGAAGGACATTCTAGGAAGAGAGACAACATAAGCAAAGGCTTGGAGTCAACCAGCCAGGCCTGTCTAGGGAGCGTTACTGGTCCAGCCTAGGGAGAGAGAGGGGCTGCAGACTACAAAGAGCCTTGACCACCCCACAAAGAACTTGGACTTGATGGGCAGCCAATGGATGGCTCTGCACAGGGGCTTCCCTTCAGGAAGGTCCACCTGGCTGCAAGAAGAGAGAAACAAAAGCAGCTATCAGAGCCAGATGGAGGGACCCAGGAGAGACAACTTGGCTGATGTGCCAGAGATTGCAGTGTATCCAGTAGAGATCTGGCCTGCCCCTGCCAGCCTGGAAGCTGCTCTTGGAAGGAGATCAACCTGTAGGCATCTGGTCTTCAGTCACTGTGGGATCCCAGCCTGGGGACAGGTCCTGGGTCCCTTCTAGCCAGGCCCAGCCTCAGTGTGCGTGGCTTTTCTGGGGGTGAGGGCCAAAAATCTAGAAAAATGAAGGGCCTAAAATGGACTCATCTCTGCAGCAAGACAGTGCTCAGCCCAAATGCTGACTCTGTCCCTTACCTCTAGTGAAAAGTTAGGCAAGGGTTAGTGTGAGGGTTCAAAGGAAGTATTCCATCAGAGACTCATGTTCCGATCCTGGCACAGGGGCCCCATTACATTCTATGTGAAGTACAGCACACAGCTCATTACATACAAGTATAATCCCACTGCTCTACAGAAGATGGGTGTTCGTTTATTTTTATTTACTTATTTATTTTTGTGGTGCTAGGGATTGAACCCATGGGAACTTTACCACTGAGCTACATGCAAACCCTCCTTTTTTATTTCTTATTTTGAGATAGGGTCTTGCTAAGTGGTTGAGGCTGGTCTTGAACTTACGGTCCTCCTGCCTCAGACTCTGGAGTAGCTGGGATTACAGGTATGCACCACCGTGCCCAGTAGAGGATGAATGTTTTAAAAGGAGATCCTGGGAAAGGGGCTGCTTAATGCACAGCAATGTCTGGGACTTTGGGCACAGGAAAGCAGCTCATAAGGGAACTCCTACGGGAACCAGCTCAGGCCCTGTGTTTCATTGGCCCTTTCCATGCTGTTCTCTCCATCCCAGCTCTCTTGGGCCATGGTTCAGGCCACACTGATGTTCTCATCGGAACCTCCAGTTTTCTAGAGGCCTTTCCTGTTCCTGAGCTGATTTACTCTTCACAACCATTCTGTGAAGCAAGCCCTAGACCCATTTGCCAGATGAGGCAACTGAGATCTGATATGGGGAGTGGGTGGTAGGAAACCCACTGGCTAATCTGAGCTCCCCCAACTTTCAAAGCTTCCCAAGCATGTTGTCCAGACATGAGGTACAGGGACATAAATGCTACAGGCCAGAGTCTGTGGAGCACATGAAAGAATCCAGCCCCTTGAAAGAGGAATAGTAAAGCAGAACTTAGCTCTGCAACAAGTCAGGCAGACCTACTCATACCGCAGAGCCACCACTTGGCTGTGTGACCTTCAGCAATTTCTTAACTTCTCTGAGATTTCTCTCCCTTCTGTAAAGTAGACTTCATCCCACAGAAACAAAAGCCCTTCTATGAGCATGAAATGAGAGAATGGATGGTATATTCATCACCTCTGTGTAACAAATTACGTGTTTTTGGAGAAATTACCGAAGGACAGTAGTCCAACCTGTCCTGTGCATCTACATCACTACGCGGTATTTTCATGAGCCCAGTGGAATGGATAAAGGAGTGACGGGAGGTGGCCATCTGGAGGTGTCATCAGGTGCTTTGCATAAAATCTGGGGCTATCTCACCCAATTTCCTGTAACTTCTCTGTTTTTCTGTAAAGTTAAGGAAAATGGTCATCAAATCATGGCCAGAGCCAGGTATCTCAAAAATAAAAACTTATCAAGGTACAGAGGCACATATCTGTAATCCCAGCAACTCGGGAGGCTAAAGCAGAAGGATTGTAAGTTCAAAGACAACCTCAGCAAGGTAGTGAGCCTGTCTCTACATAAAACACAAAATAGGGCTGGGGATGTGGCTCAGTGGTTGAGGACCCCTGAGTTCAATCCCCGGTACCTAAAAAACAAACAAACAAACAAACAACAGAAACAACAACAAAACACAGGTCTACAGGTCTACAGAGCCCTCAATACTTTTGTCTTGGTCATTACCCTGGAAGTGGCTGACAGTAAACGACCCTTTCTGAGGGCAGCCACAATCAGTGAGCAAACTGCTTTCCTCAGCTGTGTGGACTAGGAGAAGGTGATGAAGTTGGACGCCCAGAGCTGGGTGTGAGGAGCCTGGTCCCGCCGCTGCGGATGGCAGGGAACAGGGAAGGCCATGGAACACCCTGATGGTCAGCCCATTATTGACTACCTTCTGCAGTTGAAAGCAGAGTACTGTCACACTGTACATGGTCCCAAAAGTTTAAACCACCAGGTAAATTAGTTTCAAGGGCCATAACATGTAGCTGGAATTGGCTGATTGCTGGAACAGCAATCCCATAACCCAAAAGGAGTCAGAGGAGTGAGGACCCCACCAACCCCATGAGACATAGTCCATCTGTCATAACCAGGCAGGGGCCATGGCCACTCTCAGACATCTGGGGCAGCTTTTAGCAGGAGTCACAAGTCTGACATGCAATGGTAGAAGCACAGAGTCCTTTACTTGTGCATCTGCATGGGTAGGGGTGTCCTGTGTTTGGAAGAGTGACAGGTCCAGGTGACAGTAGGGCAGGTTGGGCAGGCGGTCTCATCAGAGGACAGACTCTTACTATGGGCATCTGCAGAAGCGACCCAGGCAGTTCAGTCAGCAGCTTCCGCTGGTTTCTACTCTGTGACCCCCAAGCGGGGTGTGGTAACCTGCCAGTCTGTAGTTTTCCAAGAGGTAGATGAGGGAGCTGAGCCATTGGCTACACCTAAAGAGTCAGTAAAAATCTAACGAGCTCCACCAAGGGGAGCATTGGTCAGCCCTGGGAGGACAGCACGGAGTACTGCCCGTGGCCGAGGGACTGTGCCCACGTTGGGTTCTACAGGGCTGACACCACGGTTGAGTGGCCGTACCAGCAGTGGATGCTCAGCGGAACATTCTGTGAACAGCAGTTCAAGGCATTCAGGGGAACCTCTGTGGATCAAAGTCCCCAGGAAGCCAGTAGCTTGGCTTCAGGGAGGGGCATGTGGGAGAACTTTCCCTCGAAGGGTGTGGATGAGGCTGAGGCGTGGCAGGCAGCTGTGTTCCGGGTGTACTTGATGGGCCCTTGGTTCTGAGTTGACCCACCCCAGGTGGGACTATCAGGCCAGTCACAAAGACTCTGTGGGTCAGGTGTTCAATTTCAGCAGGAGCCCAGTAGCAAGCTTTAAAGAAGGGTGTGTGTGCTGGGCGCAGTGGCGCACACCTGTAATCCCAGAGACTCCAGAGGCTGAGGCGGGAGGATCGAGAATTCAAAGCCAGCCTCAGCAGCTTAGTGAGGCCCTAAGCAACTCAGCGAGACCCTGCCTCTAAATAAAATACAAAAAACTGCTAGGGACGTGGTTTGGTGGTTTAGTGCCCTTGGGTTCCATCCCTGGTACCAAAAAATAAATAATAAATAAAGAAGGGTGTGCTTGGTGGCCATATCCAAAAGGGTATGAGTCCAAAACCCCCCAGGATCATCTCTGTGTGAAGGCTGCCTCCTTTTGCCAGAGACGGCACTGAGTAAGAGCATCTGTCACTTGTAGTTTTTTTTTTTTTTTTTCTCCAGCACTGGGGATAGAACCCAGGATCTCAAGACATGCAAGGCACGTGCTCTATCGTAGCTATCATAGCTCAAAAGGGGGTCATTAAGGCTGTGGGGCCCCAAAAGCACCAACACTTCTCTCTGTATGACTTTTTCCCAACCAGAGTCTCCCAGGGGACAGGGACGGCAGGCTTTACGTAATCACTGATTCCCATCAGTCATTTTGATGTAGAAGCCACAGCAGCAGAACCTTGACTTGGCCCAGGGAGCATGCTAGTTTCTATTCTCCACTTTGAACCATCCTCAGACCTCATTAGCACATCCAGGCGTCCCTCCTACCTTGGTTAGGGTAGGGATTTGGCTGCCTGGCTCCAGCAGACTAAGAAAAGTTTTAATCCCTCCCTCCCAAAGTTCCTTAGTGCACTTGGATGAGAGCAAATGGACTTTAGCCTCCTGGGAGTCAGGGAGACTTCAGCTTCACCCCAGTCATCTTTCTCCTTAAAGCAGTTGAGGCTGGGGCAGCAGGGGATGGGGCGAGGGGGGCGTGGAAGGAGACTGCTACTGTGCCAGTGAGCCACCACAATGGTGCTGCTTATGGCTCCACCAGCTGGCCCACCTGAAGCCCTATACTGGGCAGCAAAGTTGTCATTGATGACACCAGCTCTTTCCGTTTTAGGGCTACCTTGACTCAGTAACCAAAACTACATTGCTTTCTGTCTGGGGCCACAGGATTGACACCCATGGGGTAAGCTGGGCCTGACTCATGGACAGAGCAGCAACAATCTAAAGGAGGTCACCTTATCCAGGGCACTTTGTTGCCCTGCTACCAGTATCAGATCTTTTTTACACAAGGATTAGGGGACTTTTCCAGAGTGATAGGGTTGATGGCAAGAGTCTATCTAGATTTCCTTGGGTTCATTTCTCATTTTTCAAAGGGCCACTATTGGATGCTAAACTCAACCAGAAGCAGTTAAGAGCCCTGATATGAGCCAATTCTTCATCTGTGGTTTCCTCTGAAATTTGTCCATCTCAGGAAATTTTCTCTAAACAGGCCAAATTTCCTTTATATTCCCTTATAGTGGCCAGGACCCAGTGTCAAAAACAAACAAGCATGGGCTGGGTTGTGGCTCAGTGGTGGAGCACTTGCCTAGCATGTGTGAGGCCCTGGGTTGGATCCTTAGCACCACATACAAATAAATAAATCAAATAAAGCTATTGTGTCCATTTATAACTACAAAATTTTTTTAATATTAAAAAAAGCAAATACCCACCCCCAAATCCCTGTGACCTTTTAATGTTACCTCCAAATGGATATGAAGGTGGCACGGGAGACTGCAGGAAGGCTGAGCGTTGGTATTCTTCCTCACAAGCATCATGCCGCTCCCCTCTCCACAAGTGAACTTGCCAGAATACTAGCAGCCTACTGGCTTCTGTCCACAGCATCACTCAGGCTAGTGGCCATCTTGGCAACTGCTATCTGAAAGGCAGGAGCTCCTTCTGCCCACCCATGACAAATCTTCAAGCTACTGTGTTTTGGGGGGCGGGAACTGTGGCTGATCAATACATCAACAAATAAGTCCCCTCACTTGAAAGAGTCAACAACAATCAGGGCACCATTTTGACAGCTATCTTTGCACTTACTTTCTGGTCCTGAGCCTGCAATCATCCCTACTCAATCCCTTCTCAACAGAGAGGTAAAGGACCACCTCTTGTCCACTTATCCTAAAATTTAGTCCACATGTTTGCTACTGATTTCCATGACCTTTCATCAAATTGCATTAATTGGCTCATGAGCCCCTCATCTGTCCTCTAGAAGGAAAAAAAGCCATATCTCTGCTACCATCACATCCTTATGAACAAAACTGTCAGGAATTGTGAAGAATCTGGGATTTCACCTTATTTACAAAATCAGAAGTTTGCTCATCACTAATTCATGGATGTTGGTGTAAAAAAACATAAGAAGACAAAAGATTCCTGGGTCAGAGACAAAGGACTTCAATTACTCACAGTAGAATCATCAGGTTCACATTGATTTCTTTGTGGTACAAAGAGAGAAGAAACTATCTGCACACGGAGTGGAGTGCTTTACAAGTAAGGAACCCTGAACTTAGGGAACCCAAATCTTTTCAACTAGGCAATAAACATGCCTGCCCTTTTCCGCAGAGGAGGATGTTATATCTTTGTCTTCTGCGGCTGCTGGCTATCATCATATAACCTAGAAAAGAAAGGCAGCCAGTGCCTCTGCTTGCCACATTTGCAGAGACCTATAGAGAATTGTCTCCCAACACTGATTTGATTCCTCCCAGTAGAGACTAGCATACACATTTTACATATGAGAAAACCAAGGCCCAGAGGAAACATGAAATGCCCACATTCACACAGACTAGAAAATGGTGGAGCTAGGATTCAAACCTATGTCCACAGACTTTGACTTCTCTCTAGAGCTGGCCCTTCCATCATCATCATCAGCAGCAGCAGCAGCTCAAGCATAAGATTTGATGGAGAAGGTAGGGAAATCTCTCTGCTTAAGGATGGTTTTTGTTGCCTCTGTGGATTTCAGTTCCTCTGTGTCTCCTTTCTCCCCAACCATGGAAAATTTAAGAACAAACTCACCTCAAAGGCCTTTGGTTTCTCCCAGTCCCTCGGTCCCACGCCCAAGGCCTAAAAACTGTCACCAAAGACTTCTAATGACATCTCCTGCTTGGGCTAGGGCCAGGCCAGCCAGAGCCCTCCCTCGAGTGGAACACACAGCCTCAGACTCAGAATGAGACAAACCAAACACAGGGCTGACAGCGTCTCAGTTTTAAACTCTGTGTGGCCCAAAGCCGGTTCTTCTCTGCAGGCCACAGCAGGGACACCCTCATCATGGATGTAGCCAGGATCCTGGCTGTGGGCCCAGATGGGGCCAAACAGCCCCAGAGTTCAGACTTTAGACCCCTGAACCAAGAATAAAGAGAGTCCTGGAGCTACCACAGCGGACCCAGTGCCACCCAGCTTTCTGGGGATCTGATATGGTTTTTGACACTCATTGGTATTGTATTTTGGGCAACACAAAGCAGGGGATTCATAAGGAGTCAAAATAGTTGTCATCATGGCCAGGAATGGCAAACTTCCTTGCTCTCTCCTTAAAGGAGAAATGGAAAGAAGAGGCGTTGGTTGGGGAGGGGGTTGGCATTCAAGGGTCTGCTTCTAATACCTAAAAAACATCACAATGCTGCTCATTTTAGGCAACTTAAGGAATGTGGCTGAGATTGAATGCCCTATTTTGGAAAGACTTTTTTTTTTCTCTCCTCTACAAAAACTCATGAATAAATGTGTTTCCGTTAAAATGTTAATGAAAGTGCATCTTGGGCTGTGCGCATGGACACAGCGATGTTCGTGTGTGTTTCAAAGGCGTTCCAAAAGCTCCATTTTGTTTGTTGCTCGATGATGAGAAACAGAAAGCAAAACTATCAAAAATAAACATTTATAATGAATTTGCTATTTCAAACAGAACTTGACAGTAACACAACAAAACAAACTGACAACAGACATATTTAAAAAATTCAACATACTAGCTGTCATTCGCTATGGGTCAGGCCCTGTACCAACTGCTTCATGGATATTAGCTCATTTAATGGAATTTTCCTAACCACCTATGAACTAGGCACTATTCTCATGCCCTTTTTAACAGATGAGGAAACTAAGGCTCAGAGACCTCAAGTAGGTGGCCTAAAGAGTCACTTGGCTAGAGGCAGAGCAGGGCCTGGAGCTCAGGAGTTGGCTTCCAGGCCTGTGTGTTTGACAACTATGTGCTGTCAGCAGCAAGGGTGTGGGAGAGGAACACCAGCTCTAGAACCAGAGACTTGGGAATCCTAGCTCTGATACCAGCTGTGAGCCTTTGAGCAACGTGCTGCACTTCTCTGAGACTCCTCTGTAAAATAGAGATAAGGATTAAATGAGATAATACAACATGCCTAGTACATAACAAGTCCCTCAGTAAATAATTGCTGATAGCATTACTAAACAAAGTTAGAATTCTGTTCCAGCCATTGTCCCAGCTCCTCTCAAAAGTTTAGAGGGTCCACCCTCATTGTCTCCCTGGGAGCCCAGGATCTTGGGGTGCAGAGAGAGGTTTCCTAGAGTCCCTGCCTGGGTTCCCCAGAGGGCACCATCAAATCATCTGGCTTGGCCCTTTCCTTTTAAGGGGAAACTGTGGCCCAGAGAGGGACAAGGCTCTCCCAGCTTCCCTCACTCAAGTCTCCAGTGGTGCTTCCAGTGGAATCCGGGGAGGTCGAATTGAAAACCATCTTTCTCCTCTGCTCAGCTCATGGGTCCCTGGTTTCAGGCTCAGAAATTCTGGGAACTTTATCTGCACTCCACTCACTGTTACCTGCTTTGAAAACAGTTAGAGAGCCAGGTGTGGTGGCACATGCCTATGATCCCAGCAGCTCGGGAGACTGAGGCAGGAGGATCCCAACTTCAAGGTCAGCTGCAGCAACTTAGCGAGATGCCGTCTCAAAATAAAAATGAAAAAGGGCTGGGGATGTGGCTCAGGGGTTGAGTGCCCCTGGGTTCAAATCCCAGTACTAACAAAGAAACAAAAACAGGGTCAGAGAGGCGACCAGGTTGTTTCCAATAATGTCCCTAGTGCCGGTCAGTCTGGACTGGACACCCCTTCACACCCCTGGACACCCTCCCAGCCTCCCCACCAGCTTCCCCCAGCTCCAGCTGGGTCAAGCAGGCACACAGCTTTCTCTGGGTTCTCAGCGCTGCGGGGAAACCACAAAGGCTCAGAATCCTGGGGTGAAGAATTCACTTTGTCTTCATTTGCCTTTCATTTAAAAGCACTGGCACCCCAAAATGAGCATGTGTTAAAGCCCGAGAACTGTGCACTTAAACATGGTTAAAATGTCAACTTTTATGTTAGGCATTTTTTACAATAATATTTAAAAAGTGTAGGAAAGATGGAAACGTTCTGGACATGGGTGGTGTGATGCTTGCTCGATGATGCAAATGTCCTCAAGGCCACTGAATTCTTCCCTTAAAAGTGGCTAAAACAGCAAATTTTATATTACATATAGTTTACCACGATTATATCAAAATTCCTAATCTGCCCTCCTGCCTTTCTTACCTTTCATCCTCTCCACTTTGGCCTGACGTTGTCTTCACTGAAGTCTTTGCAGCAGCACTAAGAGGCTGGCTCTGGAAGGTTTGGCTTCTATCTGCTGCTGTGTTGCTGTGTGATCCTGGTGAGTGTCCTGCCCTCTCTGGGCCTCAATTCTCTGATACTTGGGAGAACTAAATATATTTTGAGAATTTTCCTAGTTCTGATGTTCCCTGAGTGTGTGTTCTAAGTCATCCAATGGACCTCCTCACACCCCAGGAATTCTGAATAAGGCTGTAGGTCTGGAGTCCCCAGAACCTGGTGTAAGAGTGAGCATTCTTAGGGGCCTACAAGGAGAAACCAGCTGGGGGTTGTCATGGAGACACATGATACTAATAAACACACCCCTCTGAATGTCTGCTTGGTCCTTTAGAGTTTATAAAACATTCCCACTTCCATTACTTCGGTGACCCTTTCATTCCACAAACATCCAGAGAGTCCATCCTCTGTGCCTGGCACTGGGACATGAGGTGTCACTGAATGAGCTTGGATGGGGCAGGCTGAGGGCTGGCTGAGAAGAGGACAGCAGGGGCAGGGGCCTGGACGAGAGAGCAAGGATGCAGAGTGCAAAGTGTGAGGGGCCCCAGGTAGAGATGGGGCAGTGCCAGATTCCCTCAGCGCCTCATGGGCCACCTAAAAACTAGCACTACGTCCTCAGGAACAGAGAGTCACCCCAGCTTGGTGGAGAGGGGCACTGCCAGCTTCAGGTAAGACCGTCGCTCTGGGTGGAGAGCCCTGGTGGCCCAGCCTAGCGACGTCACAGGGGTCACTGAGTCTACTTTCCTGCTGAGGAAACTGGTTCCCACAGCCCAGGCTATGGCCTGATCATCAGCAAGGTAAGGGATCTGGATTCGAGTTTTCACACTTGCTAGGCCCCCAAGTAATAGTAGACCCTTGCTTAGTGCTCAATGCTAGCCAGTTCTGGGCAGCTAAGGGCATGAATTCCCAGAACCCTCCCAGCTCCACTAGCCTACAGATGATCTTGCTGTCAGTACTCGCTTTGACAGGTAAGGAGTGAGACACCTGTAAGTAACTTGTCCAAGGCCACACAACTGGTAAGTGGCAGGGGCAAGATTAGAACTAGGCAACAGAAGCCAAGAACAGCTGCAGCTTTTAAGCCCCCTGTCAAGTGTGGGATCGCAGCAGGGAGGAGGATGGTGTGTGAAATAGCAGGAAGTCCCCAGAATGAAGTGTGCACACGCTGTGTGACCTCCAGCCACTCTTACTCCCTCTCTGGGCCTGGGATTATTTCATCTGAGACATGAACATAAAATCTCCAGAAGCCCCTCTGTCTCCCAGTCTGCCTCTCTCATTCATGGATCAACCAACCCACCCGCTCCCTGTACAGATACACCCAGAGACTAAGGCAGGGGAGGAGCTGGAGATGGGGGTGGGGCATGGATTGGAGACCAGAGGACAAAGGAGGGATTAACCCTTCTCCAACAACCTAGTTAATTGCAGGAATCCCCCTGGAGTACCACCCAGCCTGAGCTTGGATCTGGGGACCTAAGTCCCACCTACTTTGCTTCCCAGGGCCTGTAGGAACCCTGCTCCCACCACACTCTCCAGGGACCTGGGGCCTTATTTAGAAAGTGTCTCCGTTGGAGCCTGAGTCACCAGATCCCTGGGTGGTCTGGGGAAACCACAGAGTTACTGCCCAGCACCCTGCTGGGAGAGAAGGGGGATAGCAGCTCCTGCCACTGCCAATGAACTCAGCCACAGCCAGTTCCTGGGACTCAGTGTCCCCATCTGTAACTGAGGGACTGGAACTGAACTCTCAGACCCCCAGAAGGAAAGGCAGGCACCAGGCCTCTCCCTGACACCGGAGGCCAGTCGGGGATTTCAGGAATGTCCTCAGTCTCAGTTTCCCTGTCTACCAAATGGGGATGTCACTCCCTGTGCCTCTTGCCCTCTGATGATAGAGATTGTAATTGTCACTTCCATTCCCAGGCATTATGGGGTGACTGGCTGCAGCCTCTAAGGGCAAGGAGCCTGGCATTTGTGGGTGACATGCTCTGGGAGCCAGGATGGGTTCAGGGCTAGAAAGTTTTCCTGCCTGCAGCCCTTCTTAAGTCCCTTGAAATGACCTTTTTTTGGTACCAGGGATTGAACCCAGGGGCACTTAACCACTGAGCCACATCCCCAGCCCTTTTTATATGTTATTTTGAGACAGAGTCTTGCTAAGTTGCTTAGGGCCTCGCTAAATTGCTGAGGCTGGCTCTTAATCCTCCTACCTTAGCCTTTCAAGCTGCTGGGATTATAGTCGTGCGCCACCATGCCCGGGTTAAAAATGATCTTTAAGAAGAAAGTCCAGCTCTGATCACCTTTCTGGTCCATTTAGAAACCAGCCCACTTTCCCCACAGCCTCCTAAATATCAGCCCAGTTCCTCATGGTGGTGTTTAAGTGTTCCCAGCCTCCCTCCCTAGGCCTGGCCTTGTGAGCAACAGCTGCTGCTGAGGAGGGTACTTCACGGGGTGCCTAATTCTCCCAATCTTTACCTACTTCCAAGATGGGAACAATTTTTTTTTCCTATCTTACAGATGATGGCACTGAAACACATTGAGAAGTTCAGAAGTCACTGACTGGAAATGGCAGGGGTAGGATCTGAACTCACGCAGCCTCGCTCCAGAGTGTCTGAAAACTCTCCTGCTTCCTGGTCCCTGACACCCCTGACTGTGAGCTGAGGAGCCTCACACCTTGACCCCACACCAAGAACGGAGCCTCTGAAGATGCCAGTGAGACGGGCATCTCTAGGGCAGGGCCTTAGTGGGGATTACCCTGGCATGACCACCTGTGGTCGGCCCAGAGGCACCAGCTGTGCCTTGGTATGGGGACAGGATTAGTAGGGGTGGGGACAGTCTATTGGCAAATAATTTTGAGAAGCAAAGTTAAATGATGTCTTTATGGGAGGATATGGTGGCCACGAGCCCTGCCTTGTGCCACTCACACCCTTGTGTAGCCTCCCTGCGTTGGAACGGGCATGGTTTGTGTAATCGTGACTGCGGTGGAAGCCCTGGTGTGCTTCTCTGAGATGTGGTTATAGAAGACAGAGCCTTCACTCTTGGAGTCTCCTTTGGATCACTTGCTCTGGGGAAGCTTTGTCATGGGAGGTTTGACAGAGGGGCCTGCGTAGAGAGACACTGAGGCCTCTTGCCAAGTGCCACGTGAGTGGGCTTGGAACAGGACCCCAGACCCAGTCAAATCTTAGGTGACCGCAGCTCTGGCATAACTTCAAGCTCACTGAGCCAGGACCGCTCAGGCTGTTACTCCTGATTCCTGACCTGAAGTTAACTGCGGGAGTTAATAAATGTTAGTTGTGCTATCTGCTGAATTTGGGGATAATTTATCATGTGGCAAAGATAGTACACAGGACTTCTCAGAGCACTTCATGTTAATGTAAATCTTCAAGAAAGAAGGTATGCAATGGAACCCTCCTCTTAGCTATTTGGTCAGCAAGGCTTTCTTTTAAGGGTAATTTGGAACCGGGCACAGTGGCTCATGCCTGTAATCCCAGCGGTTTGGGAAACTGAGGCAGGAGGATGACAAGTTCAGAGCCAGCCTCAGCAACTTAGTGAGGCCCTAAGCAGCTCAATGAGACTCTGTCTCAAAATAAAAAATAAAAACTGGGCTGGGGACATGGCTTATTGGTTAAGCACCCTCAGGGTTCAATCCCTGGTACCCCCCCAAAAGAATATTCTGGAGAAAACACTGATAATGACATGGCTCCAGTCCTACAATTAGATGGAAATATCAGTCTTCACTTGTCTCAGAAGCTAGTCCTCCTACCAGAACCCCAATGTTCCCCTCTTATGAAGTTGAATGAAATACACCATCTGCTACATAAATCATTAACCCAGCTGAGCTGACAATGGACAGATTCTGAGCTTCTTGGTGGTGGTGGTGGTGGTGGTGGTGGTGGTGGTGCTGTGGGGGTAGCCTGTTGAGACCCCAAGAGGAGCCTTGCCCCGGGGCTCCACAAGGTTATACAAAGTGGTAAATGTGTCTTAGTCTTATTTTCTCGAACTGTTTCCCTAGAGTGCTGAAAAATAGTGTCTTCTGGTTCCTGCCCAGCTCTGAGGTGGGAGGCGAGGACCTGAGCCTACCCCATCAGACTGAGTTCCTCCAGCCCTAGGCACCAGCCTCCTCCATCAGGCTGGGAGAGCTTGTCTAGGCTAGGCATCACTATCTTTCCCTGCCTGGGTCCCCATCCAGTGGATCTCCCACGGCCAAGGGCAGGAAGGAACAGACTCTTCTCTGGTTCACTTAAGAGTAAACTTTTCCTCCCTCCTTTTTCAATTTATTCCCTCTACTTTGAATCCAGTAAATTCTGAAGTTCTTTCAGAGTGCCTGATGGGTCAGAAGCCCACTCAGAACCCCTGAGTGTCCCTCTTTGTAAAAACAAGACAGTTTTAAATTAAAAAAAAAAAAACTATAATGTGAATACTTTATTATCATCGAGTGACTGGTATTAGCTTTTTGTCTGGGCGTTAATATTTCAAAGGCCATACACCAAACCCAGGCTTTTCCACCTAGCTCTGCTGTATCACTTTTCTTAAACAAAACAAAAACAAAATAAAGAAGAGGAAGGAGGAAAAGAAAGAAAATATATCTGTATTGAAAGAATTATAAGCCAAAGTGCGTCTTTCTTGTTTTGTCCATATACACACATTGCACCATACATAAATAATTACATTGTAAAAATGACTCCATAATTACAAGTATAATATATATTTCCATATAATATATAAAACTTTATATTAAATCTAGGTAGATGATATTTGGGGGGTTTCGTCCGTGGGGGCCGCGTCTCTGGGCACCGGCCCCTCTCGAGGTGAGTGGATGGCGGCGGCCCGGCCTGCTGTGCGGCCCTGGGCCGGGGCCGTGGCGTCGCGCCGCCGCTATCTGTGGTTGTTGAGCAGGATCTCCAGCCAGCAGGGACAGGAGGTGATGAACTGCCGGGAGTAGCAGGGCCCCCAGCCCTTGGCGAAGCTGATGCGCACGCTGTTGGGGTCGTAGGGGCCGTCGGCGGCGTCGGGCTCGGCCGGGTGCTGCAGCAGCCCCGAGCGCTCGAAGTCGAACACCTTGATGGAGTAGCCGGGCGGCACCTTGCGCACCACCAGGGCGCGTCCGCCGGGCGCGTCCAGCGTGGGGGAGTTGACGAAGATGGGGTGCTCGCCGCGGTTGTAGGCCCACACGCCGTCGGGCTCCTTGCTGAGCAGGATGCCAAAGCCGATCTTGCTGCGCGTGCGCCGCACCGACTCGCTGCGCTGCTCCAGGTTGAGCTGGCCCAGGCAGAAGCCGCTGCCCTGAGGTAGGTCGTAGAAGATGCTGACGGCCTGGTCGTACACCGCGTAGAGGCGGCCCACACGCGTCCGGTGCTCCCAGTACGCCACGCTGCACCAGTGGCTCGGCTTGGTGGCGTCCGGAGACATGCTGGCGTCTGCTGGACAAGCACAGGGTATGGCGGGGTTACTGGGGGTGTGGAGGTGGGCTCTGCTGTCCGGACAGTAGGGGCTGGGTAAGGTTCCCAGCGTTCAGCAGTCAAGTGAGCGGGACATTTAGCACACGATGAGGGGACATGTCTCCCCTTCTCCCCCTCCCTTCTGTCACACATGCGTACCCTCAGGCAAAGGAGAAACCTGGCCGTGGACCTACAGTGTGCAAGGCAGGGCTCCGACCGTGCACTAGCACAACACGAATCACATTTCCCTCCTGCCCACAAGCATTGGACACACCGCCAGGACAGACAGACAAACATCTGCACATACCCAAAGGAGCACCCTCCACCTGCCAGGTGAGTGCACCATGCTTCTCACTCTGGACCTCCCTCTGTGAGGACACCTTCTGGTCTACAGAAAGTGGCACCCACAGCCCAAGGGTCTCACAACTAGTGAAGCCTGGCCAGGAACCCAACCCTTAATCCAAGCCTCTACCAGAATAGAGTAGGGGTAAACTATTAGGGGTGGAGATCACCTGGAGGGGCTCCCGCATAGCAAGGCAAGGTAGAGATCCTTTCCAGCCTGCAGCTGTGGGATGCTGTGCTGGCCTTTTTATAAATAAGGGTGCCTGGCTGGGTGTGGTGGTGTTCACCTGCAGTCCTAGCAAGGGGAGGCTGAGGCAGGAGGATCACCTGAATCCAGGAGTTTCAGAGCAGCCTGGGCAACATAGTCAGACCCCATTTCCCAAAACTAGGAAAAGTGACGAGGTTGCGTGACATTCCCAGCCTCACTCTCAGCCTCCCAGTTCCCCCACTGTCTACCTCCACCTGAGCTGATTTTCTTGGCAAGAGATGGAGGTTTTCACCAGAACTACGGCAGAAGTTGAGGGTCCCTAAGTGCTAAAGAAAACTGCTCCTCAAGGCTCAGGAGATTTTCAGCTCTCAGGTGTGTGCTGCTCCTCTCTAGGCCTCAGCTTCCCCCACTAGATGGCAGATGGCTGGCCTGGATGATCCTGAAACCCTGTCCCATTCCAACTTGGGGCACCTCTGTACTTGTGGAAACCAGACACGGGCCTGGCCTGGCCTGCAGGGAAGCCCAGGCCCACTGCTGTCACCTGTGGCCAGCCTCCCAGACTCTGAAGCCTTCTGATATCTGGTGTTCCCTTTGAGCTCATGGCTCTGAGAGACAAGCAGGCTTCCATGACTGCCCAGCAAGGTGACATGACCTGCCCACCTGCCTCCTGGGTGGGGGCCCTTGTCTGGAAGATGTTCGGCTGGAGGCCGGGTGAGAACAAAGCAGGGCACTTTATGGCTCGGCTTCTCCAAGGGAAACTGATCAAAGTCCAACCAAACCCTAGGGAGACAACACTTCTGATTTTGTTTTTGTAGTACTAGGGATTGAACTCAGGGCCTCGTGCATGCTAAGCAATTGCTCTGCCATTGAGCCACATCCCCATCCCTTTTTATTTTATTGAGACAGGGTCTTGCTAAATTGCGGAGGCTGGCCTTAAATTTGCGATCTTCCTGCCTCAGACTCCAGAGTAGCTGGGATTACAGGCATGCGCCACCAGCACAGGTAAGACAACACTTCCAATAACTTCACTTGGGAACCTGGATGAGGCCAGCTGTCTTGTACTGCCTCAAATCCCCAGAGGCTAAGCAACTCAGTGAGACCCTGTCTCTACATAAAACACAAAATAGGGCTGGGGATGTGGCTCAGTGGTCAGGTGCCCCTGAGTTCAATCCCCAGTACCAAAAAAAGAAAAAAGAAAAATCCCCAGAGGAGCAGGGTGACAGGGCCTCCTGACATCCTTACATACCAGGAGGCCCACCCGGCCACCTAGCAGGAAGCTGTCTGCCTGAGGGGCTTCCTGTAGGCTGCCTGCTCTGCTGGAGCCTTGGGCATGAACGTCCGCCCGTCCCCCTTTCCCCCACAACCTGCTGTCCTCTGCTTGGTGCCGAGGTGCTAACCACAGATCCCCAGGTGTGCTGGTGAATTCAAGTCCTCATGCTGGCCCAAAACTTACATAAGTTTGCCTCAGAGTCTCTATCGAGGCCCCTCATGGTTTCAGCTGATGGTGAGGAATGGAAAGGAAGAGGTTCTTCTTTATGCCCTCGACTGACCCATCCCTTAGCTAGTGCGCACAGAGACAGCTCAAGCCTTGACAGACAACTAGGCTGTGGACACCAGGCCAGTTTCAGCAGGTGAGCAGCCAGGGACAGCCAGATCCTGAGCTCCAATGCTCCAAGCCATTGCCCTTTCTGGCACGAGGGCCAGGAAAGCACTAGTAGGCCATCCTGGCCATGAAACTCCAGCACTGCCCACCAACCAACAAGAGTTTGTTAGTGTGCCAGCCTCGGCAAGGTGGGGCAGCAAAGAAGAGATGCCTGGAGCATGCTGGGAGACGGGCGGGCAACTGGCATCACTGAGCGCCTTCTATGAGTTGGGCCTTCTCCACCACAGCTCCACTTTCTGGGGAGGAAATGGGCCCAGGGAACACAGAAGAAAATACTGGAGCCCGCATGGGCACCAAATCACTCTAGAGAGGAGGGGAGCCCTTCTCCTTGTGCCAGGCAGCTTTCAAGGCAGGCTCCACCCTAAAGCCTATACACTGAGCAAGTCCTTCCTCTTCTCTAAGCCTCAGTTTCCCCACCTGTGACCACCACTGCTCTCATGGTCTGGGTCCTGGAGGTGTGTACCACCCCTGCCTCCACAGGACACCCCACTGTCTCATGGAGCGAGGCCTTACTACTTCCTTCTACCTTCCCTTCTCAGGTAAGGGTCTGTGAAGGCCACCGGCCACAAGGCAGCGGCTCTGCCCAGGCAGTTCAGGGTCAGATGGTGGCCTATGAAGGGGGTGTCACAGGCCCCATCCCCTGTAGCCCTTTTGGTTGAGCAGACTGGTGGTACTTCATCAGGCCTGGGCTCCTGGCCAAGTCTCCCAAATTCTGGGAGGCAGACTATCACCTCTGAGAAGACTGCTCTGACCTCTCCCTCCTGGGGCATTTAAACTTCAGCCATTCCCCAGGCCTGAATAGGTGATTGTGCTACTGGTCAGTGACCCCCACACTCTGCAGGTAGGAAAGGTAAGGTCTCTGTCCTCTCTGTCTGCCCTGAGCTGCATCTGTCCCGAAGGATGCTCTGGGAACATGCTAACAGAGAAGGAGGGGTGGGCAAGGACTCGGGTCTCTGTTGGATACTAAGAGGGAGCCACCTGCAGCCTCAAGGCTACACAGCTTGAGGGTCCCTGACATTGTCTCATCTAGTGGGACCCAACATTTAGGGCCCCCACAAACAAATCCCTATTTTAACGGGGGTTAGAAATGACAGAGGGTTATCGCTGCTTCATTTTGTCCTGTGTGGACTTATTTTCTACTTCATCTTAATTGTCTTTGTCATGAACCAAGGAAGACTGAGTTCTGAGGCTACCCTGTGGGAAACACTAATGGAGTCCAATGACCTTGTGCCCTGGAGGGTATAGAGTGACTTGCCTGATGACACATGGCAGGGGTGGCAGAGCAGGGACCAGAACTTGAGACCTTAAAATTCTACTCTAATCTAGCCCAAAGATTTCAGACTGAGACAGACCTAAGGCTGTCACCACCGACCAGACGTGTAGCCCTGGACAAGCAAGCTGACAAGCCCCCTGCCACGTTGCACTTGAGAGGCAGGGGCTCCTGTGCCCAGTCCCCAGCAGACCCACCATGTCTTTCACCCATAGTCTAGGCTGCCACTCAGGATGCAAGAGGACAGCCTTTTGCAAAAAAGTATCTTTTTCTCCTTGTGGCTCTGAGGCCATGGTCCCGCCATCTCCTACAGCCATCAGCCTAATTAAGAACCAGCTCTTTAATTGCAAATAAATACCAGGGAGTCAGACCCGAGTGAACAACATCAAAGATGACCGAGCTCTGACCGAAACTCCGGCTTGCTACCCCCTGCTCACGGCCTGGCCTAGTTCCCAGCCAGACTCCAGGTCCTGCTGGGAGAGCTTGGTGGGGAGGAGGACAGGCACTAGGTCTGGGGAGTCAGAAGTCCTGCCTCCAGGACCTGCTGAGTCAGGGCCTCCCTTCTCTGGCCTCAGTCTTCCCATCTGAGCAATGAGGTCATTACTTGCAGCCCTGAATGCCTGTGATTTAGTGAATGTTCACAGTGGCTCCAACCATAACCCCTTATCAGGAGCCAGCCCAGATGTCCATCACCAGCAAAACAAGGCACAGCCACCCCCTGGAACACTACTGAGCAATAGAAAGGAACAAACTAGTGAAACATGCCACACCAAGGATGGCCCTGAGTGCACCCTGTGAGCAAGAGGAGTGCTAGTATCTGCTCCCACCAATGTCAAGTTCTTGAGTGGGCAAAGCAAGCTATGGTGATAGAACAAGGACAGGATAGCTCAGTGGTAGAGCACTTGCCTAGCATGCGCAAAGCCCTGGGTTCCATCCCCAGCACTGTCAAAAGAAGAAGGAGAATGAAGAAAGAAGAGGAGGAGGAAGAGAAGTCAGAATAGTGAGCCCCATAAGGAGTGGGATAACTGGGAGGAGACATGAAGGAACCTTCTAGGTGATGGCAATATCTGACATGTTAGCTGGAACAGTGGGAACTCGGGAACATACAAAATCATGGCCTAGGGCTAGGGTTGTGGCTCAATGGTAGAGCACTTGCCTAGCATGTGTGGGGCACTGGGTTCTATCCCCAGCACCACATAAAAATAAACAAACAAAATAAAGGTATGGGATCCATCTACAAATAAAAATCTTTTTTTAAAAAAATCATGACCTAAACACACAGCTGTGAATTTCATTGCCCCTGGGTCTGTTCTAGAGTGGCCTCAGCAGGGCTCCAGGAGGCCAGAGGACCACCAGTTCCCGCCCAGTGGCTCCCACATTCCTGCCACCAGAGGGTGGTGGATGCCTGTGCAGGGCAGGAGGGCCTGTCCCCAACAATAGGCCTTGTCCCCAGCACAGCATCCAGCCCCTCCAAAGGCTGGGCACGCCTTCCTCTTGGCCTCTCTGCCCAGCGAGACTGCCCAGAGCCCAACGTGTAATTTTGTGGGGGTGCTGGGGCACCAAGGGGGTCGGCTGCCGTCTGGGGGAGGCAAGAGAGCTGAAATCCCAAGAAAAGCCTTCAGCTTCTTTGAATCAGCAGTTTTCTGTCAAAACAAAGGGCAGGAGCGTTCCTGCGTGCTCCCCCATGGGCTGCGTGCTCCAGAAGCCTCCGCACACTGCAGCTGAGTCTGTGCTTCCCCTGCCCTTTTGGCCAAACGGCTCTGGACTTGGCCATCCTCTGAATAAACCAGAAATGTGCTCAGTCTTGAAATGCCCTAGATGTGAAGGCATAGAGCACTTGCAGGAGGCCAGGCTATGCCCTCTCCGTCTCCAGGGGTCTGGCTGGCTGGCCTGTGCCCACCATGCTCCAAGTCTTTGCTTATACTCCATACCCACCAGGCCACAGCAACCTCCCTCCCTCTCCTGGGGCTGGACGAACAGGCCTGGTCAGCCTCAAATCAATGAGCCCAATACAAAGGCAGATGGACAGATCCCCCAGAGAGAGCTGAGAAGAGAGAGTTGGGCTCTCAGAAGACCAAAGAGTTTAAGTAACTTATCCAGGGTCAACCAGCAAGTTGGTGGCTGAGCCAGACAGGAACTCAGGTCTTGCTCTTCCCCTTTGCACAGGGTTGAACTGAGGGGCCTCCTGTTCTCCTGGAAAACTCCTTTCTTCTGCCCCATGTCATGCCTGTGGCTTCAAGTTCCTGTCCAACCGGCAGCTTTTCATCTGGGGCTCCCAGGCCTGGGAATAATTACGTGGCCCTGCATCTGGTTAACCTAACACCCCTTTTAAAGCCTTGTTTGCCCATTAGATAAGTAGTTTTTGTTATCAAACCTAGAGGAAAAAAGGAGTTTCCACTTAACCCTCCTTTGTCATTTTGAGTGGCAGAAATGGCTTCAGGTTTTGCAGCAAGACGCAGCAGTCATTAGAAGCTTTCTTGGCTGGTCAAGGGAGGGGAGGCCCGTGCTGTACCCACGGGCTGCGGCAGTGGAGCAGAGGAATGTGCACAGGGCCACGCTAATGGTCAGCAGCTTAGAGTGAGCTTCTCTGCTGAACCCCGGCCAAACACCGGCCCAGCTGACAGGAGTTTCCTCTCATTTGCTCCCACCCACCCTCCCTGCCCCCACCGAGCCCCAGCACCTCTGGCTCCTAAAGGAAGCTGGGCTTCCAAGAGGAAGTTCCTAATTGGCCATTACATCACGGGCGGTCTGGCCACCGCTGCTGCTGCCTATACAGGGCCCACCTCAGGGGCTTTTTTTTTTCCTTCGCAGGACCGGGTATGGAACCTAGGGGTGCTCTGCCCCTGACCGCCATTCCCAGTCCTTTTTATTCTGACACCGGGTCTCACTACATTGCCAGCGCTGGCCTTGAACTTGCGGTCCTCCTGCCTTGGCCTCTCTAGTTGCTGGGATTAGAGGCATATGCCCCCACACCTGGCTCAGGGGACTATGCTGGTGTCATAGTCCAGACAGTCCTCAGCTAGTGTGCTGGGGGGTGTCACTCCCAAGACAAGCAGCGTGATGGGAGTGGGAACGGAGAGTGACAGCTAGGGGAGGGGGCCTGAGGGGCGTGCAGTCCACATGGCTGAAGTACAAAAACTTGAAACTCCAAGAGGTAAAGTGGCTGGCCAAGGTCACAGTGGAAATGAGCAGTACAGCTGGGACCAGTGGGTGTCTCCTACACAGGGCTGGATTAGGAACATGGGTTCTGCCTGCCTGTGAGTCTCAGCTCTGTCCTCACCAGCTGTGAAATCTTGGGCAGGTGGCTTCACCACTCTGGGCCTCAGTTTCCTAAACTGCAAAATGAGGATGCAGTCAGTGGCTCCTTCACTGGGGCACTGGGATTAATTTCAAGTGCATCAAATAATGACTGACTTAAAATAAGCACTCCACAGGTTAATAGCTATTTTTATCACTCACGTTATTACCACCATGCAGGCTTATCTCTCTATATTATTTGCACAAATTGTATAATAGATTGGCTCAGCCTATATAGTTCATAAGAGGATTCCCATTAGGTAATAACACCAGCAAACATAAGATGTGCCAGTGGAGTTGAATATCAAGGAGAAATAACAATAAAAAAATATATATTTTAAAAATATTTTTCAGTTCTAGATGAACACAATGTCTTTATTTTATTTATTTTTATGTGGTGCTGAGGATCGAACCCAGTGCCTCACATGTGTGAGGCAAGCGCTCTACCACTGAGCCACAACCCCAGCCCACAATAAAAATATTAATAATGTAATAAAACAGTCAACAATTAATAAACCTTTACCAAAGACCAGGCAGAGCATGAATGAAGCATGCACTTTATTTATGTATTTATTTATTGGTACCAGGGATTGAACCTAGGGGGCGCTTAACCACTAAGCCACATGCCCAGCCCCCTTTTTTATTATTTATTTATTTATTTTTTTTTTTAATATTTTTTTTTTAGTTATAGATGGACACAATGTCTTTATTTTATTGCTTTGTATGTGGTGCTGAGGATCGAACCCAGGGCCTCACGCATGCGAGGCAAGTGCTCTACCGCTGAGCTACAATCCCAGCCCCCAGCCCCCTTTTTTAAATATATATTTTATTTAGAGATAGGATCTCACTGAGTTGCTGAGGGCCTCTCTAAGTTTCTGAGGCTGGCTTTGAACTTGGGATCCTCCTGCCTCAGTCTCCCGCGCCCCCTGGGATTATAGGTGTGTGTCGCCGTGCCCGACATGAAGCACTTTAAATGCACTTCGTCAACATACTGCTTATTCTCTCATCAATCCCAATTTAAGATGAGGGAGCTGAGGCCTGAAGGTCAAGTAATGTGCCCAGAGTCATCAGCCAGGAAGTTGCAAAACTGAGATTTGAGTGCCTGTCTATCTAGGCTTAGAGACAGGGGACCTTTTGCATAACTCCTGTGGCTTCAACCTGTGGGCTGCAAAATCCCAGAGGCCACGTGGGTAATGTCACAATCACGATGTGACAGCCATCCAACTCCAGACTGTCATGTGGGGGGCCACACAAAGATGGGATGTTAGAGGGGTCCTCTGGGCTGCAGGCATAGTCAGTGGTAGAGCAATTGCCTGGTAGGCTCAAGGCTCTGAGTTCGAACCCCAGCACCCCCAAAGTGGGGGGGGCCTTAGCCGTGGCTGTCTCGGCACCTTCCCACCTTCCTGGAGGGTCCTGGGGCTTTTCAAATACCCCCATTCCCTAACCACCCCTTGTGGAGCCCTGTGAACATATACATTATGGGGCTTTCAAGTTTAGTTTCTCCCTCACACTCAAATATTCCACCTTTTCAAAATACAAAAACGATGTGCAGCACTAAGGAACACTGGTCTTGGGAAAGGCCACCAGCCCTGGCTGTGTCCCTGGAGGGCAAAAGGTACGTGTTGCTGGGTGCTGTCTGTTCACTCTCCCTTCAGAACCTCACAAGCCCCCAGGAAATGGAGTCACCCCATTCTCGGGGCAGACCCCAGCATGAGAGGGGACCCTGTCAGTGCAGCCAGGGACTCGCCACCCAGCCCCATGTGCGCCCTTTCTCCTGGGCCCTTCATCTGCTTCATCCCTCCCTCTGTTCTTCCATGTCCCTCAGAGGGGTCTAGGAGCCATCAGAGTATGATGACCGTCACCTGGCTGGGCTGTAAGTGTCCTTCCTCCTTCAGAGGGAGAGACATGAGAGGCCCTGAAGAAAGGCCTTCCTTTCATCCTTGGAACCTTGACCCTGGCTGGCTCGGCCATGGGTAAGGTTTCCATTCTTTTATCTCGTGCAGTGCTCACACAAATGCTGAAAAGATGAACTTGTCCTGCAGCCCTGACACAAACCAAGCTCTGCCCAGGCCCCAATGCACCGTCCTGTTCAGCATCTCCCCCATGGGCAGTCACCTCAAAACCCCACCAGCCCTGCCACTCCAGCCAGAGGACACCTGGGACCTGCCTTCCACCTGCAGCACCTTGCCCTGCCCTCCTGGAGACGGCCCCCCTCCCAGCAGGGCTGCTCCACCTTCCCCAGGCCTAGGCAGTGTGGCTTTTCTGGCCAGGATCTGCAGGCCGCTGAGATCCAAAGAGCCACACAGAGGCTGGTGACTGAGGCTGGCATCAGAGTCACCTCCACCCAGGAGCCTGAGAAATGCCTGGAAAGGAGACCAAATGGGGCGAGGTGAACAGCTTATGAAACCAGCCCAGGTTCCCAGAGGGAACCAGTTTCTGCAACAAAAGCCTCTGAACTTTGCTCCCATTCCAAGGCCTCCTTCGTCTTACCACGAGTCAGATGCTGGGCATGTTTGTTTGTTTTCTTACACAGAGACCACCTGGGGTGGGAAAGCCTGGCTTTTATTGCTGCCCCTGGAAAGATTCTGAAATAACACGATATTTGTATGAGAAAATGAAGCCGAGGACTTAGGTCCCCAAGAAGAGGTGGTAGTTATGAGAGGGAAGAGCCTCTTCTGGCTGAACTGTTGACTTCTCCCTCACACAGGGACCCCGCTGGTCTTCTGGGTGGCTCCGGGGTCAGGCTGAGCCTGGGTCCTCATCTCAGGCTTTCAGTGCCGAACTTCACCAACTGGACCCAACCCTAGCTTCACTGGTGAATCTAGGCCATGGAGAACAAAAGCGGCCTTTTGGGGGTTCAGATAGGGACAGCCTGGCATGGAAGGAGTTAAGGGCTGCTGGTGTATGGCAGATGGCAGTGGGCTTCAAGTCCCCACCCTGCAGGTTCGCAGAGCTGGGAGATTCAGGGCCACCTTTGTTTTGTGATAAGACAAAGACAGGACCTCCATTTTTCCTTTTATTTCTCAAATGCAATTTGAGTTTTATTGGCAAACCTCTTGCCTCGGACTTCTATTTAGACCCAATATAGAGCCACATAAAGCAAAGTACCTAAAAATTGCCCTCATTCAGCCTGTCTTAGTTCTCAGGGGTCGCAGCATCTTACACTGTATAGGAATACTGCAGAAACTGCTGACCAGGGTGGGCCCCATCTTTACCCTTCCTCCTGGGGACCAGGGACTGGCACCTAACAAAGGTGCTCTGAGCAATGGAGTGTGAACAGCATGTGACATCCCAGGGCTGGAGAAGAGTCACCAGGAAATCATCTGGTCCCCCTCCCCTCCCACACACTTGAAAAAGCCACAGCAGTGATACTGTTCCCACTTACAAGATGGCACCACTGATGCTCAGAGGCCAGGACAGTAAGGCAGTGGGGGAGAAGCACTGTCCCTATTGCTAACCCTCATGAGGCGACTCTGCTAGTGGAATGCCACACGAGCTCACTATACAGACACAAGGCTTGTTTCAGGGGGAAAAAAAATTGCCTAAAGCCTGGCCATGCCTGTCAATCTCATCTGCCAGTGGAGGTGGATTTCCTTTCTCTGGCTGGCGATGTCTGTGAGGGTGAAGGAAGAGAGTACAGCTTTGAACAGAAGAGCCAAAGAGTGAGGCGGCAGAGCTGGTTTTTGTACTTGTAAAGCTCTAAAAATTAAGTCTCATCTAAGCCCAGCCTGCTGCTCTGTACCAACCAGACCTAACCAGACCTAACCAGACCTTTGGTGTGACCTTTGCAAGTCAAATGCACCTGCCTTGATTTAGGCTAAAAAATGCAGTTGGAGATAAATACCTCAAAATTAAAGTACCAGAGGCGGGACATTCAATTGTAAAACAATTCTTGCATTAAATTATTTTCTTTAAAATATCCCTTTGGAGCACAAATATACACAATCCATGCCTCTTCGGTGACTGCAGACGCCTACATGCTCGGTTTTCTTAAAACGAGGGTTGCTTGAATCGTTCTTATGTATTTCTGGAACAAACAGGAGTGCTTCATGATAAGCAAAAAGCTAATATTGACTGGAGAGATCATTAATCCACAATTAAATACTAGTATTTGCTGGAGAGAATGCAGTAACATGAGATTTAAATGTTCTCTACAAAAATGTTGCAAAATGACTACCGGCTTGGCAGCTCCTGGCTCTGCCATGGTGACTTCTCTGCTCCTCATGGCTGTGCTACTGTGCAGGTGAGTTGAAGCTGCCTGGCACCAGGCATGCCCATGCCCAAGCTCCCAAGCTGCCTGGCAATAACTGGTTTGTTTGAAGGGGCGGCAGGTGCAGGGGAGAGAGGGAGCCGAGTGGTTCATCCATCCCGCTGGGCCGACCCCACAGAGACCCTGGGCCATGCCTCAAAGCCAAGTCCAAGCCTGGTTTTCAAGACAAGAGGAAGATAAGCATGGTTCCCTCAGCCCTCAGAGCCCAGGCAAGAGAGTGGTTCTATCCTGCTGATAGATGGTAATGGAAGGATGCTCTGTCTGACTGGAGGGTCTCCCCACTCTCCAACCCACTCAGAAATGGCCCCATTTAGGCTATGGTGTATCAGCTCTGAGAGGCTGGGGGACTGCCCCAGGATAATGAGGAGGAGCAGATCTCCTTCCACTGCCGCCCCCTCCCTTCTGCCAGGCATTCTGGAAGAAGGTGAGCCATCGCCTTGGAACCAGTTTCCTATTTCTCAGAATAATTCTTCAGTCTGGGTTTGGACCCACAGGGGCACTCAAGGACTCGAGCCAACGTGGCAATGGTGTGACAGCAATGGTCCTGTCAGTCTTCTGTGCTTCTCTTGGGTCCCCACCCAAGGCTAACTTTTCAGCAAAGAGAAGCATCTGCCTCATCTTCCATGATCCAGTTCCTAATCCTTGACTTCTTCTTGAAAAGATAAAAAGCCCAAGGAGACACCTGAGCAGAACCCAAATGATAGTAATGCTCAAGTGCCTTCTGGGACTCTCTTGCCCTCTGCAGAGTTATCTGTAGCCACAGGGGCCTGTGTGACAATTGGAAAAAGGAGTACCTTTCCTGAATCACAGGGGAGCCTTACAGGGCTCTTGTGGGTCAACCCTGACCAGCAGCAGGCACGTGGCTGGTCGGGCCCAGTAGGCGGTAGTAGAGATTGATTGCAGGTGCCCCCCCCCCTTGTCACAGTGGGGTCATTCCTCTGACCTCATCTCCAGTTATCCTGTGGGAATCCAGTCCCTACTAAGCACCTGCTGTCACCAAATCCTATCTCATTTAAAACCAAGAACAGTCCTAGGAAGCAGGTATAAAGTTATAGAGGAAATGGAGGCCCCTAACTAAAGTCACACATCCAATAAACCAGAATTCAAACTCAGGGCAGCGGACTTCAAAGCCACTTTACTTGTCACCTACATGAAGTTCCAACAGGCAGCCAGCACAATCCCTCTCCCTGAGTTTTCTCACGTGTGTGACTGGCACCTCCTCACCTCCCAACCCTTCCTCTTCCCCTCCCCATGGGTACCAGTGGCCCTCAGGTCATCAGCATCTGCATTCCTAGAGCACAGGCCCAAGTGGGCCCACTCAGGAGGATTCTGAGTAATTCAGCATAAATCATGGCCATCGTGAATTTCCCTTTTAGCCACAGTCCAAGTCAAACTTCTCCTCCCCCCCTGCAGTTAACCACCACTCTTTTTTTGTTCAGTGTATCTCTCTGGCTCTGCCTGGCCGGGGGCCAGCTCTCAATTATTAATTAATCTGGGAGGCGCAGGTTGCATTCCTGGCCACCTAACCACTTCCTCCTCAGGCAGGAACTTGGGAACTCGCAGGCCAGGCGCTTTTAGTTACATCAAGTGTCTTACAACATCCCAGCCCTGTCTTGTGGCGACTGCTACATGAAAGGACATTGAAAACCAAAGTTAAAAATAACAGCAGAGAACCCAAACACTCAGAGGTCTCCTTTCCCAAGTCATTGCACAGCGCCAACCTGACCTGGGTGCCAGCACCTGCATGAAATTGCAATATGCCTCAGTTTCCTGGTCTGTGAAATGGGGATATGGTCCCCCTGGCACATAAAAGCTGAAGGGACAGCTACAGCTTAGGCTTATTAAAGTCATCCCAGTGTCTTCAGGGCTGAGATGGAAGCATGCCACCTCTTTGGGTCAAGACTTTGGAAGGTCTTTGCATGGGCAGAAACCCCAAGAAACAAGGTGACCCGCTTGGTCTGGAATATACTCAAGTGACAACCAACTGGGAGAGCAGAGCACAGTTCTCCAGCCCCCTCCACACACACATATCCCTGCAAGCCAAGTGCAGAGCCCCAGGGCTGGGCAGTATTTTTAATTCCTAAAGGTAACAGAGGTCTTTTCCTCCTTTGAGGTACAAGTTAGAATGGGCGCCTCATGTCATCAGTAATGCTGAATGGTTGATGCTAGCTGGGTGGATGTCAGAATCAAGCCAGGAGCCAGACATAGTGACGCATGCCTATAATCCCAGCAACCTGGGAGGCTGAGGCAGGAGGATTGCCAAGTTTGAGGCCAGCCTCAGTGACTTAGCAAGATCCCATCTCAGATACAATAAATAAATAAAAATAATTAAGCCATGATATCAGAGAAGGACAAAAGTAACGGACGCAACTATAACATAAGCAAGGATGAACATCACTTGTTGCT
The DNA here is from genome assembly GCA_004024805.1 of Geosciurus inauris. Taxonomy (NCBI): domain Eukaryota; kingdom Metazoa; phylum Chordata; class Mammalia; order Rodentia; family Sciuridae; genus Geosciurus; species Geosciurus inauris. The sequence continues at coordinate 335,917 of PVHX01000230.1, forward strand.
GGTAACTGCTATTGAGTGGCCTTTTGATCATCTTTCCCCTCTGGTCCCATACACACCCCACAGTATCACAGTCTCCCCTAGAGTGTGCCCGGGGCCAGTCAATCTGTGGGCTCCAGGGATTCAGCACCCTAGAGTACAGCCTAGGGAAGGTCTCTGTGTCGGGGGGAGGCGGGGAGTGCTGGGGATAAATCCAGGGCCTTCACACAGGCCTGCAACTTCAGGCTTCATCTACTCCATGTCTTATATCCAATTTTGACCTGTTAAGAGAAATGATTTAAACCAAAGCTTCCTATAACATTGATACTCTGGGCCAAAGGGACCCTCTTGTCTTTGCTTCCCTTCCCCCAAACACTGAGGCTTCTGGATAAAGCACACTTACTGCCAAGATGAATTATTGTGCGTATACAATAAAGTACCATTAATTAGGACTCATAAATCTAGAGTTTATAATAATTCCGAAAGCAGCTGGGTTGCAGTTAAAAAAAAAGTTTTGATAAACAAATGCAAAATATAAATAAGGCTCGGGAGAACTGTTTATCCTGCTAGCACTGTATAAACAAGGGGTATACCAATGACAAATTGCTCTCATCCGTTCACTACAGCAGATCTCTGAATGACCTCTACCAGGAAACATCATCAGCTGGCATCCCAGTCTACGGGTATTTGAGAAAAATCACAAAACCTGGTTTCTTAGGTATGCCCCGCCTGCAAACGGCCTGGGCTGGTGAGAAGTCCTCAGTTACCTATGTTCTCTGTGTATCTGGAGAAAAAAGTCCCTGGCTCTCCTCTGGCGAGCAGTGGCTGCCCAGGAAGGAGCGGTGGCCTGTGGCTGTGCATGCCGGCATGCCACCCAGCTATCTCTGTCTGTCTTAAAGAAGCAGCGTTCCTAAGGCATTCAGCCAGGGGACCCTGCCAGCTCAGGCATTTCCCAGTGAGAGCAGGCAGGGAGGGGCCCACCCGTGTGGAAATCCTTCAAGCGTCACTGCAGTGGGCAACCAAGGTCACCTGCTTGTGGCCTCCTGGGTGATTTACAAATTAGCCTGGCCCCAGGTTTTCTCCTGGGGCGGGGGAGGCAGTACGCTCCACAGGTGAGAGGGGGGCCCACAGAGAAGCGCAGGGCATGTGGGGCGAGCTCGTGAAGCCATCAGCTGAGAGGGTGCCCTGGTCCCGGCCCAAGAGGGACAGACTGCAAGGCCCCAGAGAGGCGGGCAGGGGGCCAAGCTGGAAATACCGAGGGCTGCTCCAGCTCGAAGAGACAGCCCTGCCAAGTCGGGGAGGCGGCACTGACGGGGAACTGGCAGGTTCCGGCTGGGCGGGTCCCTAAGGGCACCGAGTCAGGAGCAACCGCCTGTGTCTCTGGGCACGTGGGGGCTGGAGCCCAGCCAGGGAGACCCAGAGCCGCCAGTCTCCCCAGGGTGTCTCTGTCCTGGCGCTACCCCATAGCTCTCCATCCAATGGACCCCTGAGGAAGTGGAGCCCCTCTAAGTGGCATGCTGACATTGGGCAGGGTGTGGGGCCCAGCCCCCAGGCCACAAAATCACTCTTCTCCCTCCTGCCAGCCTTGGGACCCCCTCTCCATCTCCTAGTTCCGGAGGTGCTCAGTAGAGCCCCTAGACTGCTGCCCACGGTGGCCCCTGCAGCTGCCTCCCTCGTGGGCATTTCAGACATCTTCTAGCTCAACAAAACCCTGGTGCACCCAGGAAGGAGGTGAAGGAACCAGCCTCAGAAGGGGGTCCCAAGGCTGGCAGGGCCTCCCTGCTGTGTCCCTGGGGGTGAGGGCCAGCCTTCAGGGTAGGGAAGCCCAGTGTGTTGGTGGATACCTTTCTTTCCCTCCCTTTACCAACCCCTCTGCACCCTCCCCTTAGGCTTCAAAAATGGCTATCAACAAAAACATTGAGGTTGGGGCTGGCCACAATGCATGCCACCAGACGGACTTTGTGGCACGGACACCCTCATTGGCCACGCAGTTTGATCGGAAGGCTTCCTCATCCATCGTGTGCAATCTGAGCATCCGTTGGGTCCACTTCTCCCCTTCCCTGCGGCACTCACACTGAAACAGGCAAACCGACACAGGCTTATTTATCAAGACCCACCAAGAGCCACTTCCTCGCAGGTCATTCTTTCTGGAGTCTGTCCATCTCAACCTTCCCAAGAACCCCTCCTGCTGGCTCGCAGGCAGCCACAAGAGCCACTCTGCCCAGGCCTCGAACATGTGGAGCTCCACCCGGAAACCCTGGAAGCAAATTCCCTGAAGGGAAAGAGTGGGTAGGATGTTTTCAAGAACCACTCATTGTGGGTTTGGTTTCCAGCCAACAGAAGTGCTGCTGGACGTGAGAAGAGCTTTGCTTAGGAGGCTGGGCTCTGCTCTTGCTCCACGAATGCCCACTGTGTGCAGAGATGCACCAACACACGCTCACAGGAGGAATGAATCGTTCTGTGGCAAGTGCTGGAGCCGAGGTGAGGAGAAAATAATGGGCACGTCGAAAGAAACCAGGGAGATTCTTGTTTTTGCAAACACCATTCCTTCTGGTGAGTTCCAGGTTATTTAGTGGGCTATACACACATTATTGTTTCTCTCAAACCAAAATAACCCTCCCTCAGACTGGAAGAGGATCATCAGCATTTCTTGCTGCTGGCCCACAGCAGGCAAGCATTCGCCAGGCCTGAGCTAACTGCAAGCCTGCAGAAAGCCCTTTGCTGTCAGTTCTGAGAGTCGCCTCCCTGATTCCAGCTCAGAATGAACTCTGTGGCCTCGGGAAACTGCCCGCCACCCCAGTGGGTCATGTGAAAATGTCTCAAGGAAGACTTGTAAAAATACAGGGTGCTATGGAATAGCAACATCATGCTTATTTCAAAGAGAAACCTAGGACATCTGAAGGATTTGGGGAATCGCTGAATGTCAAGCCTGGAGGTCATTTAGCCCAACCTATCCCCCTCACAGAAGAGGAAACTGAGGTTTGGAGAACAGAAATCACCTGAGGTCACCCAGCAGGGTGAGGCCTCACCACTGGCTGTCCCTAAGGAGGGACCCCTGTCCCTGGTACCACCAGGCCAGAGGAACTGAGGCAAACACTCCTGAGGAGCCCAGCCAACATGAATTATTTTTGCAAAACCGTCTGTTTGTTTGTTCTTGTGGGTAGCAGGGAGCACAGCCTTCCTTGCATCGCTGTCGGAACAACTCCCCGCCTGGGCCTGAGAAGTGACCCGCCCCGGCTGGCCGGCACCGCCACCGACTCTCAGGCGAAGGATGTGCGTTGCAAAAATGGGGCAAAGTTTCCTATTCTGAAGATAACATTGTAAGACACAGGAAGTCTGCGAGCAGAGCCTGCGTTTCCAGAAGGCCTCTGCATACCCGCTCACAGCCACTTCCATTGTACAGAGTTTCTAGAGATTCTGAGGCTGAGGCAAAGGCGGGGGTGGGGAGGGGTGGCATGGGGACAGTGCTGGGAAAAGCAGCAGCCACAACCCAGGTGAAGCCCCGAGAGGGGCTCTCAGGCCCCTAGGCTCAGGGGTCTCTAGCAGCAGGGCAGAGGACTCCGTTGAGTCCTGGCTCCCCTGGCCTCCTCCCCTGGCCCCAAAATAACAGGGTTAATACAGCCCTGGTTCTCCTAGTTGGGTCCTTGTGTCCAGATTCCCAGGCCCCACCCCTGGAGATTCTGATTCATGGGTTCTGGGTGGAGTCCGAGAATCTATGTTTTTAACAAGATTTAGGAGGCCCCTTTTCTGGCTCTGATAGGTCACAATCGCATGAGCGGAGTGTTGGGCAGCCTGGCACGGCGGTGGGAGACCTGGCTTCCTTGACAGAATGACAGGGGCAGGAAGGAGACCAAACCAAGTTGACTTCCTTGCATTAGACAGCCGTGGTCATCCCAGCGCCAGGCCTGGGAGACAAGCTGAGACGGCGACACTCTGGAGCCACTGCGGACAGCCCTGACTCAATGTGTCTGGGTGTGTTTGAGGACAGGCGCTTAGGACAGTATATACACCTCCCTGTGGGATTTGGAAATAAGGACATCAGTTTGAATCCCAGCTCTGCCATTTTCTAGCTGTGTGTCTAAGATGAATGGTCTTAGCCTCTCTGGGCCTCAGGTTCCCCATCTGTGAAATGGGATTGAGAGTACCCATGACAATGAATTATTGGAAGGGAACGAAAATACTACTAGCTGATAGGTCCTATGAGCTCCCTCTGTGCCAGGTACATCCGTTTTCACAGCAACCTGTGAGGTACATGTTATTAACTGTCCCATTTTACTGATGAAGAAAATTTACACAGGAGGAAACCAGGACCTCCTGGCCCATCCAAGGTCATGACCAAGTAGTACTGGGATTTGCGCATCCAGTCAGACCATGCAGGAAGGCTTCTCACCGTGCTGCCTTCCTTCCCCCATCTAGGTGCCACCTAGTGCCTGAGCGTGCATCCCACTGGTCGGTCCACACACCAGCAGACCAAGACACATTACTACTACAAAGACAAGACGACAAAAGAGCATTATAAATAAGGGCCGCAAGCTGGGCACGGTGGCTCAAGCCTGTAATCCCAGCACTTAGGGAGGCTGAGACAGGAGAATCGCAAGTTCAAAGCCAGCCTCAGCAATGGCGAGGTGCTAAGCAACTCAGTGAGACCCTGTCTCTACATAAAACACAAAATAGGGCTGGGGATGTGGCTCAGTGGTCGAGTGCCCCTGAGTTCAATCCCTAGTACCCCCCCAAAAAATAAATAAATAAATGAGGGCTGCAGGCAAAACAATGACACAAAATCCCACTAGGGAGAAAGGATGGCTTCCTGGTGGAGAAAGGATGGCTTCCTGGTCAGGGTCTTGAAGTTGGAGTGCAATGGGGAGGGGGAGGCAAAGGGGTTTCCAGGTGTCGGGAGTGTCATGGGCCAAGCACACAGGCAGGAGAGAAGGCCCAAAGAATGTCCTCTGCTTGTTCCCAGAACTGCAGAAGGGCTAGTGAAGGACAGTCTGCAGAGGCTGTTGGGGGGCAGATCTTGCAAGACCCCAATTACCCCTCCAGGAGTAAGCACTCATGTTGTGTAGTGGGCACAGCCAGCCACTGCCAGGTGCAGAACAAGGAGGTTGGGACAGTACCAGTTCCCTATTTCTTGTGTGCACACCCAACAATCAGTTCATCAATGGTTAAGGTCCCCGGGCTGGGGTTGTGGCTCAGTGGTAGAGCGCTTGCCTAGCATGCGTGAGGCACTGGGTTCGATCCTCAGCACCACATATAAATAATAAATGAATAAAATAAAGATCCATCAACAACTAAAAAAAATTAAAAAAAAAAAAATGGTAAGGTCCCTGCCTGCGGCTGCCTCTGGGTCCCACCTGGTGCCTACAACTAGGTGTGATTAATACCAGAAGCCAGGGATTCTGTAGGTGCAAACTCCAGGAGTGTTCACAGCACTCAACACAAAGACAGAACTTCTCTTCCTGCTCTTTGTGAGGCCCTTTAGAGGTAGGATACCCTACTCTAATTAAAAAAAACCTTAAGAGTGACAGAGATCCAGCATAGCTCAGTGGGCCAGGGGTCTAGGCACGCATCTCTAGCTCTACACATGTGGGTCAACAAGTTTACTGTGTTCAAAATCTTTTGTCTCTGCTGGATTTGTCAACTTGTCAAGGCACTATTATAAAGCCCCTTAACTGTGGGTGTATCAGATTCTTCTATTTACTTATTTTTGCAATGCTGAGGATCAAACTCAAGATCTTGTGTATGCTAGGCAAGTGCTCTATCACTCAGCTATATTTCCAGCCCCAAATTCTCCTTTGATTTCTGTCCATTTTTGATTGTGATACTTCAAAGCTATGTTTGTGGGCTGTACAAAAATTCTATTTTAAAAATTTCATTTATTTATTTTTGGTACTGGGGATTGAACCCAGCGGTGCTTAGCTTACCCAATGAGCACATCCCAGCCCCTTTTATATTCTATTTAAGAGTCAGAGTCTCACTAGGTTGCTTAGGGTCTCACTAAGTTGCTTAGCTTGGCTTTGAACTTGTGATCCTCCCACCTCAGCCTCCCAGGCCCCTAGGATTACAGGTGTACATGTGCCACAGATCCCAGTCCAAAGATTCTTTTTTTTTTTTTTAATTTTTTTAAACAGTAGAATGCATTTCCATTCATAGTACACAAATGGAGCACATTTTTTCATTTCTCTGGTTGTACACAAAGTAGAGTCACACCATTCGTGTCTTCATACATGTACCAAGGGTAGTGATGTCCATCTCATTCCACCATCTTTCCTACCCCCCATCCAAAGATGCTTAATAACTAGATCTTACTGATAATTTTAGCTTCAATCTACACATAGGGACAGCAAAAGCCAAAATAAATCTGCCTCTTGTTTTTGTAAATAAAGTTCTATAGGAACACAGCCGAGATCTTTATTTATTTATTCATTGGCACTAGGGAGTGAACCCAGGGGTGCTTAAACACTGTGCCACGTCCCCAGCCCTTTTTATCTAGATACAGGTCTCACTGAGTTACTTCGGGCCTCGCTAAGTTGCTGAGGTTGGCTTTGACCTCGCCATCCTCCTGCCTCAGCCTCCAGAGCCACTGGGATTACAGGCGTGTGCTATTGTGCCCAGCCAAGATTATTTTTTAAATATATTATTTATGGACATTCTTGTGCTACAGCAGCAAGGTTAGTAGTTCCAACAGAGGCTGTGTGGCCTGTAAAGCCTACAAGGTTTACTATCTAATTCTTTACAAGGAAGTTTGCCCCTGACCTATGTAAAATATGCCTGTTTATTCCTTTTAGTGCTTTTTTGCTTGGAATGATAAGTTGCCCGAGCAACTTATCTAGACTGAGACGATTTTATACAACGTATTTAGAGTGCTATGTTTTGACTATGACCCATTCACATGAAGTCAGGGGTGAAATTTTTCACTTGTGACATCATGTCAGTGATCAAAAAGTTTTTGACCTCAGAGCATTTGGGGATTAGGGAGGCTCAACCTGTACCTCCTTTTCCCTGGCTCTTTCATTTCCACCATCCTATGTCCTTTGGTTTAGGTGAGTCTCTCCTGGGTTAGCATGGAGCTGGATTCATAAAACAGCCTATGAGCCTGTGTCTTTTTCTTGACTATCTGATGCATTCATATTTACTGGTGCTAGTGCCTGGCCTGCCACAAGGCTGCATGCTTTGCTGATATTTCCATCAAGTTTTAGGGTCATTAACTCTCAGGGGAAATGGAGGATGGGAGGAGAGACACTTTTCCTTTATCAGTATGATTTCAATTTTCTATAAAAGGATGTACTATATTACATGTGTAATCACATATTACTTCATATTTAATGACAGAAAAGAGAGTTTTAAAGAAACAAGAGTTGTGAATATTGGAGGATCCCTGTGAAGAATCCCTCAGTCAACCCAAGTTCCGGCCACACTTTCCTCCTGTTACACCCTCCACCCCCCCAATAGGACAACAGCCCTGCTGCCTAAGTGTGCTACATGTGGACACGGCTCCAAGAAGGGTCCTGTGCCCCACTCAGCCAGACGAAAGAGAAGCCAGCCCCCTGGTGCTTGGAGTGAGCCTGAAGTGGCCATCCCTTCCTGGCCCCGGTCAGGCCACCATGTTAGCAGAGAGCCTAACCCCTAGCACCCACATTCCGCCTGCTGCTCTGTTGTCCTGCCAGCACTTCCTTCGAAGCTCTGCGGACGTCCTGGCATCCAGGGCGTGTGTGCAGAATGCCGTGCTCAGGGGGCCCAGCTGGCTCCCACTCAGCGCTGAGCTGCTCTCCCGCCGGCCCCACCTCCAGGATTTCCTTTAGCCCTCTCCAGAATATCCGAGAAGGCAGGACCTCAAAAGACAGGGACAAGGCCCAGAAGGGGCCAGAATCAGGGCAGACCAGGTCCCCAGGAAAGGAGCCAGCCTGGGGGATCCCGATGAACCCCTCGGGAGCAACTAGGAGGGAGGCCATGATGTGGGCACAAAGAACCCTGAGTCAGCTTTACCTTTGGCAGGTCCTATGCCATCTCTGGGCCACTGCCAGCTCCCCTAAGCCAAATAATGTATCACTCTCTCTGGAGCCCATGTGAACCTGTCATTCCGGAGGCTCTTTGTTAAAGCAAGAGTAGCCAGTGGAAGTTCCCAAATCAAAAGAGAAGGAACGCCTGCTGTTGTGTGACAGATCTCAGGCACTCCAAGACCCTGGCTTCACTCCTGTGGAGACAGGACTGGGGTGCACACCACGCCTCCTCCCAGGCCCTATCCTATCTAGACAGCAGAGCTGGTGGCTCCTGAGGATTTTAAAAAAGCATTCCGTGGACACATGCCGTGCCTCAGGCACCTCACAGCAGCCCCCTCGGTTAGATTCTTCCACCAGCGCGGGCCATTGCCTACACTGTGTCCAGGGGAAGCCCAAGCTCAGGAGCCACTGCACCCAGGACAGAGAAGCTAGTCAGCCCCACCCCCAGCCCCAAGGGTTTCTCCAGGACACAACTGCCTCAGGTAGATCAGAGGCAGAACCTCCCTCCCAACACCTGAGAATCAACCCCAAAGATCCTGGCAGGGGAAAAGAAATGGCCCAAACTGTCCAAGGCAAATGTCCCCGAGCCCCACCCTCACCTCATCCAGGGACACAGCTTCTGCCTCTCAGCACTCTGCTCCTAAGTAGAACGAGACTGTAGGCAAATTACTTCCCCACTCTAGCCTGGATTTCCTCCAATCCAGGGGGCTGAACTATCAGAAGCTCTGGTGTCCTTTCCAGCCCCATCAGTCCAATACCACCAGTCACTGAGCCCCACAGGGTCTCCAGCGGAAGGTTCTGCCATGTGTGAAGAACCCTCCCCTCTGGGTACGGGGGAGGGGAGGGCACACAGAGCAATGGAAAACAAATATTTTCAAGGCATGGGAGAAAGCAGCCCTGTTGGCATGGCGGGGCCGGCAGAGCTGCTGAACTGGAGTCCTGAAACCGTTAAAAATAGGAAAAGAAACGGTACAGTTCACATATTTTGCAAAGCTAAGTTAAACCAACATCTGCAAAAAATATCCCTGTTAAACGGAATAGCAGGATTTCATTAAGTAAATTGCAAGTTGGCAAAAATTCTGAAAGAAAGGGGAAAAGCCACGGGCTGGCCTGTAATTTAAACCTTATTTTAACTGTGACAGCATGACTGCAAAGGGTTCCTTTTCCAAACTAAAGGAAAAAAATAAAATAAAACCTAAAAAAAAATTTTTTTTTTTCTTTTAAGGGCCTCCTGCACTCCCGGACACTCCCTCCCCAGCTCCCATGGACCCACGGTATTTTCAGTAATTATAGTGTTACCTAGTTTTCCCATGGATACAACAAATGAGGGACAGAGAGAAGGGGGAGGTGTGGGGAAGACGGAGGAAAAAGTGAACACACACACAAAGTCACCATTGTCACCTCTAATTAAGCCTCCCCACCACCTAAACGGCTTGAAGAGGAACCCTGGGAAGCTTTTCCTCCTGGCAGGAGGCCTTTTTGTTCAACCCCACTGTGGGTGCCCCTGGGGCCCCACTTGCAGAGGAGGGGAGAACACACCTCCGGTTTCTGGGATGTTCCTGCTCTTCTTCTCTACAACGGGGCGACAACAGCAGCCGCTGCCCACACCTTGGGGCGCTGGCAGAGCAGGGCAGAGGTGAACGGGAGAGCACCATGTAAGACCCAGGTGAGCGCTGCAGGGCCCAGGGACAGGCTGGGGACTCCTGGCCCTGGAGCCAGGCAGGGCCACTCCTGCAGGGAGGTAAACTGGGATGTCTGCAGAGGGGTGGCATGTGCCTGTGCCAACCCTGCCCTGTGTCCTCCACCCAGCATCCAGTCCTTCCACTGAGAGCAGAAACCCCAGGGCAGAAGCAGCCCCTGGCATGCCCCCCGAGGCCGGTCCACACTTGGTGTGCCTTTACCAGAAGAGTGACTTGTGCAGAAGGGATCATCCACTTGGTCCTTTATTCTGTGGTGCTGGAGATGGAACCCAGGGCCTTGCACATGCTAAGCAAGTGCTCTAGCCCTGAGCTGCACCCTCAGTCCTGCTTGGTTTTTGTTTTGTTTTTATTTGGGGGGGTACCAGGGATTGAACTCAGGGGTACCCGACCACTGAGCCACATTCTCCTGCCCTATTTTGTGTTTTATGTAGAGACAGGGTCTCACTGAGTTGCTTAGTGCCTCGCCATTGCTGAGGCTGGCTTTGAACTCGTGATTCTCCTGTCTCAGCCTCCCTAAGTGCTGGGCCGGCTCTGCTTGGTTCTTAAAGTTTGTTCTCATAGGTAGCAGGGCAACACATCCCTCTCCCATTCTTCCCCAAAAGACTTGTTCTATAAACCTCGGCATCCAAAATAGACAAAAGCAGCCAGTGTGACGCACATACCTGTATCTCGGCCACTCAGGAGGTTGAGGCAGAAGGACCACAAATTCAAGGCCATCCTAGGCAACTTAATAAGATTCTATCTCAAAATAAAAGATAAAAAGGGCTGGGGATGTGGCTCAGTGGTAAAGCATCCCTGGGTTCCATCTCCAAATAAAATAGATACAAGCAAAGTTAACCCATCCTTCATGGTATGTAGCAGTGCCTGAAAGAGGCCCGGCCATGGGGAGTGACCTAGTCCTTGCCCTGTCGTGGGAATGTGGCCCTGTGTTCACACTGCTGGGGTCTGAGAATCCATAAGGGCCTGCCTGGCAACTTCCTATGAGCAAGTAGGATTTCTGCTGGATCAGAGTCCTTCAATGACTCGTCAACATGGCAGTGACCCTTTGAGCTGTGCCATGAGCTATCCCTGACACACATTACAGGGAAGGGTAAGGACAGCACGGGAACTAATAAACAGCTCCTTTCTATATATGACAGATCTGCTTGCAGGAGGAGGAGGAGAAGGAGGAGAAAAGAAATGAAGATGGACAATGAATGTGCAGTGACTTTACAGGCCCAGCAAGGAAAAGGCACTTGCCCAAGGCCACACAGCAAATAAGCAGCAGAGGAGTAGCCTGTCCCAGCCCCGGCTGGAGTCCATTTCTTTGGTGAGGTATACTCTGCATACTCCACCCGCAGAGCCGCCCCTTGATCCAGCTCCTTTGCTACTTCTGCAGAGAGCCAAAGCCTCAGCCTTTCCTTTGCATGGTTATCTTAAATGTTACCTGGAGTTACATGTGCCTTTTCTCTGAGCCTCAGGGAACCCACCCATAACCCCCACTCAGATGGTTAAAAGTACTGGGGGAATCATTCTACATAAAATACCCAACTGTGATGAAGAGCTAGTGAGCACTCATTCTGTACAACCCTACAAAGCCTTGCAGAGGCACTTAGAGAAATCACAACATGGTATGAAAATGAGCCGGCTGGGCGCAGTGGTGCACACCTGTTATCCTAGCAGCTCAGGAGGCTGAGGCAGGAGGATCACAAGTTCAAAGCCAGTCTCAGAAACTTATCAAGGGCTTAAGCAACTCAGTGAGACCCTGTCTCTAAATAAAATATAAAAAGGGCTTTGGGATGTGGCTGAGTGGTGAAGCACTCCTGAGTTCAATCTGATACAAAAAAAAAAAAAAAAAAAGAGCCCAATGACCCCCACCCACCTGGTAGCATTAATACTGAGGAGCAGGAAATAAAATGAGCATATACATTTATTGAGCTCTAATCAAGGATCACTGTGGTACTTCCTGCCAGGGGTGTGTAAACTGTGTCCACGTGCAGGTGGGAGGTGGCCAGTAAGGTGCCTGGAAGAGGCCAGTGTGGGACTTGGACATGGCGACCTGTAGTCCAGTCCTTCTACAGCCTAACAAAAGCTCACTTGGTCCCCAGGTGATGTCACCTGGAGCCTGGCAAACCTTTGACCTTTTTGCAAGTGTGAGTTTGAGCTTGACCTCTGCCTTTGATTTCAGGAAAGCAAGAGCCAGATGTTGCCCCCCCAGTAAAAGCCACAGAGGCTGAGGGAGTCTGGAAAATGCCAGAGTTAGGCAGACCAAGAGGAGAGTGAGAGATATCCTTTATGTCCGGGGAGGTAATGACAGAGCCCAATCCCAGAGCACTGAGCATGTGTGTTATTAACTCCCCTCTCCCGCCCTGTGCCCCCCACAGAACCTCTACAGAGGAGGATGCCCACCATCCATGTGTCACTCAGGACATCTGAGCTCAGGACTTCTTGAGCTCCAAGCACCCCGCACACTGCCCTTAGGGGCCTTTGCCGTTGAGGGCAGGCAGCACAGGAAGCTGGGTGAGGACACAAGCCTGGGTGGCCCAACTGGGTCCCAGAAGAGAGGTATCCTGAGCTCTTCCCTCAGCAAGACCCCGTTCCCACAAATCTCCAAAGATTAATGAAGATCTGTAGGAAGTGAAGTGGAGGAAAAAAAATTTTAAGGTTTCCTCTTCAAGTTCAGTGAGGATCTGTGGGGTGGGGAGGACTGAGCGGTGCAAGGAGGATCACACCAATTATCCTACCATGGTGAAAAGCTAGAGGAGCCACAGTCATTGCTCCAAGCCAGGGTCACCAGGAGTTCTGGCCTGGTCCCTAAGGACCAGGTTGGTCAAGCAGCACCTCTCCTCAGAGCCTTGGCTTCCCCTTTTGTAGTCCTACAGATGGAACCCAGGGCCTCATGCAAGACAGGCAAGTGCTCTACCACTGAGCCACACCCCCAGCCACACCCCCACCTCCATGCCACGGAGCCCTGCTTGGCCCTGGTGTATGTTCAAGGCTGCCTAAGAGCTGGGTAGGGGGAGTGGGTAGGAGAAGAGATGACCCCAGGGCAGCAGTGCTGAGAGTAAGTGGGAAGATGGCCTGACTCAGAGGCCCACAGAAGCTCCTGGCTGCTGGGGGACACAGGGACAGGCGGGGGACCATCCCCACCCCTCCCTGGGCACACCCTCAGCCTCATCAGGTGTCAGAGGCCATTGTAGGAGATGCACAGGAAGCCATGAAAAAGTGAAAGGAAGATGAGGCTTTAATACCTGACCTCTAAGGCCCCAAAGAAGCCATCTCCAGGCAGGGGGGGCTCTGAGTTCACCCGCACAAGGACAATAATGAAGCAACCTTCCCAGCTGTCTATGTGAGCGCTCACTGAGATCACGTGCTTAAGGCACGCAGCACATGGTACATCTTTGGCAAATGCTGCTGTGTCCCCTGAACCTGCTCCCTGGATGCCCCTTGCTGTCCTCTGCCCAGGCTAAATGTCCTCTCCCCAGTGAAGGCTTTCTACACCCACCTGGTCAACTCCTGCCAGATGCCACAGCAATCTGTTCAGATCCTGATGACAGATGTCTGTATGGGTTTCTAATTAGGGATCTGTTTCCATGACCCTCTGAGCATATCGAGAATAGAGGCTGGAACTGGTGAGATACGTGGAGCCATCTATCCCAGCAGAACTCGAAGCCCCCACCATGTCACACAGGGAGCCAGGGCCAGCCCCGGCTCTGTAAGTACGATAACAAAGTGCATTTTACATTGCAGATTCTTATGGAAGGAGCGGAAGGAGAGGCAAGCTCACCATCCAGGGTCCACCCCTGCTCCGAATGTCACAAAGTCACTGTGCAACCTGGGAAGTCACTAGTGTCTGTGGGGCCATTTCCTCTTCTCAGCAAAACAAAGGTCTGGACTGGCCAATTGCCAAACACCTTCTGGCTCCACCATGCTGCTCAATGCCTGGCTCTGAGCAGGTGCTAGGGATGCAGAGCCATGATTAGGAGCCAAGTTTTGGCGAATCTGAGCACCTGCCGCAGTGACCTGCTAGAGAGAGGTGAAGGCCACAGCCAGAGTGGACAGGTGACCTTCTCCTGGAGGTCCTCCTCCCTGCCAAGCAGGCTTTGTGATTTGCTCTGACCTTGACACATGGCTGTCCTACCGGGAAAGCAGTGTGAACTGTGGCTCAGGAGACCTATGGGCCTTGGTGCCCTACTGTGGAAGAGGCAGTTACACATACCCCAACTCTGTCCTGCCACCTTAGCTCCTGTTGGGAGGGTCCCAGGAAGGTCTGTACCAGCCTGTAGGGTAGGGAAAGGGACCTCATGTTTCATGAGCGTCACTATGTACCGGACACCAGGCACCAGGCACGGTGGTACCTGGGCTGTCATTCAAGGCTCACAATCAGCTGGTGAGTAGGTTGAGCAGCTTCCCCAGGGCCAAGGCTACCAACAGGTTGGGCTGGGACTACCTCTCATTTTCAGATGCTGGAGTAAAAAGAGAAGTGAACAAAATATGACCCTCTAAGCTAGTCACCACCACCACCACCCTCGACGACCCACCAGACAGAACATTGTGTAAAGTGCCTTTACGCAGAGCACCTCCCGTACAGACCTGGCTCCACACTTGTTCTCCCAATGGCATTGGCTTGTGAGGCTCCGCTCTGCTTAGAATACACTGCTGTCCTAGGAGACCAGTGGTGGGGTCTCCAAGCCACCCGGCCCCGGCACAGGGAGTCTCAGTCATCACTGGGTGGATGAACTGAACCAAGACCCCCGTCAGTGTCTGCTCAGCCCTTGCCACTCAGTACAGAGGCCAACACTGTTTCTGTCTGAGGCCTTGTCCTGGCCCCTGGAGGCTGGCTCTGCCAGAGTGCTGGACAGTATCAAGAAGGACACCTAGGAGCAGTGGACTAAGAAGCCCCCCAGCTGCCTTCCCCTTGGATAGGATAACAAGGTGAGTCCTGCAGGGCTCAGCTGCAATTGCCCACAGAGGGAACAGGCCTCACAATGTGCCTCTTTCTTGTCCCTTCCCCTTTCTCCCCCTGCTGTTTCCCTTTTTGTCTTGGGATCTGCTCCTGGGAACACCCAAGTTAAGAAAAACTCCCTTGGCACCAAATGAATCATGTCATATCCAAGGCCAAATTTTCCTCGAGAGATGGGGAGGGTGATGAGAACAGGATTTCAACTTCTCTGCTTTGTGCCCCTGCACAAGGCCCAGCTTGTAGGAGCTGCCCACATGCGGAGCAAAATTAGTTAGGACGAGTTATTCTGAGTATCCACTGGCCAGGTGGACTATCCCAATCTTCTGAGCCTACAGAAAACCACTTGTCCTCAAGGTACTCCCTGTCAAGCTGGGGATAAGACATGAAAGATCTTGTGAAGCTGGGCGTGGTGGTACACACCTGTAATCCCAGTGGCTCGGGAGGCTGAGGCAAGATTGCAAGTTCAAAACCAGCCTCAGCAATTTAGCGAGGCCCGAAGCAACTTAGCAAAATCCTGTCTCAAAATAAAACATAAAAAGGGTTGGGGATGTGGCTCAGTGCTTAAGTGCCCCTGGTCACACAATTTTGCTGTGAGTATAAAGAGACTCAAGCCCCTCCAGGCTTGGATCACACGTTGGCCCTTCTGTGTTCCCCATGGCAGCTCACAGGGTGCCCTGGACTGGAAAGGTAATCGATAAAGGGCCACTGGTTAACCTTTGAGGAAAGAACATACGTGTGTGGGGCTGCGTGTGCTCCCCCGGTGTACACATTAACTTCGAAGGACAGAAGCTGGCCAAGGCTGGACACCGTGCCACCAGCACATACTCTCCTTTTCTCTCTTCGAGCCAAACCTGATCTGTCAGCAGGCCCTCACCACTGTCCCAGCAACTTTAGACAACTGACCACACATAGGGACTAAATTTCAGCTGAAGGAAAGGGTAGCATGTGGGGCTGGCCTCCTTAGGCACCTCCTAAGGTCCCTGGGCCCAAGAGGATTCAACCAGACACCTGCCACCAAGCACTGAGCACCTGATGGCCCCTATAGGTGCCCAGGGATCACTGGGTACCTGCCTCCTCATTTCCTAGACCTGCAAGGGCCTTTCAGAACTTCTTCTCTAGTCATTTTTAACCAGAAAGGCACAAGAGAGGCAGCTGGGGAGCCCAGAGAATCAGCCTAGGCAGCAAGCATGTGTAAGGTGACAGAGTTAGAAACTGAGTCAACGAGGATCGCAAGTTCAAAGCCAGCCTCAGCAACTTAGCTAGGCCCTAAGCAACTTAGTGAGTCCCTGTCTCTGAATAAAACACAAAAAGGGCTAGGGATGTGGCTCAGTGCTTAAGTGCCCCTGGGTTCAATCCTCGGTGTCAAAAAAAAAAAAAAAAAAAGAAAAGAGAAAAAGAAAGAAAGAAAGAAAAGAAAAGAAAAAGAAACTGAGTCTCACAGGGGCAGTGACTGAGCCAGGATCCCACAGCTCATGCCAAGTTCTGGCAAAGAAAACAATTTGCAAAGCACACTTCGCCCAAGCCTGTCTCTATAGCTTTACAAGGAAACTCCCGTGGAGTCTCCTTTTCCTGATAATCCCAGGCAAAAGCAAGTTAAGGAGCAGAGCAGCAGGGAAGGGGAAGAACCCAGAAAGCAGGGGAGTGACCCCCTCCTTTAAAAGCACCCTGCCATCTAATGAAGCAGGGAGAGGGAGAGTCAGGTGGCCCTTCAAATGCTAACGTTTGAAAAGATGAAAGTCTGCAATTCAATTAAATGTTGAAATAGTGTTTTCTCATACTAAATCACTGAAACGTTTGTGCATTCCTTGAATTTCTCAGGGCACTGTTCATTTTTATTTATTGTTGTAACCCAATGCCCTGAGCAGCGTGAATGGTGCTATTCGAGGGAAACTTGTTTTGCAAAGGGGAAAGTTGTCCCAGGTCTCTTAAAAGGTTCATTATGTGCGTGGTAACTCGGCTCTATTAATAATCCCAGGCCATATAGGCAGGGCTTACTTTCCATTTAGCATTATATTTTCCACCATTCTGTAAACAGCTTCTCCACACAAACTCTTTTGATATTCAATTCCTCCCTGGTTTTTTCTCCTAACCACTCTTCTCTCTGGACCTACTCCTTATAAAAGAAAAAAAAAAATGGAAAGAAAGAAATCACCAAGCACACATATTTTTTCAATTAAGCCATGCTTGGTGCCAAAATATATGGATCCCACTAATAGCCATAAGTAATCTTAAGGTCTTTTCCCCAAATATTTTGATTATTTTACAAATCCCCCAAGGAATGTGCTCTTAGGGTGATTTATGGAGCCCAGGGAAGCTCATGATGAGGGGGAAGGGTCTGGCTGCAAAGGGGCAGGTCAGGATGTGGGGGTGGCCATGTGCCCTGTGCCAGGGCAGGAGGAGGGGCACCTAAGGGCTTTCAGGGAAGAGAGGGTTGCTCTGCAGGGTGAGGGTTGCTGGCACCTACGCAGGACCCAGGCTGCAACCAGTCCCCAAGGAAATGGTGGCCAGAGCCTAAGTGACACAGGGCCGCTCCTGACGTCCAGTGCTCCAAAGCCACTTGCACTCGGGCATTCTAAGTTGGGACATTCTGTTTAACTTCAATCAAATTTATACTTCTCAGTTTTTCAATGTTGAATAAGTAGACATGACCAAAGAGGAAACCACAGAGTCAGTGCCAGGAAAACTAACCTTGAATTAAAAACTACCTGGGAAAAATCTTCAGGTGAGAAGCAGTAACGCCGGTAGATAGATGGGGAGGTGCCAAGGGCCAGTGAGCTCCGCAAACAGCACCTCCTGGCTCCTTGACCATGAAGCCCCCAAGCCTCATGCAATACTCAGAAGAGAAGAAGGCCGAGGCCCGTGAAGGCCAGATGGGGCAGGCAGGCTGAGCTCCTTGGGTGCTTGTTAACATGGGTGGGTAGGCGTGCCTGGTTAAGAGCAGGTGCAGTGAGAAGGCCAGCCCTGGGCAGCCAGAAGCCATGGCCATCCCTGCCTCACCAGCCTGGCCCTATGACCCTGCCACACTGTGCAACCTCTGGCCAAATAAAGATAAGAATTTCTGTCCTGGGCTTCAGTTGTGGCTTAGTGCCGGGGCACTTGCCTAGCATGTGTGAGGCACTGGGTTTGATTCTCAGCACTGCATATAAATAAATAAAATAAAGGTCTATCAACAACTTAAAAAAAAAAAAAAGAATTTCTGTCCTTTTGGTTGGATCCTCTCAAGGAAGATCAATTGGATCACTTAGATTAATTGGATTATTCTTTGTAAAATGAAAATCAGGCCAGAAGGAATTTTGTGTATTAGTGTTATTATACCAATAATTGACATGCTAAATGTCCCAAAGCACAATGTCCCGGAAAGTAGCTTAAATATTCCCTTCTCTTATTTAGACTTCAAAATAACATTAACCCTTCGGAGCCAGTATCTCTGCAACCCTCCAACCCTGGGGAATTCAGTTCTTCACACCCTGAGTTGAACATCCTGAGAATCCTGCTGCCTGCTGAATCCGCCAGTGGATCCCTCTAACTGCTCCTGTCAGACCTGGAGTCCTCTCAGCACCACCTCCATCAGCTCCTGTCAGATTGAACCTCACCCCTGGCTGGTTGCTGAGCAAGTTAATTATCACAATGAATAAGAGCCATAGCTGACCAGGCTTCATGGAGCACACCTGTAATGCCAGTGGCTCAGGAGGCTGAGGCAGGAGGATTGCAAGTTCAAAGCCAGCCTCAGCAACTTAGTGAGGCCCCAAGCAACTCAGAGAGACCTTGTCTCTATATAAAAATACAAAAAACTACAAAGAATGCCCAAGTGCAAGTGGCTTTGGAGCATTGGACATGTGGCTCAGTGGTTAAGAGTCCTTGGGTTCAATTCCCAGTACAAAAATAAAATAAAATAAAATAAGCCATAGCTGGAGGTGGCCGAGCCTTGGTTTGACAAAAACTCAGGATACAAAAACCTAGGCAGTCACTGTCTCAGTCTCCCACATGTAAGGGGTGTTTGGAAATGGCATCTTCCCCCAGTGAGCAAATGACTGAATAAGCAGGTATGCAGAGCCCTAGCCCAGCCCCCACTGTCAACACCAGGACCCCCACCCCCATCCCAGTGCAAATCCAGAGAGGAACTCTTGTGTCAGCATGGGGAACAATAGGCTGAAGTCAGGGTCCTTGAGGATGTGGAACAAAGAGCTGGCTCACCAGGGAGGGAGACCTTTAGCTTCCAGAAACCACTCACATCCCATCCTACACGTAGTCCCACAAGCTTTTTGAAGGCCTCAGGTCTGCTGGGGCTGGAAATCCCCCAGCCTTGCAAATACAGCACAGGACAGGAGTCACTGGAGTTGCACAGCTGCCATGTCCCTTTCTCCTGGCAAGTGTAGCGTCTGTCATGAGACCATCCCTCACCTTACAAGAGAGCTTGGGGAGGCCCCAGAAAGTGCAGGCAGAGGCCGGCTGGACAAGTACCAGCCTGCTCCATCTGGCCCCCCACTCTAGCAGATTTATGGGGAGCCTGGCCTCCTTCTGGGGCCCATCCGGCAGGATCCAGCACACATCTTGCTGGTTAGGCTGCACCTTCTGCCCAGAGCAGGCCTTTGTCTCAGGCTCCAAACTGGATGCAGGAAGTGTGGCACAAGCAAGGGGTGGGGGTGCCACAGGGCTGTAGAGGAACTTCAAGGGGCCCCCCACCTGATGCCCAAAGAGCCTTACCTAGAATCTGAGAAAAAGAGGGAAACAGGGCGAGGGCTGTAGCTCAGTGGCAGAGCGCTTGCCTTGCATGAATGAGGAACTAGATTGGATTGTCGGCACCACATAAAAATAAAGATATTGTGTCTATCTACAACTGAAAAATATTTTAAAAAAGAAAAAGAGAGGGAAACAGCTCAGAGAGCATCTGCCACTCACCCACTCGCTCTGTGGATGAGCAAGGGGAGGTCCAGAGAGGGAATGGGACTTGTCCAAGATCACACAGCAAGCTGAAGGCAGAGGTTGGGCAGGAACCCAACTTTCCTGGTGGTTCTGTGCTGGGATGCTGCTGTGCCATGGACCCTAAGCCAGTGGCACTCTGCCCTAATGCTCAGTGTCCTCACCCATGACATGGATTCAGCACTCAGGTCTTGAAGATACAAGTAAAGCCTAAGTCGGGAAAGTGGCCCCTCCAGGCTTAAAGAGGGAGGCTATTTGGGGAAAGGGGTGAGGGCAGCAGGGGAGGGAGCCACTGAGAGCCCTTCTGAGGGCCCAGGAAGGTGAGTAGCGAACCCTCAGAGTTGGGGATATCTGGAACTGAGGAGAGAAGGCATGCCAGCCTTAAGGGGCCGTGAGAGCCTGGGTGGGAGAAGGGGGTGCAGGGCTGCAGGACCTGAGCTCCAGATTTTAAAAGCAGGATGTTTGGCTGGGGCCTCTCTTCTCTGGAATAAACAACCCACAACCTTATTCAAAACAGAGAAGCTGGATCACCTGATCTTCCTACTCCCTGGGAGTGGGGCACCCACCTTGGAGGCCGCTGGAGTGGGCGAGGGGTAGTGGCAGGGACTAGGGCAGGGCAGCAACAACCCTTGCCCCTGGGGGGACTGGAGTCTTGCCATGTGACTCCTTTCCACCCTCATCCTGTGCACAGGCCCCCAGATTCTTGGCCCAAGAACCAGAAGGGGGCCCCCAAATCTAGTCCCTTAAGAAAGCGGAGGCTTAGCCGGGCACGGTGGCGCACGCCTATAATCCCAGCACTTAGGGAGGCTGAGACAGGAGATTCGCGAGTTCAAAGCCAGCCTCAGCAACGGCAAGGCGCTAAGCAACTGAGTGAGACCCTGTCTCTACATAAAACACAAAGTAGGGCTGGGGATGTGGCTCAGTGGTCAAGTGCCCCTGAGTTCAATCCCAGGTACCAAAAAAGAAAGAAAGAAAGCGGAAGCTGGTGAGGCAGCAGGCAGACCCCACAGAGCCAAGGGCAGGAACCGGCCCGGACTCCTCTCTAGCGCCTCCTAGCACCTCTGAGAGGGTTGGGACAGGGTTGGCTCCTCCCATTCCTACTGAGATGCAGACCCTCACCTGTTCTTGGATTCCTGTGTGCCATACAGCCTTTGCTCACTTGGCCAAAGTTTGTGGGCAATGACTGGGCTCTAGGCCTGGAGGTCTAGCCAGCCATGAACAAGACCCAACCGCCTCTCCCAGGAGCAGGGGCTCCTATGGATAGTCACAAACATTCCCAGCCGGGTCCACATAGTCCCCACCAGACGCCGGGATGGAGGAGGACAAAGTGGGTGCCAGTGGACCTGACTCTCCCATCTTCCCCTGCGGGCAGGTGGACGCCACCTGAGGCCCGAGGCCTGGTCAGGGCTCCTCAGTCTGTTCCCCGAGGGCCAGGCCAAGCAGGCTGCAGCGCCTTCCCTCAAAACCTGGGAGTGGACTATTTACCCAATGCCTCCCTTCCTCTGGCAGGAAGTCGCTCCCAGAGCAGTGGTTTGTATTTTTATTTTTTTATTTTTTTTCCAACTTTCTGGGCTCGTGGTTTGGAAATAGCAAAGGGTCGCGAGTTACAGGATCCGGGCCTTCTCATCGGCCGTTGGGAGAAAAAACGGATATAGCCTTTCCGGAGGGCACTGTGACCTTCACTGTGCGTGGCCTTTGACCTAGCAATCCCACTTCTAGGAATTTATCCTAAGGAAATAACTGGTGATGCCCACGGATGTGCACAGGGACGCTTGCCAGCCGGCAGTGTTTATGAGCACTTTTAAAAAATCACTACAACCCCCTAAAGGTCCAGCGCCAGGGGACTGCTTAAGTTAATAAGCCACGTCCACGAGATGCATGCCATTAAAAATCACCCGGAATATGTGTCGAATTTAGGAAACGTCCTCACATGTGCTTTTATAGCCCCTGTCTTCTCACTTGACTCCTTTATGTGCACATATACAGAGACAGATAGGTACACCCTATTTATATAGATAGATGGAGGTATCTCATCTATTTCATTTTTACTGAATTTCCCTTTTTTACAATTTTTTTACTAAGATACATGATGACAAGAAAAATAATCATCCAAAGAATTAAAACAACCATAAAACTATTTTTTTTTCAGGCTGGTAGAACGAAGGGTAATTTGTTTTTCCTTTAGCTCTTCTTGTTTTTCTGAATGTTCTGCATTAAATCATGTTTGGTTTTGTTTTTTTAAAGAAAGAGGAAATGCTACTGGAGTGTGCCTGGGCCAGGCTCCTCCAACCAGAGGTGCACGGGGGCGTGGGTGACGACCACAGGTAGACGGCAGCCCCACGGGGCTTGGCCCCCATCACCTTGCTCACACGCACCAAAGCCCTTTTGGGTACATACCCATTTCGCAGATGCAGAAACTGACTCTGTGCCAGCCCAGAAGCCACCTGCTCACTGTATAAGCCCCACCACCTGCCACCCACAAAGAACACAGCATAAGCCAGCCTTGTGGAATGGGTTGGTGGGGGGTCCTGGGAGAATAAACCCCCCTACTGGCTACCAACTCTTCTCAGAAACAAACACTCCACTGCCACTCTCCTACTGCAAGCGCAGGGGACTTCCTGGGACTTACTCTGTAGGGTCCGTGGCTGCAGGAGCAGCCATCCATTCTTGACCTTCCCTGGGCCCCTTCCCCAGTAGAGCAGTAGTGCCTCATGGAAGGACACGACTAGAAAGGACCTGTTACCTCACAGACATGGAAACTGAGGCCCACAGAGGGGAAGGTCACATAGTTAGAGTGTGGGCCACCATTATGCACTAACCCAGAAGGGCAGCCACTCTGGATGAGGGGTTCCAGGTTGGGGCGAGGGGAGAGGCTCTGGAGAAGACTCAGGGCTGAGGACTTAGGCAGGAGCTAAGAGCACCCAGGCCTGGAAACAGAGCCAGGACAGGCTAGTGGGGGGGCAGCAGCAACAGCAACATACAATCAGCTTTCTTAAGTAAGGCCAGGGGCTCGGGAAGGGGCGCTGACTACAAACCAGGCAGAGATGCCAGTGGTGACCCCAAGAGCCATGAGCTTTGCCATAAAGGGACACAAGCCAATGGCCATCCTTCCCCTAGAGAGCCAAACAGTAAGCATGTCATCCAAGGGGCTGGGAGACCCCAGGAGCCTCAAGACCATAAACCTTGGAGTGCAGAGGACTTTGTGTAAGGGTCTCACTGCCCACAAAGACCTGAGGGGGAGTGTCCTGGTCAAGACCATGAGATGCATGTCACTGACAGGGTGGTGATTAACAGGACTTCTCCCTCTACCCTGAGGCTCTGAGTTCCTCACACAGGCCTGCCTGTTAGGGGTCAAGGTTTCCAGGCATCCCAAGCTGCTTGAAGGGGAGTATTTGGCAAGGAGGGGGGTTACAGGCAGCAGTTCCTGGTGCTCAAAGCAGCAAGGGCCTGGAGAGGGCTAGACTGAGAAAAGGGAGGTGGGTGTCCCTGGGGGTAAGGGACAACATGGAATCTGTGTGGCTTCTGTGAACTGCTCAAGTCTGGACGTAACTGGTCACCCCCAGCCAGCCTCCTTCCTCATTTTGTAGCAGTGTGTGGGGGGTGGAGGGGCGGGGGGCCAGGCACAGAGCAAAAGCCCTTGGAGCGGACTAACAAGATGCAAACTGTCCTTCCCTAACCAGAGGTGGGCATTGGGGGTGGGGTCTGCCACAGACCCAAGGCCAAGTCCTCGGCAGTCCAGTTCAAGCAGGGTCCAGGGCCTGACCTTGACCTGCCCCAAGCCAGGGAGGGCTGGCAATGTTGGTGCTGGGTGTGTGGAGGGGGACCTCTTTTGCCTGCCTGCCCTGAAGAGACCAAAGCTTACAGCCCAACAACATCCGCCATCTCCCCACCTGGCCCTGAAGGAACCAGAAGGCCAGAGGAGATGGAGATTTTTTTTTTATTATTGTTATTTTTCAAATACGAATTATTTCCAGCCGGAAGGCAGAGGGATGCGGGCCATTGGAGGCCTCCGGCCGCCGGCACCCAGCCAGCCTCGTAAATGTCTGGCAGCTGGAGGGAGACTCAGCTCATTGCTATCGAAATGAGCTCGTTACTGCTAATTTCCCTGGCTCACCAACTGATGTATCCAGTGTGTTCCTGAATCTCCAAAGATGCTTCCTCAGCCACCCTCAAGGGGCCTGGGAGGGTCATGGGATGTGGGCGGAACTTCAGGGTGGCCTCAGTTTCCCCCCACTGAAGTGTGGGCAGAAGAAAAGGGAGCAAGGATAGTTCATTCACATGTAGATGAGTCAACTATAGTTCGGGTCAACCAGACATGGGGCTGCTCATTCCTGTGGGTGAAAGAAGAGACAGCAAGGCAGTAGAGTTCCCCCACTGACACTCAGGCTCTTACCACCTACCAAGCACCCTCCCTGTCCCTGGCACAGTGCTTGGCACCAGGCATGTATTCTATTTTTTTTTTTTTTAATATTTTTTTAGTTGTAGATGGACACAATGTCTTTATTTTATTGCTTTGTACGTGGTGCCGAGGATCGAACCCAGGGCCTCACGCATGCAAGGCAAGCGCTCTACCGCTGAGCTACAATCCCAGCCCTGTATTCTATTTTTCACAACAACCAAGCAGATAGACCATTCTTATCGCCCTAATTTTACAGAAGAGAAAACCAAGACTCAAAGAGGTGAAGGGGCTTTGCCCAAGGTCACATAGCTAGTGAATAGCAAGGCCTTAACTCTAAAACTAGTACTCTACCAAAAAAAAAAAAAGGAAGAAAAAGAGGCCAGACTTGGCGGGGAAGGTGCCACTCCACTATTTAGGCAGCATGCTTTAAAGGTCAAAAGTGTTCTTCCCTGGGAGAACATTTGGCTTCCCACGCCAAGCAGGGGTGACCAGAGACAGCTTCCTGGAAGAGTCATACACCACCACCCAGCCAGGGCTCTTCTTCTCACCTAGGACCCAGGGGCCCAGCTCATACACTAAGAAATCAGCCCTGGCAGATCCATAGGCCCAGAACCAAACACAAGGTATATTAAAGGATGTTAATGATATGAAAATATTTATATAATGTTAAGGAGAAAAGGTAGCATTCAAAAGAAAAATATATGTGTGTGCATTTTTTTCTTTCTCTTTCCCTCCCCTCCCTTTCTTTCTCTCTCTCTCCTTTTTCTTGTAGTTCTGGGGATCAAACCCATGGCCTTAAACCGGGTCCCTGCAATCCCAGCAGCTAAGGAGGCTGAGGCAGGAGGATTGTGAGCTCAAAGCCAGCCTCAGCAACTTAGCGAGGCCCTAAACAACTCAGCAAGACCCTGTCTCTAAATAAGATATAAAAAGGGCTGGGGAGGGGCTGGGATCGTGGCTCAGTGGTAGAGCGCTTGCCTCACAAGTGTGAGGCACTGGGTTCGATCCTCAGCACCACATAAAAATAAATAAAGATATTGTGTCCATCTACAACTAAAAAATACTTAAAAAAAAAAAAAGGGCTGGGGATGTGGCTCAGTGGTTAAGCATCCCTGTGTTCAATCCCTGGTACAAAACAAACAAACAAAAAAAGCCTCATGAATGCTAGGGAAGTACACTACCACTGAACCCCACCCACCCTAAAACTCTATATTTTTAACAGAAGAAACTTCAAACAGTGTTCTGTTAACCGTAGTTGTCTCTGCTAAGTCCAATTCTGGGCATTCCATCCTGATATATCTTAACACTTTTCAATGCTTTCCAAGTTTCCACAATGAGCCACATGCTTCTCCAGAAACAAAAGCACACAGGTATGTTTGAAGCAAACCCAAAGGATGCCTCTGCCAGGGTCCCTAGAGCCCCCTGCCTCGCCTCGAGGGCCCTAGCACTGCACACAGCTCCGAGCAGGACAGGATGGGTGAGCGCTGTGCCACTAGGTAGGCCTGAGTGAGGCTCTCTCTCCAGGAGCCCCAGGAAGATGGACACTAATACCAGAGGCTCACTCACAGCCAACTCCAGTACTGAGAAGGCTTCAGGGTGGAGGAGGCCACACCTAGGATCCCTTTGCAGCCCGGTGAGGGCCTTAGCTACCCCCAGACAACGCAGGATCCAGAGAAGGATGCCTGTTAACACATGGCACGAACCCAAGAAGCCACATAAATTGCCTTGACTTCCGCCATTTGTGACCACCCATCCCCCACAAGCTGCCAGAGTGCCCCTCCTCACTGTGACCACAGGTCAGCCCCCCACCAGCATCTGCTCCCTGGCCAGGAGCAGCCACTCTCAGGCTGCCCCACCTCTTAGAGAAGATTCACTGGCAGCCCCTGCTCCCTGGGCAGAGCAGGGGGTTTCACAGACATTTGGAAGCCTGGGGTCCAACAAGGGAAAGTGTTCCTGATGTGATGTGAGGTGAGGAGGACAGAGAGGAAATCATACCTTCTCTGCCATTGCATCACAACAGTGTGGACAGAAGAAACTGAAGGACACAGAGGACACTGGGAAATATTTTTCTATTTTCCAGACTTCCTGAACTATCATATCTTGGGCCTCCCTTCATGCTCCACGCACCCCCCAAACCCTAATTTTCATGGTGACATGAAGAGACGTATTTATGAGAGTAGCCTATAAAGTCCCTTAGTGTCCTGTCAGGCCTGTAACTGGAATGTCTGCAGCCACACACCGTGAGGTGTGCCCTTACTGTCCTCTCACCCTCAGCCTCCCTGGGCTCCTTGGTCCTTTCTGTCCTGGGACCATCTGCCCCTCAAGAATGGGAGGGGCAGATGGTCCCAGCTTGAGGGTACTTTTTTTTTTTTTTTTAGTACCACGGATTGAACCCAGGGTCACTTAACCAGCGAGCCACAACCCCAGTCCTTTTTTTTGGTACCGGGGATTGAACTCAGGAGCACTCGACCACTGAGCCACATCCCCAGCCCTATTTTGTGTTTTATGTAGAGACAGGGTCTCACTGAGTTGCTTAGCGCCTCGCCATTGCTGAGGCTGGCTTTGAACTCATGATTCTCCTGTCTCAACCTCCCAAAGTGCAGGGATTACAGGCTTGCGCCATCACGCTCGGCTCCCAGTCCTTTTTATATTTTATTTAGAGACAGGGTCTCACTAAGTTGCTACGGCTGGCTTTGAACTTAAAATCTTCCTGCCTCAGCCTCCGGAGCCTCTTGGATTACAGGCATGCACCACAATGACCGGCTGAGAGTACATTTTCTAATAGGATGCTATTATGAGGCTTCCTTTTGCAAGACACACAGTTCTGCGGTGGCTGGTGGTGACGGTGCACGCTGTGAGCATGCTTGATGCCCGTGAACTCAGAAATAACGAAGATGGTACATTTTATCATAATGTTTTAGGGGTTGGGGCTGTAGCTCAGTGGTAGAGCACTTGCCTAGCATGTGTGAGGCACTGGGTTCGATCCTCAGCACCACCTAAAATAAATAAATAAAATAAAGGTATTGCATCACCTTTTTTTTTTTTTTGTGGTACTAAGGATTGAACTCCGGGGCACCCAACAAATAAGCCACATCCCCAGTTCTTTTTTGTATTTTATTTAGAGACAGGGTCTCATCAAGTTGCTTAGCACCTTGAACCCATAATCCTCCTGCCTCAGCCTCCAGAGCCACTGAGATTATAGGCATGTACCACCGGCCTGGCTGTGTCATCATTTTTTAAAAAGCCTTTGGGCTACTAACCACACACCATGCCCCCAGGGCTTCCTCTCTAACAGGAGTCCTTGCTTCCCTTCCTCCTTCCAGTCCCACTGCAGAGGGGGGAGGCTACAGGCGTCACTGCTGTGTTTATCCAGAGTGGAGGCTGGGAAGTGAAGGCTCGGGCTAGGCTGGCTGGGGCTTGGTTCCAAGGCTCTGGTTTGCCATAGGGGCCTTTTTCCACTTGCCCAGGCCCAGAGCTGGCATCTCGAGATTTCCTGGCTCACTTGCGCTTTTTTTCCCCCTCAGCACTCAAGTTTTTATAAACCTGTTTACCTTTGGGCTGCAAAGGGATTGGGTTCCAGGCAAACAGAATTTAAGTGCTAGCCAGGAAGGAAAGTGGCAGGAAAGGGGGATCCTCCTGAGGACAGTGGTGAGGAGGGAAAATGGGACCTCACTCCCCCAACAAAATCCTTCCTTCTTCCCCCACTTCGGCACCCATTTGCCAAGTGACTCTGCCATGCTAGGCACTGCCACCAGACATGGAGAAGCCCTGAGCTGGTCGTGGAAGGGTCAGCAGACCCCCTGCTCACTTCTGCTAAGCGAAGTTATTGCTAAAGTCTGCACCATGAGTCACTGGAGGATGGGTGGCCCGCTCTACTGAGGGCATTCAGGCAGATTCCAGAGAGGAGGTCAT
>PVHX01000231.1:0-28301 GCA_004024805.1 Geosciurus inauris
TGAAGTCACTCTGCTTGTGGCAATGGCTGCTGGCTGGTGGCCCTGCTTACACGCGCAAGTGAAATTCCTGCCCGGGTAGCTGTATGATGATATCCAGAAGCTGGCTGGGAGATGGTATTTCCACAACTTCAACCTCTGGCTCTGGAGAGACTGACCACAGCGTCCGTCTAGGCCGCCATCTTGGAACCGCCCCCCCTTTTTAATTTTTGATTGCAATCCTCCTGCCTCAGCTTCCCAAATCACTGGGATTACAGGTGTGTACCACCACACCCAGTAAAACCACTTTTTAAAAAAGTGATGTCAATTGACTTACATAAAACCATGACAGCGGCGATAATAGAGGACTGGAGTCCCTTCCAGTGAGAATACTCCTAGTCCATAGCATATTTCATATGTTATCACCTAAATGTAAGAAGGCAATTGATATAAAATTTGGGATTCACCCTATTTACACATGGGTCCTCACAGAGCTAATTGAAATTCTTTTAGTTCTCAGGATCTGTGTGAGATTCATTTCTTTTCTTCTTTAGTCTTAGTTTCCCTTTTGTTCATGATCTGCCTTTACTGAACAATTCTTGGTGATATAGTAGGAATCTTTTTGCTTTAGCTGAAACATATTCCAATTAGTTTAAGCACAAAAAAGTCCATGAATAGTTACGTCTTGTTTAACCACAGGACACGTTCTGGAGAATGTGTCATTGGGTAATTGGGTCGTTGTGTGACCGTCATGGAATGTACTTACACAGACTAGGTGGCACAGTCAATCATCCAACCATTTTTAAGTGCTGTATGTACACACGATTGTATGTGTACAATTTATGCTTTTATATGACTGGTGGTGCACTAGGCTTATTCCAGCATCGCCACAGACTTGTAAGAAATGAGCTGTGCTGTGGCATTTTAATGGCTATGATGTCATTAGGAACTTTGCAGCTTCCCTATAGTCCTATGGGAGTACCATCACTTGTGGTCTATTGTTGACTGACATGTCATGATGCAGCACGTGACTCTATTTGCAACCTTGTTAGATCTAGGCTCTCAAATAGGTATAAGTTCCTCTGTCTTGTTTTTCTGTTGCTTAACTTTGCTTTCATCTGGGTTGGGCTGTTTCTAGGCAGTGTTCCTGAGGTGATAATGAAGCCTCTCAGGAGGTCTCTGTCTGAATACATTTTTGATTTCTCCTCTTACTCATCCTTCTTCTCCTCCTCCTCTTTTATGGTGCTAGGGATCAAACCCAGGGTTGTATGCAAACTAGAAAAGTGCTGTACCACTAAACTACACTCCCGATTCCATCAAATGTCTTAATTTTTGAAAGAATTTGAATCATCATTTTTTTAAAAAAACAAATATTTTACAACTATGTGGATTTTGGCATAATCCATCTCTCTGGAATTCTGGAGCTTGGTAATTAGTAACTTCCTTCTTGTTGAAGGATTTTTTATTGAACGTCTTGTCTCTATACCTTTGAACTTGACTATATCAATTTGAGCAGCCGTTTTGGCTTTGGAAATAGCAAAATATTAGAATCTGTTTGTTAATGATTTGGAGTAACAAGATGACTAAATTGTTGCACTTTGCAGAAAATCACCTAAAATCACCTTAAACAATCAAAGTAAACATAGTCAAATCATATAGTATTATATCCAGAGCTGCAAATAAATGGGAATGTCACATGCCGGCTTCTAAAGTGGAGCAAATTTTATTTTAAAATAGAGATGATCAGACAGAGTAGCCTCTTTGGGGTTGATATGAACTTAAGAAAACCAGGAAATAACCAGGTGACTAAAGAAAATTCTAAAGCAAACTTTCTGCAAAAGTATTTGAGAAGGTCCACATAATTCATAAGAAGTGAAATCTATTACAGGTGTCTTGCATTGGTCGATTTTGGAAAGGATAGGTAAGAGATGAGGGGAATAGAAATTGAGTTGGAAGTCTCAGAGATGGGAATGCTTTTGGGGAAAACAAAGATAATTATATTGGGACAAAGTGAAAAATAAACATGGACGAGTCCAGTGAGGTTGAATTCAGGAAAGCATTGAAAAGTACAACAGATAGTTCAGGTTTAATTCAGTAGGTGGGGCAGGGAGGAAGTCATCTTAAACATGAGTGCTGGAGGTCCCTGTAGCTGAGCCAGTTGAGAGGTCTTGAATCTGAGCATTCCATCACAGGTTGCCCTGCACCTGCTTTCGTGAACAGCAATCTCACTGTTTCCCCAGGCAGACATCCTGTCTGTAACTGAGTGGAAATCTGGCTCCTCATACCTGCCTTGTGGGCATACAGAACATTCCTAATCCCTCTTCTGTATGACAGCCTTTTCAATATTTGAAGACAGCTGTCATGTCTTCCCCCAGATCCTTACGGTTTAGAGCAGAGGAGAAATGTGATGAATGTGGTGTTTATGGCATTGCCAGTTACTATGATGATGTGAGGCTCTGAGTGACAGCTGGAATGGTCTTCCTTCCTGCTGCGGTGCAGCCTTTGACCTTCACACTCCTGGGAGTTGGGATGGCATTACTCATTCCAGGTAGAACACAGGGCAGATGGCCGTGGCTTTGATTTCATGCTGTCTTTAATTCCAAGTCATGGAAATCTTTCTTTTCCTCTTTGTTTTCTACTTTTTATCCTCTTTCCCTCCTTTCTTCCTTCTCCCCTTTCTGATACTTCTTGTTAGTGGTGGAACCTGAACAGTACAATAGCTAAACAGTTCAGGCTTTGTAAGTTAGTCCTGGATTTGGATTTTTTAAATTTATTTTTATTCTAATTGTTTATACATGACAGCAGAATGCATTTCGATTCATTATATGCAAATGGAGCACAAATTTTCCTTTCTCTGGTTGTACATGATGTAGAGTCACACCATTTGTACAATTGTACATGTACCAAGGCTAATGATGTCTATCTCATTCCACCATCTTTCCCACCCCCTTGTCCTCTTCCCTCCCCTTCCTCCTCTTTGCCCAATCCAAAGTTCCTCCATTCTTCCCATGCTGCCCCGCATATGGATCAGCATCCACTTATCAGAGACAACATTTGGCCTTTGGATTTTGGGGATTGGCTTACTTCATTTAGCCTGATATTCTCCAAATCCATCTATGTATCTGCAAATGCCATAATTTTACTGTCTTTCAATGCTGAGTAATATTCCATTGTGTATATATACCACAGTTTCTTTATTCATTCATCTATTGAAGGGAATTTAGGTTGGTTCCACAGTTTAGCTATTGTGAATTGAGCAGCTATCAACATTGGCTGCATCACTGTAGTATGCTGATTTTAAGTCTTTGGGTATAGACTGAGGAGCGGGATTACTGGGTCAAATGGTGGTTCCAGTCCAAGTTTTCTAAGGAATCTCCATACTGCTTTCCAGATTGGTTACACCAATTTGCAGTCCCACCAGCAATGTATGAGCGTGCCTTTCTCCCCACAACCTCGCCAACACTTATTATTGCTTTTATTCTTAATAACTGCCATTCTGACTGGAGTGAGATGAAATCTTAGTTTTGATTTTCATTTCTCTAATTACTAGAGATATTGAACTTTTTTAAAATATATTTGTTGATTGATTATCTTCTTCTGAGAAGTGCTGGATTTGGATTTGGCATTTCTACTTGCTCAGTGTGTGACAGTGGACCCATTCTTAATCTCCCTGGTTACTTAGCCAGGGAAATAAGAGAATACCTGCCTTATAGGATTGATATTGGGCATAAATGGAAAAGACAGGTAGGTGGAAAGAGATTTATGAGATGGAGTTCGATCACATGATTATGGAAGCTGAGGAGTCCACAGCTGCAACCTGGAGTCCCAGGAAAGCCAATGGTGTAGTTTCAGCACACATCTAAAGGCTGGAGGCCCAGAGGCTATTGGTGTTATGTTCTCATTCAAAATCCAGCAGGCTCGACACGTAGGAAGAGCTGATGCTTTGGGTCAGGTCTGCAGGCAGGAGAAGACTGGTATTCCGCTCCAGGAGCCAGGCAGGAGCAGTTCTGGCACTCTCACTCATCCTTTTTGCTCTGTTGAGGTATTGAATTGAGTTGGAGAGTCCCACCCGCAGCAGAGAGGGCAATCTGCTTTGCTGCTCACCCAGGAACACCTTTACAGACAGATCCAGAATGGCGTCTGGTCAAATGCATAGGCATCCACGGTTCAATCAAGTCAACACAAGAAATTGACCATCATGCATTATAGTATATTTCTAGGAAGGAAGAAGTTCTAGGAAGAAAAACAGAACCAGGTAAAGGAAGAGAATGTTGGCAGAGAGTTGTTTCACATTAGGGTAAGTCATCCATCAGGGATGCTTGGAAAGGTACAGTACCACCAAGATTGGGTTAAATGAGCACCAAGCAAACCTTGATTAAAGTGAACTCCAAGCACAGCTGAAATGAACCCCTTGTTCCACATCCACTAGTCCAATCCTATTTCATATACAGTGGCCATTCATGTTGCCTTCTGTGTGGTCAAGAAAGCTCCATGCATTGGATAGGGCAGATTGGACCAGGCATTTAGAAGACCTGGTGTCCTGTCCTAGCTTGGCTAGTAACCAACAAGTCCATCACTGGTCCTCTCTGAACTTCAGTTTCATTTTCCAAAATATGAGAACAGCAGTGGTTTCTTGTAGGAATGTTGTGAGAAACAGAGTGTGTCAATGTCTCAGAAAACTCTTTCAAAACAATTTGAGCTCTTGACAAATATCAAATAATCTTAACTCTTTTTTAAAAAAATCTGTCTTCATTGAGATGGCTGGAGCCAATCATGGCTTGGTAAAAGTGAGCTTCCAAGAGTTCTGCACCAAATTATGAGGGATTTTCTTTTTCTTTGGGTTAGGAAACTTGAATTCAACCTCATAGGAGACTTAAGTGAAAAATTGTTCTGCGACCACAATTTCTTTTTCTTCAAATGTCTTGATTAATGAATGGCCATGCTAGATATTTTGCTATTGGCATAGAAAAAATAATTCAAAGCCACTAAATGAATCCTAGACTAGTTGTGGTGAAATCATTATGAGATTTCCTGACTGCATGTTAAGAAAGTGTGAGTAAAAATAGTACACATTCTCCTTTCATTCAGCTTAGCTGCTAGCATTGGGAAGATATCAAGGAAGATAAGCAACTCTGATAAAACCTCCCTGATCTCTAAGTAACTGTAGCCTACTTTCCCAGTGCAGTTGCATGGTGAGGCAGGAAGAGAGAGACCACATTTAATTGAACCATCATGGTTCATTACTCTAATGCTTAAGATATGAATTATGTGAAAGGATAACTTTTTTTAAGAACACAATTCAATTTAGTTCACACTTGCTGATGTGCCAAAAGCTGAGCAGCCCAAAGGGGTCTAAGGAGGTAATGCAAAAAATTCCTTACTTCTCAAGGTGTTCACGGTCTAGTCAGGGAGACAGAAATATTAGCAAATCACAATATTTCAGTATAACAAGTACAGCAAACTAAAAATGCAAGGAGGTAAACAAGGGTAGATAGAGTCCCATTGGGGGCTGTGGGAAAAGATTCATGGAGTTGGTAAAGGGTAACCTGGGTTTTAAAGGATGAGTAGGAGTTTACCTGGCAGAAAAAAATCCTGTAACTCTTATAAGTCCTTTTTTGGTGTGTTTTCATTAACTATTATTGGTGAATATGTTTTTTCATAAATACACTATAAACATTTCTATATAAACTCAAAGTAGATCTTTAATCTGAATGATATTAGGACAAAAGAACTAATGTGGCTTAAAAGGAAGACTTTTAATTTGGTAATTTTATACCATTTTCATTAAAATAGCAACCCCCACCCTCACATGCAATTACTCTTTATAAGATAATAAGATTTTGTTTATTTTTATAGGCCCCTTAAAATTTGAATTTATGTTGTCTTAATATGGTCTATTTTGTCTTATTGAGAAATTATGCTTCCTGTAGGAGGGAACTTTCTCACATTCTTACATTCCTTGTTGCCTTCTAGAACGGTGCTCTTGGTACATAGTAAGTGTGTGTGTGTGTGTGTGTGTTTATAATAAATTTCATTCAGGAAATTAGTTGTACAATCTCAAACTGACAGGCATGGATTTAGAGTTTCTCATAATGTTAATAACACAATTAAATTAGTATGACATTATCAGTAAAGGGACATTTTTCACAGGCTACTTTTCACTAAGTGCATACATTTAAAGGGGAAAACAGCTCTGGACAGACAGTTGGAGATGTTTTCAGACAGCACATATTAGATGCGGACACACAAGGGTAAGCCCTACAGAGACACTGCTTTATATTAGAGGCTCCCTCCCTCCTTCCCTTCCTTCCTTCCCAGGGACACTTTACCACTGAGCTACATTTCTAGCCCTTTCTATTTACTTTGAGACAGGGTCTCATTAAGTTGCTGAGGCTGGACTCAAACTTGCAATCCTCCTGCCTCAGCCGCCCAAGTCTTTGGGATTATAGGTGTGCACTACCATAGCTAGTTTTTTTTTTTTTTCTGCTTTTTAAGTGCATATACTCTAGAGTGCCGTCATGAGATATGGACATATTACCTGGGTTCAAATCCATGCTTTGCCACCCTGGGCAAATCACAGGATTCTCATATTCCATACCCTTCGTGACTGATAGTAACAGTACCTGTCTCATAGAACTCTTGTATTATCTATTAAATCAGTAGATAGGTATAGAGGGCATATTATTTAATACAATGATGGGTATGTAACCTTCAGTTATGGAATGGCAGAAAACCGTGAGTTCTCCCTGGCTTCCTCACCTTGCAGCTTCAGATGGTGCAGAACTAACTAGAAATCATTCTTTCTGTACTTATGTGGCTGTTCCTTCTGATCTATCTGACATCAGACATCTGTGAGCTTTGCAATCTACCTCATATATCGAGTGCTTTCCTTTGGCTGTATTCTGCTGCTTGGCATATATCTATAGTTTTATACTTTGTTTTTTCAGAGTTGTGTTTTAGATGAAGTCCATGTTAAGCCAAGAGTGGAATTAAAATACAGGTCAAGAGGTTGTTTTCCTTATCCCTTTGCTTAACTTTATTTATTTTTTTCAGTGTATGCAAAGAATTACTGACTAGGATGTTTGCCAAAAAAGTTGCAACTATCCAAAGTGTCCAATATTTCTCCATGTTTTAGCTGTAAATATAATATTGAGGACAAAATGAATTTAGTTTATTTAAAAATGAACCACTGAAAATGGTTTTAACAGTAAGAGTATATGTACTATTCCTCTTTAATGCAATTTAAATTATATTTTGCTGCTGGGTTTTATGCAACACTGAGCTGGTCCCCGAGGCATATCTGTTTTTTTCCCCTATCACTTGATAGGGAACACATTTGAAGTCACTTGCTGTTTTCTTTTCGATTGGCCTCTTTCCCTTAATGAATAATGAGATGGATAAGGTGTTTGCCAGTGGAAGGTGATAGTATTTGTCTTTAGTCTTGAATCTGGGCTTGTTTTACTATGGCAAGAATTTGACTATATTTCTCAAAATCTTCACTACAGCAGATGGAATTATGTTTGAGATGTGTAATTATAGAACTTGAACATAGCAGCTTTAAAGTTCTTTGTCCCAAGTATTTGCACATCTAGATGCCTCTGGCAAAGGCAGACCTGCTAACAGGACAATTGTGGTGCCTCATCTGTGGGCAGGTCCACCCACACTAACCTGCCTGAAGATATGTGCACGCCTTTGGGCTTGTTACAGTGGAAAATAGCCATTAGATTTCATTGTGTTTGGATGTATTTTAGAGAGTCACCTGGGTTTAGGACTTTTGGGAAAAAAATGTTTTGATAGTTCCCTTGTGAGTGTGTACATAACTTGTAGAAAAATCATACTTTGGAATACAGAACCAATAATAGATTTTGACTTCTGAAGTCCTTGAAAAGAGCAGCTTTCTGCTGATGTAACAGATGCTAAACTTTAAATTAGGAAACAGGGCACCAGTCTTAATTTCAAATACAATATGCTGAGTTATAGCTTGCATTTTGGAGTTTTGGTGCTTACATTGTGTGACATAAAAATAAAAGTATTTCCCTACATAATATCTTCTGCAAGCCAGACAGGATTACTTCACTTTTCTTTTAATTCATTAGTTTGGATATTTGTGTGTGTGGCATAATAAGCATCCCACCCTTTCTCCCCAAGATCTCAGATCTTGACTACCACTCACATCTATCCACATGGTGCTGGCACTACCCCAAATCTATGGTCCTCTTGCCCAAGTAGTCCACTTTGGATCCTGTCTTCCTTGTTCCCTTACTGTCCTTTTTACCTAGGTCTACCATCACATTTAAATATTATGTTCTTGTACCTACTTCCCCCCTCAAATATTGGTATTTTCCAATGGCAACATGTTGGTGAGATTCCTTCATATGGCTACATTTCAGTGAAATAGCTCATTGAATTTTGCTGTTATATTACATTCCATTCAATGCCATAATTAATGATCCTCTCTCATATGAATGGTATTTGAGTTGTTTCCAGCTTTTTGCTATTGTGAACAGTGCTACTGTTAAGTTCCTCTACTTATCTCCTATTGTATATGTGAAAGAATTTCCCTTGTTACAGACTTAACAGTGGAATTGCTGGGTGATAAGGTTGGTTAAATATTTAACTTTAGAAGGAACTGCCAAAAATGCCACAAATTACATTTTCACCCCAAATGTATAAGAGATCCTCAGGTGCCATATCTTATTTCTACACTTACTATTATTAGACTTATTATTTTATTACTTTTTAATAATTGATAATACTTATTATTTATGTTTTAAAATGGAGTATTTAATGGCATAATTACAGGTTCACATGAAGCTGCAAATAATGATATAGAAATATCCTGTGTACATTTTGACCCAGTTCCCCTCAGTGGTACTATTTTGCAAAATTATAGAACCATGCCAAAGCATAACATTAACATAAGTGCAGCCCACTGACTTGTTCAGATTCCCCACTTCTACTTGCCTTCTGGTGTGTGTGTGTGTGTGTGTGTCTGTGTGTGCACACACATGCTTGTACATAAGTGCATGTATTTAGTTCTGGATGATTAGATCACAGGTTTATGCTCATGCACACACATCTGTGACCAGTATGCTGAGCAGTGCCATTAACATAAATATGCTGTACTTCCTTCTTCTATAAGCACATCTCCCTTCTTTCCACAAAACCGCTGCCCATTCTTCACCCTTGGTGACTGTAAGACTGTCCCTAATTTCTAAAACTTTTTCACTTTAAAAATGTTAAATTGGTGGAATCATACAATATATAATCTTTTGGGATTGGCTTTTTCACTCAGGATAATTCCCTGGGGAGTCATCCAAGTTGTTGTGTGTGTATCAATACCCTGTTCCTTTTTATTGCTGAGTAGTATTCTGTACTGTGAATGTTTAATCATTCATTTGTTGAAGGACATTTGGACCCTTTCCAGCTTTTGACTAGTGCAAATAAAGGCACTTTGAATGTGTATGTGCCACTGGAGTGTGAGTGTGTTTACACACAGGTTTTCGCTTTTTGACATAAATATCTCAGATTGTAATTATTAGATCCATGGTACTTGCATATTTCGTGTCTTAAGAAATTTTCAAACTGCTTTTCCCCATCCGAAATCTATCAGTGAACCAGTTGCTACACATACGTACCAACATTCATGGCTGTGATCATTTTTTATTATAACTGTTCTTATGGCTATGTAGTGATGTCTTTTCATGGGTTTAGTTTGCATTCCCTGATGGCTAATTATATTCAACATGTTTTTAATGCCTTTATTTGCTCTCTGTACATCGTCTTATTTAAGTGTCCATTTATATCCTTTGTTCATTCTGATTGAATTTTTCTTTACCTGGGAGTTTGAGAATTCTTCATGTATTTTTGATATTGATCCTTTTTAAAAACATTTTTTATTGGTACTTTTTAGTTGTACATAACAATAGAGTGTATTTTGACATATCAGACATACACAGAGTATAACTTCCATTCTTGTGGTTGTACATGATGTGGAGTTACACTGGTCATGTATTCATATAAGAACATAGGAAAGTTATGACCAGTTCATTCTACTGTCTTTCCTATTCTCATCCCCTCCTTTCCCTTCATTCCCCTTTACCTAATCCAGTGAACTTCTATTTTTCCTTCCCCACTGCCTTTATTGTGAGTTAGCATCTGCATATCAGAAAGAATATTTGGCCTTTGATTCTTTAGGATTGGCTTATTTCACTTAGCATGATATTCTCCATCTCCATCCACTTACCTACAAATGCCATAATTAATTCTTCTTTATGGTTGAGTAATATTCCATCATGTATACATACCATATTTTCTTTGTCCATTCATCTGTTGAAGGGCACCTAAGTTGGTTCCATACTTTAGCTATTGTGAATTAAGCTGCTATAAACATTGTTGTGGCTGTGTCACTGTAGTATGTTTATTTTTAAGTCCTTTGGGTATATACCAAGGAGTGGGATAACTGGGCCAAATAGTAGTTCCATTCCAAGTTTTTTGAGGAATCTCCATTATGATCTGATGGAATGCAAGGTATTATCTCCATTTTTTCCTATTTGCTAAGAGTTTATTTGTAGCCTAAGATATGGTCTATTTTAGACAAGGATCCATGTGCTGCTGAGAAGAAAGTGTATTCAGTCATGGATGGATGAAATATTCTATATATTTCTATTGTCTAAATTATTAATTATATTTTTAATTTCTATAGCTTCTTTATTTAGTTTTGTTTGGAGAATCTATCTTGTGGTAAGAGAGGTATATTATAGTCACCCAGAATTATTTTGTTGTGGTCTATTTAATTCTTAAAATTGAGAAGGGTTTGTTTGATGTATGTAGATGCTCCATTATATGGGCATAAATATTTATACTTGTTGTGTCTTGTTGATGTATAATTCCCTTAAGCAGTATGAAATGTCCTCCTTTGTCCCTTCTGATTAACTTTGACTTGATGTCCACTTTATCTGATGATATAAGGATAGAAACTCCTGCTTGTTTATGAAATCCATGTGAATGATATGTTTTTTCCTATACTTTCACCTTCAGTCTGGGGATGTCTTTGCTTATGAGATGAGTCTCTTGAAGACAACATATTGTTGGGTCTTGTTTTTTAATCGAATCTTCCAGTCTATGTCTTTTGATTGATGAGTTTATGTCATTTACATTCAATGTTATTAATGAGATATGAATTTTTTTCCTGGTCATTTTGATTTCTTTCTGGTTTTTAATTTGAATTAGTTTTTCCTTTGACTGATATTTTTCTTGTGTCATTCTTTTCTTTGTTGGTTTTCACTTTTATTTTTTATTTCTTCTTTAGGAAATATTTTATTGACTGTTTTATAGTGTAGGCTTTCTAATTGTGAATTTTTTAACTTTTGTTTATCATGGAAGGTTTTTATTTTATCATCAAGTCTGAAGCTTAATTTTTCTGGGTATATATTTTTGACTAGCATCCATTTTCTTTCAGATTTAGGTATATATTATTCCAAGACCTCCTAGCATTGAGGGTCTGGGTTGAGAGGTCAGCTGAGATCCAGATTAGTTTCCCTCTAAATTTTACCTGTTGTTTTTCTCTGGTAGCCTTTAGAATTCTACCCTTATTCTGTATGTTAGGAATTTTCATAATAATGTGCCTTGATGTGGGTCTGTGGTAATTTTGTATATTTGGGGTCCTGTAAGCTTCCTGTATTTGATTTTCCATTTCATTCTTTAGGTTTGGGAAATTTTCTGATATTATTTCATTGAAAAGATTGTGCATTCCTTTGGTTTGTATCTCTGAGCCTTCATTTATTCTGATAAATCTTAAATTTGGTCTTCAGGTTATCCCGTATTTCTTGGAAATTCTGTTTATGGTCTCTTAATGACTTTTCTCAATGGGTAACTTTTTTTCAGGATTATATATTTTGTCTTCATTGTCTGTAACTCTGTCTTCCAGGTGGTCTAGTCTGTTGGTGATAGTGGTGCTTTCTATTGAATTTTTAATTTGTGTATTGATTCCTTCATTTTGAGGATTTCTGCTTTATTTCTTTTCAGAATCTCTTTATTGAAGTGATCTTTTACTTTCTATATTTTCTCTCTTATTTTATTCATTACATTGTCCTTTACCTTATAGATCAGTTCATCTATGTACGTTTTGAACTCCTTCTCTGACATTTCTTTCACTCTGATTTCAATGGATTCTGATATTGAAGTATCTTGGTTTATTTGGGGAGATTTGTTCCCTTGCTCTTTCATGTTGTTTGTTTGTCTACCCATTTAACAGTATGGATCTGAGGCAGTAGAGAGTCTATCCTGTGGACTTATAGTATCCCTGAAAGTTTATAGTACCTCATTGTTGGGAAGACAATAACAACAATGACCACAAAAAATATACGGTATTATTCCAAATAGTTCCTACTATGATGTCTACAATGTTAATTATCACAATTAATAGAAATAATATGATCAGTTATTGATCACAATAAAAACAGTAAATTTGCAAATGGGTTTATGATTTTGAATGGTGGACATGGGGAGATCAGAAGTAGTATAGGGTGTGATGATTATGAGAGAGGAAGAAAGAAGATATAAGTAAAAAATAAAAGAAGAGTAAAAGAGAACAATAGAGATTGTTAATAGCAGAAAAGAGAAACTGAGAAACAAGAGAAAGAGGTAAGTGAGAGAAAATATATATATGTAAAGTAAACATTTTAAAAATAAAAAAAGATAGAATACAAAACAAAACTGAAATACACGAATCAAACTTCCTAGTCCTCAAAAAATTGATTCATAAAAATAATTGGCTTCAGAAATGCTAGAAGTGAGAATGAAAAAAATCCCCAAATGTGAATATGTATAAATGGCCATGAACCATTAAGGTCACAATTAAATAGACAAAAGAAAAAAGGAAAGAAAGAAAAAAAAAAAGAAAGATCTTGATGAAAAGTTAAAGAATTGTTTCCTTTGGAGCTCAAAGGATTCTCAACTTGCCTTCTCAGCAGTGTGGAGTGAGGTTGTCTAGAATGTGATGCCTGCTCCACTTTCAGGGTGGGGTTGTTAGAGTGAGAGAGGTAATCCTGTAGGCAGAATTCCTGGAAGCAGGGTTTAGGCTTAGGTGTGCTTCAGGGCTCTTTGTGGAATGCCAATTGGTCTGGGGATTTTAAATCCACACACCTCCAGGGCCCATCAGTTGCCAATGCACACCAGAAGATTGCACCCCTGGGATTACCCCTTGGTTCCATTCGTGTGGTGGAAGAGCAAATTTTTAGTCTACTAGGTCAACTGTGGCCTCCACATTTCCTGGTCTCAGGTTCAGTCTCCAGACTCAATTTCTTCCACCCCACCCTTTCAAATTCCCAGCCAGGTGCTTCTGTTCCAGCTGGTCCTGAAAGTAGCAGAATTAGAGGGGGAGGGGACAGCCAGATGGATTTACCTGTTCAGTTGTCCCCTGTGTAAACCTCTCTCCGTTTGATTTTCTCCTGGTCACTTAGACACATTCTATGTTGTGCAATATAGGTTTGCCAGGCCTGTATATTGGGCCAAACTCAGGTTTGCCAGGAATTAGCTCCCCTAGCTGCTGGGTCCTGTGCTGTGGCTACAAAATATTTCCTTCCTTTCTCCTCCACATGCAGCCAGGAGAAATGGGGCTTTTTTCTCCACACAGGGACATCGTGTGCAGTGCACCTTTCAGTTTAGTCAGATAGTGTCTTTGATCTCTAAACTCTCCTTATCCAGACATGTCTCAGGGCCTCCTAAAAATATGGATTGCTTTAATTCCCTTATCCTTCCACTTTGCTCACAGAAGCACTGCTCTGGTTGATGTTTCTGACTGCATCAGCAGTTCTGGTGCTGGGGATTTCTTTCTTATTTTATTATATCCAATCTCCTGAAGTCCCTGCTCTGCTTTGAATGTCCAATATTAAATTCCAGTAAAGCTTTTCCCTTTTTTTTTTTTTTTTGTTCACACACCTTGTTGAGAGGCTGCATATCTGCTTTCTTGGTTTCATACCACAAAGCAACCTGGAAAATGGCCTTCTCTATTCTGCTATGTTGAAAACTCTCTCCATTCATTTACTGACCACATGTATTTCCTATCCTCTATAAAATCTGTTCACATTTCTTGATATTAATTCTTTTTTGGTTTTACATATTACACAGGTGTTTTTCCAGTTGAACTTATATTTTTTAATTTAAGGTGTTTTTGATGAA
This sequence comes from Geosciurus inauris, assembly GCA_004024805.1. Classification (NCBI taxonomy): domain Eukaryota; kingdom Metazoa; phylum Chordata; class Mammalia; order Rodentia; family Sciuridae; genus Geosciurus; species Geosciurus inauris. The sequence goes on from PVHX01000231.1 coordinate 14,158, forward strand.
CAACTTTTAAAATTTTATTATCATTAAAGTTATCATATTTTGTTTTACAGTCAGTTAATTTTATATCTTACACGGGCTAGATCTTATTTGTATCTCTAACTTACTTATGACTTCAATGTGCTAAATAAACAGGGCATTCTTATTGGAAATCATTTTCCAAAACAGAAAATGCCAGTTTCCTTACTCCTCTTCTACCTAAGGAGAAAGTATTCCTTTCTAAGAGTTTTTCTGCATTGTTGCTTAACAATTGTGTGAGTATTTCTAGCAGTTGGGGCAGAGAACTCCTCTTCATTTAGGAGTAGGCTTTCCCCAGAATAAAACGAGAGAAATGGGTCCTTGAAGCTTAATCAGACCTCAATTTTCCCTGCTTGTGTCCAAAACCCACATTAATTTCTATCCCATGATTCATGGCAGTATTCCATTTTAGACTTTTCTTGGTTTGCTACAGTAGGGCTGACTCCCAAATACAAAGCTGGTATTTTCTTCTATTAAAAAAGGGGGATTTATTGCCAAAAAATATAAACTATAAACTTTTGGATTGAGGTGTGCTGTTGAGCTCCGTAAGATTGGAGTGTTTCATTGGCAAATACATTCCCCCCAATCTGGTAAAAGTATCTAGATGTTCCATGCATATTTATTTCTGGAAAACAATCAAGACACTTTAAGCCAATGTGGTATGGTAGGTGCAAAGACATATGAAGCTGCCAATGCCAACCATAGTAATTCAGCTATTTTTTTTTTTAGGTTATAAACATATTTGTTTTGTTTTTGAACACATCTGTGTTTTGATTTTCAATATATAAATTATTTAAAATATTGTTTGATCATCATTTTTTTGTATTACCAGTTTCAGTAGTTAGCAGGACATACATGGTAAACAACACCTTTTAACCACTGAAGTTTGAAATTTGGGAGTAGTGTCCATCTTCCAATAGGGCATAATACTGACTTTCTTTTTTTTATTGGTTCTTTTAGTTATGACAGTACAATTTGATATATTTATATAAGAATGGACTGTATCTTATTTTGATTAGGACCCTATTCTTATGGATATACACAATGGTAGGATTCACTATGGTAGGATTCACTATGGTGTATTCATATATGTACATAGAAAAATTATGTAAGATTCATTCCACTGTCTTTCCTTTTCCTATCCTTCTTCTGTTACCTTCATTCCCCTTTGTTTTATCCAGTGAACTTCTATCTCACCCTCCTATGTGGGTTAGTTTCCACCTATCAGAGAAAACATTTGACCTTTGGTTTTTGGGGACTGGCTTATTTCAGTTAGCATGATAGTCTCTAGATCCATCTGTTTACTGGCAAATTTCATAAAGTCATTCTTCTTTATGGCTGAATAATATTCCACTATGTGTATATACCACATTTTTAAAATCCATTCATCTATTGAAGCGCACCTATGTTGGCTCCATAGCTTAGATATTATGAATTGGGCTGTTATAAACGTTGATGTGGCTGTGTCACTATAGTATTGCTGATTTTAAGTTCTTTGGATACAGACTGAGGAAACACACTAAGTAGGGATTTACTGGGCCTTCAAGAGATAAAGTGGATAAACACACATGTGCTCACATGCTTGTGCATGCATGAATGCACACACAAACAGCATGATCTCCTCTCCTAATATGAAATTGTGACAAAGTCAAGCACAGCTTAGAGTATGAAGCAATGCTCCTAAAAGCACTAAAAATACCATAACATGTTAAAGAATTTGTAAATCACTTCAGGAATATTTCAGTATGCTGGCTTTCTGTGAATAGAAGTGGTGATTTTCAGCTAGTCAAACACAAGCCTGCTGTCTCCCCAGCAGCCTGCTCCTTGTGACAAAAGCATGGCCAGTCACTCTCATCTCCCAGGACTCCTGTGGGTGGGGGATCTTCTCTGATGGTCAAGCTTATGTCATATCACTCCAGTCACTGGGCATCCTTTTCTGGACCATTATCTAGAATCCTCATAGAGCCATTTAAGAAGTCAATTACTTTGATGATTATCAAGGAGAAAATTTTGCAGGGAAATATACAAAAAGTTTTTTTTGGAATTAGAAGAAATTCTTGGGTTGTTTTCCAATTTTCTTTATCCAGAAAAGCTTTCTACTTTAGCTGAGTTCTGTATACCTTTCCTAGATTAAATGCTTGGCCTTGAGTTTCATCACTTCCTCCAGCATAGACTTATCAAACTAGGAGAGCTACCTTTTTGCTTCCTGGCCATCTTCCCATCTCGGCTGATTGAACTGCACTGATGTTGCTAAGACCTTTCCTGGAAAGAATCTGTAGGTCAAAGCCCAAAGCCAGATGATTTTGTACAGACACTACTTTCTAAAACACTCCAAAGGATGAGTTGCCAGGTTGGCAGGAACCTGCCAGTATTTTGCTAACTATTTCCAGAACACTGACTCTTGCTGCCAACCATTACCACAATTTTTTCCTAGTAAGAATACATCTAAGGGCAGGGTTGTGAAAAGATGACTGCTTTAATGGGAACTTTATTGTATCCTTAGCACTGTTACTTGAGAGATATTAAAAGAAAGTCTTTTAGAGGTTCCAACAGTAACATGTGTGCTTTTCTGATTTTTGCTTCACAGAAGTGAAATTTTTCTGTGAAACTCCTGCGATTGCTGATATTGTAATCTTGGTTGATGGTTCTTGGAGTATTGGAAGATTCAACTTCAGACTGGTTCGGCTTTTCTTGGAAAACCTGGTTACAGCATTCAATGTGGGCTCAGAGAAGACACGAATTGGTATATCTCCTGTTACTGACAGTACTGGTCAGCTGTCAGTGTAAAACAACTGGAACATTCTACAAACTGCCTTTTAGAATTACAGTAGCAACAATACTGATGTTCCTTAAAGTGCATGTTTGGATCCAATAAATATTTAATCTTTATTTTAATTTTTTTTTTGGTATCAGGGATTGCACTCAGGAGAACTCACCCATGGAGCCACATCCCCAGCCCTATTTTGTATTTTATTTAGAGACAGGGTCTCACTGAGTTGCTTTGCACCTCTCTTTTGCTGAGGCTGGCTTTGAACTCTCAATCCTCCTGTCTCAGCCTCTGGAGCTGTTGGGATTACAGGGGTATGCCACTGCACCCAGCTAGGATCAATAAATGTTTATTTTTAACTAATTTTTACTATGGCAACACCATTCAATTAATTATTGAATACATTTTAATTTTTTGAAAAGTCAGAATCTTCTCTGTTAATAATAATAATAAAGCTTTAAAGTTATAGCCTGTTTATGATTTTGTCACATAACAGATTTTATTTAAAAAAAAAACCCAGGGGCTGGGATTGTGGCGCAGTGGTGGCGTGCTCGCCTAGCACGCGTAAGGCACTGGGTTCTATCCTCAGCACCACATAAAAATAAATAAATATTTAAAAAAAAAAAAACCAGCTGAATCCAGGGAAATGCTGAACTAAAAAAATTGAAAATAGTTTTATTGTACAAGATAATCTTTGCTAAATTAATGTTAGCCAAGATTAAAAATAAAAAAATTATAAATCTTTGAGTAGTATGATAAATAATATATTATTATAATATAAAGTCTCATAATTTAACTTTTAAATAGCAATTGAGGAAAATCATTCCTTTGAGATTTAACATCAACAAATAAATCCAGAACTTCTATCTAGGTATGTGACCAGGGTTTTTTTCTTTTGAATGTCAAATACCTAATTAGGTGCTAACTTCTAAAGGGTTAGAAAATTTCCACTCCTGCGTACATCAACTTAATTTCTTTAATTGATGTCAGGAACTATTTTTGAAAGTATATAGCCAAGCAAAGGAAAAAAATATTACAAAATTAGGCCCTCACGCATTCTGATTCCTTGAGTGATTGGTCTGTGATATTCTTGAGTAACACATCTTTGCTTGTGGGTTTTCTCATCTTTTCCAGGTCTTGCACAGTATAGTGGTGACCCCAGAATAGAATGGCACTTGAATGCCTTTAACACAAAAGATGAAGTGATTGAAGCTGTCCGCAACCTTCCGTACAAGGGAGGGAATACCCTAACAGGTATGTTTTGCTCTGTCCACATTTTAATCAACATATCTTTCCAAAGAATAGTTGTATTATTGTATTTTTCTACTTTTAAGGAGTTAGCATACTGGTTTGCTAACCAAACTGTACCTACAATTCTTAGGTAGCTCTTTTCCTAAACTGAGCATTAAGAGTTAAACTCCAGACCTCTCATTTGTTCTGCTATAGAAACTTCATGTCCCAGGAAGGGGTTGATTGGGGTAGAAGAAAATAAAGCAATCACCTAGACCAGCAGCCTTCTGGCCTTTATTAGTTCATTTTCCTTCCTGTCCCCCTCTTTTTGTGTATATTCACCCTAATACTTAAATGAAAATGAATTTCTATCTTATTTTTAAAGAAGGTACTTTTTTTGCCCTTTTTCTGAAATCAGTAGTCAAGAAAATATTTATGGATTTTGGGCTCATTAGTATTTTTGAAAAATGATTAATATAATAATATTGACATAATTATCCAAAGGGTTTGTGTAGTTTTTGTTTTTTATTTATTATTATTATTATTGTTATTATTATTATTATTACTTTTTGTGGGTTGGGACTTAACCTAGGGCCTGGTGCATGTTAGTCAAGTGCTGTATGACTGAGCTGCATCTCAAGCCCTGTTGGCACTTATTTTAACCCTAGTACAAGTTATAGCCTAAGACATCATATAGATGCTCAACTTAATAATGAAGATTCTGTTACTGACTTTTTGGTAAACCACTGAAATCTTGATAATGGCTTTGCTATTTTGATGCAAAATCTAGCAGAATTTTTGTTAATACAGTGAAAATATATTAAGCACAAATGCTGTAACCATATTGCAGTATTCCTTATTTATTTCTGGATGGAAATTGTTTCAAAAGGTAGGAGTATAATATGATTTTAGGTTTGTTCCTACTACTGAGAGAGAGAGAGGAAGGAAGGAAGGAAGGACAGAAGGAAAGAAGGAGGAGAGGGAGAGAGAACTTTTGGTTCTTTAGAACATCATGAGCAAAATTGAAAGTGGAGTGATAATATTTTGGAGTCACTCATGTGTGGGAGTTATTGTTTCATCATGAATTATAAAGGTTTAGTTTTTTTTTTAACACAAACTCTGTTAGCATCTGTTGGCATGAATTCAGTGTCTTTGCATTTACAATTATGAAGTAAAATATTGTGAAAGCCCAGTGTCAGGCAGAGGCCAGGAATCTTCCCTACTCATTTGTCTCATCTGGGGATGAAACCATTAGGACGGTTGGTTTGTGTTTATCTTTCCTTGTTTTCCTCTCAGTTCTTGCTTTGAACTACATATTTGGATGTAGCTGTAGATCAACAGCAGGTCAGGTGGCAACTTCATTTTTCTTTCCTATCACTAGTGCTTGACACAGAACAAGCGTCCAGCAAATTATTGTGCAATGATTTGATAGTCTAAAAAAATTCTAAGATAGCAACAGTACCCCTGGTATTAAAAATCAAAATGTACACGAAAGATACATGTAAAAGAGGTATTTTGATATCATTCAGATAAGTGAAGTGTATTATTCTATGTCAATGGTTGATTGAGAATGTATAGTCATCACCTATTGTCATCTCAAAGATGCAATATTCAATTATTTTTATTACTTTTGTTCTGATGGATTTTAGTTTTTCTTCAGATCTGTCAGGCACAAGGTCATTTTGAAAATGAAGATTCTCATCTAATAAAATTTTTTTAGCTCACTAAGTTACACATCTTGTGGTTACATTTTTCAAAATCAGAAGACTTTTTATTGGAGATGGTAGCTTTGTGTTTATTTTTCCTTATTTTGCTCTCAGGTCTTGCTTTGAGCTACATTTTTGAAAATAGCTTTAAACCAGAAGCAGGATCAAGGACTGGAGTTTCCAAAATTGGCATCTTAATCACAGATGGAAAATCCCAAGATGATATTATTCCACCATCTAGAAATCTTCGTGAATCCGGTGTAGAACTGTTTGCCATAGGTATGTGTCCCTCCCCTGTGGACAGAGACACCCACTGCTTCATTTGACGTGCAACAAAAGGGTCAGTTCCTGGAAAGCCATTGACCGGAGTGCTTTCTAGTCCTGGTCCTCACAGCCAGCTGTTCTCAGAGCTCAACCTCCTTGCATTTAAAATGAGAATGTTGTAAACTGTCATGCACCACACAGTGACAGGCTCTCTAGATGAGACATTGACCATAACACATGATAAGCATGAAGTGGCATGAAAGGTCAGGTACGTGTCTGTTACCATTTAATTAGTTAGGACATTCTCTTTAAAGTCAGTTTATCTCTTTCTGATTATATAGGGCAAAACCAATTTATTATTTTCAAGGAATTAATGTCCTACAGCTATTTAAAGAAAGTCTGGAGTTCTAGATATGCAGTATTACTGATTTCAAACTAACCCTGTAAAAGGGAGTATAGATATTACCAAAGCATGATATCTTCAATAAGGAAATGTCATGTGAAACCCATTAATTTGTGCAATTAAGATGTTTTAATAATTGTCATAAAAGTAAAAATACTATCCCTGTATACGGTATCATTCTTGTAGAAAAGGATGTATATATAGATGACATATGTTTAGAAGAGCTACAAAATATTTACATGATGCAATTTAGCACTTGATGAAAATGTTTACTTTTTTTGACAATAGGAAGGTCTTCTATTTAGTAGAAATCAACAAACCTTCATAGCCCCCCTGCCAAAAGGCTGACTCCTTAGCAATAATGAAATATAAATAAAAATGTCACAGTAAATGCCTCAACTGGGCTCCATAAACATTTAAAATAGCTAGTTATAAATGGTCCATTTCATTATGTTTAAACGTTAAATAATTCAGTTTGCTATAATCTTTAGTCAAATTATGATGCATTTATCTCCCTGCATTTATCAAGAATGTGGTTCATTTTCCTCTTTATGAACTTTCTATGAGATATTTCTTTTTTCCTCTTTCCACATTTTTATTGATGCATTATAATTATAAATAATTATAGGATTTTTTTGTTAAATATTTGGGCATGCTCATAGTAGTCTATGAGGCATTTATATCAGAACTCTCCACTTGGAGTTATATATTAGGAGATGCATACTGGGTGTGGTACAAAAAAATACGGATTCCAAGTCCTGTTCTAGTACTATTAAATTGAAATGTCCAGGGAAAAAGGGACCTAGAAATCTGTACTTTTAATATCTGTGCCCATATCTGTACCTTGAAAACATCCTCCAGGGTTGAGAACTACTGGTAAACCCACTGGCATCTCTCCTGTGTGTGTGTTGGTAAGTTTCTCTCTAAGCAAGATCCTAAAAGTTTCCCTATTTATGCATTTTATTTAATCAGAGCATGTTTCTGGTTAGTCGTTTTTTCAGGATCTATTTTTTTACTAGTGTCCAGCCAAGAAAAGTCTGAGAACAGCTGCAGAAGCTATAGAAAGTGTTCTTCCCTCTCTTTCTTTTCCTTATCTGTACAGCGTTTCTAAACAATGAGTTCTTTGCAGGGGAAGATTGCATCTTCTTCATTCCTATCACCTAACCCATTGCTCAACACAAAACAAATGTTCAGTAAATGCTTATGGAATGATTTTATGGCCCAAGGATTTCTAAGATAGCAACATTACCCTTAGTATTAAAAATGCAAATGCTCATGAAAGATGCTTGTAAGAGAAGCATATCATTTTTATGCAAATAAGTGAGGCATCTTGTTCTGTAGTAATACAGTTGTCATGGTTATATTTTACATCCACAGAACAAAGAGTAAAAGAAATCTAGGGAGAAAAAGAATGTACTGTGTTCAAACTTTGTTTTAGTAAATTATAATCTTATTGTTTTGTATGTGTATGTATTTGTGGAGAGGAAGACATCGTTATGTCTCAGTGGTATACAGGAGCCAGCTCAGACCAGTGGGCAAGAGCCAATTGTGCACATCTCTTCCCATATCTGCATCCTGTGACCTCACATGGATAGTTTGAAATAAGTCATAGTTAGGTATTTATACTGCAGCAATTGGCAAGCATTGCAAATCCAGGCAGAAAGATAACTATTAAATATTTGCCAGCATACTTATGGAACTTAAATGGACAATAATCTAAGTGACTTTTAACCATTTGATGACTTCAGTCCTTAAAATAAATGTGAAATTTGGTCCTGGGAATTGATTCAAACTTTCTTGGCATTAACATTTATCACCCTGAGTTATAACAATACATCTTTCAGTTATCAATGAAAGTAATATTTCCTTTGACCCATTATTTGATTGCTGTTTAAAAGGTGAATTTTGGAATGCTTTATTCAAGAAGGATTTGCTTACCAACTGTGTGTTAGGCATTGTGGTGTGTGCTGGGGCACAAAGATGAGCAAAGAAAAATCCTTACAAAATAAATTCCTTCAAAGTCATGCTAATCATTTCCCCTCTTTTCCATGTATTTGCAACAGGTCAACTATTATTCAGAAAGGAAGTTTGATTAATTTCAGGCTATATTTCTTAGAATATTCTTATGAGTCCAAACTTGTCAATTTCAACTAAATGTCACGAGAAAGCACTAAGCTGATTGCTTCAGTGTGCACTCAATTAATATAGAATTATATGTGCATTTTAGAAGAAATCCTCAGGCAAGAAACATCACAGAGATTTATTTTTTATTTTCTTATCCCTTCATCCAATAAAGGAAATCTCTACAGAGAACTTAAACTAATGGGGATTAGATGGTGTGTTTACTCTCCGTTCTCAGATCTTGTTAATAATGAATGGATGAGTTTTTCAACAAAATTTTTAAGTGAATTCATCCAGATATGACTTGGACTTTTTTCTCTGGAAATTACCTGGAAATCACCTGTATTTATTGTCTTAAAATCTCCTAAAGAGAAAAGATCAGAGACAATTAACGCTTTGTTACTCAATATGTTGAGATTGACAGCTAAGTTAATTGGCATGGCCAGGCATCTAAGAAAAAATTCATGTTGCTCCAGGTCATCTCTCTTCCTTGCTTCCAAAGTACCTTCTTTTAATACCCCCAGATGATTGAAATGACAGGGACTTATAAAGAAACCCTCTTTGTCTGCTAAAGCTTGGGAAGAGAAATCTACCTTAATACCCATAAAACCTAACCTTGGACCTCTCTTTTTCTACCTCTAATTTCAATGGTAAAACTTTACTAATTTTAGCATGTACTCTTTTGAAAGGCAGCATGGCATAATAAAATCCAAGCAGTACATTCACTAGCTGTGTATCCTCGAGCAAGTGAATTAACCTTTCTGTATATTTATTCATCTGTAAGATGGCAGAAACAATAGTGCCAAACTCACAGCTTTGGTTTGAGGGTTAAACATATTAATATACGTAAAATAATACAGTGGTATGTACATAGTAAGTATTCTTTAAGGGTTAGTGTGCACTGTTCTCTATCCTTCTCTATCCACAGAGACTCAAAATTTCGCTTGGCCCGTGATAATAGAATTCAGTACATACTGTCAAAGGACTGGAACTTCCTTTTTTGCACTAGGAAAATTTCAGTGGTTATTAGGCAACAAGTTGTTGTTGAGTATGCTAGAAACAAATTCTTCCTAAGCTTTCTCTTGGCTCACTCCTATATAATAATAATTTTAAATATAGGTAATTTTCATTCTATGAATATCTCTCAATTTTAGTAACCTTATTTCACAGAAATTTAAACCAGAAGCTTTGATAGAATAGAGTCCTGGTTTAATTACTGTTGCTTCTGTGGTATTCTTGCAAGCAGAAGTTAGTTTCATTAAGTGATCTTCCTGTTAGGATGTACTGAGCAAAATTACTATCTAATCATTAAAAAGCCTTCTGAAGCTGACTTTTTAAAAACCATCTGATGGGAAACATGTCTCTTTAAAATAACAGATGCTTTCCGACAAGTCCAAGACTGTAGGTCTATCCGCAGGGGAAGCGTAACCAATCAGGCTCTGAGATAGAAGTCCCAGCTGCCATTTATCAGGACACAGGCACATAATAGCTTTCATTCTGTCAACAATCCCTATTCTTACTCTGGCCCTCTCTTGTTTATTTTATTTCTATATACATAATTTGTTAAAGTCAGAGCTATTATTTCCTGTTATGACAGAGAAGATTCAGGTATATTTTTAATTTTGTCAGTTTATTTCATGTGTATATTTATTACATATTTATTTAATCATTCATTCTTTTGAGATGGGGTCTCCCTATGTTGCTCAGGCTGGCCTCAAACTCTTGGGCTCAAGAGAATTTTCCACCTCAGTGTCCCAAATAGCAGGGACTACAGGTGTGCAACACCACACCCTAGTATGCATATGTTTTAATTTAAAATAAAATTTTCATTATTTATCAAAATGAACAACCTGGGTCAGGTCAAGCCTACTGCAGATGCTCTTTGCAATGAGGCACGAAGGTCTCCATTGTTCCTGTTGTGCTCAATGCCAGGGGTGAAAAACGCTGATGTGAACGAGCTGCAGGAAATCGCCTCTGAACCCGACAGCACGCATGTGTACAACGTTGCCGAGTTCGATCTGATGCACACGGTTGTGGAGAGCCTGACAAGGACTGTGTGCTCCAGAGTGGAAGAACAGGACCGGGAAATTAAAGGCAAGTGGGCAACAGAACACAGTCCCAGGGATGTGGGTGTCACCAAGCACAAAATCTATCCTGGACTATACGTACTCTTGCTATTCCTAATGTTGACTGTCTTAAGACTCCTTTTTGTCCTATATCATCAGAGTAGAAAGATAGCATCTTGGCAGACTCTGGGGGCATGATGGAGGGCTGCTTTAACCACTAGATTTTTTTTTTTCTATAGTGTTCCATTTTGACCACCATGGTTTTTAAAATTAATTATTTCTTTAGACCACCATGTTTTTAAATTAAACTTTAAATCTTGTGATAATTGTGTATTCACATCCAATTGTAAGAAATAATACATAAAGAGTGTATTCTTCCCCAGTTTACCATAATGGTAGCACTTTACAAAACTAGAGCCTCATATCACAAGCGGGATATTGGCATTGGTACAGTCTTGGTACAGAACATTTCCATCATGGCAATGGTTGCTCCTGTTGCCCATTTATTTATTTATTTTTTTTTTAATATTTATTTTTTTTTAGTTGTAGGTGGACACAATAGCTTTATTTTATTTTTATGTGGTGCTGAGGATCGAACCCAGTGCCTCCCGCGTGCTAGGCGAGCACACTACCACTGCGCCATAACCCCAGCCCCCCTGTTGCCCATTTATAACCACCCTGACTAGCATCCTTTCCAAACTCTCTCCTCAAACCCTGACAATCACTAATCTGTTCTCCATTTCTAATTTTCTTTCATTTCAAAAATTATGTAAGTAGAATTATGCAATATATAATCTTTGGGCATTGGATTTTTTTTTCATGCAGAATAATTCCCCAGAGACTCATCCAAGTTGTTACAATGTGTCAACAGCCCTTTCCTTTTTATTGCAGCATCATATTCCATGGTATGGATGTGTCACAATTTGTTTAATTTCTCACACTGAAGGATATCTGGACTTTCCAGCTTTTTGGCTACTGTGAATAAAGCTGCTGCAAATGTTTGTGTATGTGTTTGTGACTCATCCGATCCATGAACACATTGTATTTCTTTATTTACTTGTTTATTGGTTCCTTGCATAGACATAAGTTTTTGTTTCTCTGGAATAATGCCCAGGAGTACAGTGCCTGGACTGTTTCCTAGTTGCATATTTAGTTTTCATTAAGAAACAGCCAAACTATTTCCAGAGTGGCTGTAGCATTTTTTGCTCCCACTAGTAGCAGATTAAGTGACTCTGTTTCTGTGCATCATCACCACATTTGTGATTGCTACTATTTTTGAATTTTAGTCTTTCTGATAGGTGTGTAGTGATGTAGTACTATGGTTTTAATTTTCATTTCCCTCATGGCTAAAGAACATCTTTTCACATACTTATTTCTCCATATATATGTTCTCATTGGTAAAATGTCTCTTCATGTCTTTTGTCCATTTACAAGATGAACTATTTTTATGCATCAAGACTCAGGTAGGCATAATTTATGTGGGTTATTTCAGAGTTTTCTGGTCTATTTCATTAAGTCTACTTGTTTAATCCTCTTCCAATGCCATCTTGACTACTATAGCTACATAGCAAGTCTTGAAATTGGGTAGAATTGATTTCTCCCACTTGATTAGTCTTTTTAAAAACCATTTTTACTCTTCTGGTTCCTTTGCCTTCCCATTAAATATTAGAATAATATTTATAAAAATATTACTAAAATTTTAATAGGAATCACAATAAATCAATGATCAATTATCAAATATCAATTACCAAATATCAACATGGGGAGAAGAATCATTTTTACTCTGTTGACTCATCTAATCCATGAATACATTGTGTCTCTTTATTTACTTAGACGTTCTTGATTTCTTTCATCACCTTTTTATAATTTAAGGAATTATGTGTATCATACACATGAGTGAAATTTTTAATTTCAGTGTCCACATGTTCATTGATTATAAGTAGAAATAAACTTGATTTTTGCATGCTATGATCTTCTGGTTTGTACTCATTAAGTAGTCTAGAAGTTCTTCTCTAGATTTTGGAGAGTTTCTGTGTGTAAAATCATCTGCAAATATGGAAGTTTATTTTTGATAACTTTTATTTCCTTTGATATCTATAACTTTTATTTCCTTTCCTTGCCTTATTGCATTTGCTATAATTTCTCACACTCAGTTGAATGTAAGAGTTGTGAGTGAACATCTTTGCCTTGTTCTCCATTGTAGGAAGAAAGTTTCTGATTTTTAAGGAATTAATCCATTTTGTCAGGCTTATAGGATGAAGGTGTGTGGAGTTCTTACGGAGTATTCTCTTTTTATTGCTTTGATGTCTATAGGTCCTATAGTAATTGCCTGTTTCCTTTCTTATTTTGGTGGTGTAGGTGTAGAAAAGCTTACCTGTTTTCAAGTCCTTTTATCACTTTATCTGTGTATCATGTAATTGTCTTAAATATTTCTGTATATACAGAGAACCACATTAGAAATTTTATATTTTCTGCTTTAACCATAAAACATACTTTAGAAAACCCAAGAGAAGTAAAATGTATTGCATTTCCCTGTTTTTATACTTTATGTTAGTTTTACTTTCATCTTGAGGATGTAGGTTTCCTTTTTTAATCTCTTTCTTTCTGTTTTAGACAACTTTCTTTCACTATTCTTTTAGGATACGTCTGTTGGTGATAAATTCTCTTAAATTCCTCTGTATGAGAATGCCTTGGTTTTCTCCAAATTTCAGATATTTTTGCTCAACATAGAGGTCTGGTTTGACAGTTCTTTTCTCTCAACACTTGAAAAGTGTTATGGATTTTCCTTCTGGTTTCTGATGAGAAATCTCTCATTCAAATGGTTTTCCTTCTCCAGGAAAGGTGTCATTTCTCTGTCATTGCTTATAAGATTTTTTTTCTTTGAGTTTAGTTTTCAGAAGTTTTACTACGGGATATCTTAGTGTGAATTTCTGTGAGTCTGTTTTGTTTGGGGGTACACTCATTTTCTTGAATTGGTAGTTTGTGTGATTTGCCAAATTAGGGGCCTTGGAGGGGCATTCTTTCTTCAAGGACTTTTTCAGCCCTGACTTTTTTCTCTTTTCCTGTTGGGAATCTGATATGAATTATGGGTATTTCATTGTATTAATTTTTTTATTAGTTTATTTAATTGTTTTTCAAGTCATAGCACATATATGGAGCTCAGTTTTTCCATTTCTCTGGTTGCAAACCAGATAAAGTTACACCAATTGTGTTTTCATACATGCACCAAGGGTAGTGATGACGATCTCAATCAACCATCTTTACTATACCCATTCCCCTTTCCTGCCCCCGCCTCCCCCATGTCGTGTCCAGTGTTCCTCTATTTCTCTTATGTTTCCCATTCCCACCTCCCTTATTCATCAGCATCCACTAATCAGAGAGAACATTCGGCATTTGTTTTTTTGGGATTGGCTTACTTCACTTAGCATGATGCTTTCCAATTCCATCCATTTGCCTGCAAATGCCATAATTGTATTCTTTTTTATTGCTGAATAATATTCCATTGTGTATATGTACCACAGTTTCTTTATCCATTCATCTATTGAAGGACATCTGGGTTGCTTCCACAGTTG
>PVHX01000231.1:28401-309202 GCA_004024805.1 Geosciurus inauris
ATTGAAGTGGCTGCTTTACTGTAGTGTGCTGTTTTTAAGTCTTTAGGGTATAGGCCAAGGAGTGGGATAGCTGGGTCAAATGGTGGTTCCATTCCAAGTTTTTTAAGCAGTCTCCATACTGCTTTCCAGATTGGTTGCACCAATTTGCAATCCCACCAGCAATGTTTAAGTGTACCTTTTCTCCACATCCTCGCCAGCATTTATTGTTGCTGGTATTTTGGATAGCCGCCATTCTGACTGGGGTGAGATGAAATCTGAGGGTAGTTTTGATTTGCATTTCTCTAATGGCTAGAGACGTTGAACATTTCTTCATATATATGTTTATTGATTGTATATAATCTTCTGAGAGGTTTCTATTCATTCAGCTCCTTAGCCCATTTATTGATTGGATTATTTGTTTTTTTGGTGTTAAGATTTTTGAGCTCTTTATATATCCTGGAGATCAGTGGTCTATCTGATGTGTGTGTGGCAAAAATTTGCTCCCAGAATGTAGACTCTCTGTTCACCTCATTGATAGTTTCTCTTGCTGAGAAGAAGCTTTTTAGTTTAAGTCCATCCCATTTATTGATTCTTGCTTTTATTTCTTGTGCTATAGGTGTCTTGTTAAGGAATTTGGGGCCTAATCCCATGTGATGAAGATTTGGACCTACTTTCTCCTCAATTAGCCGCAGGGTCTCTGGTCTAATTCCTAGGTCTTTGATACACTTTGAGTTGAGTTTTGTGCATGGTGAGAGATAGGGGTTTAGTTTCATTTTACTGCATATGAATTTCCAGTTTTCCCAGCACCATTTGTTGAAAAGGCTATCTTTTCTCCAATGTATATTTTTGGCACCTTTGTCTAGTATGAGATAGCTGTATTTATGTGCATTACTCCCTGTGTCTTCTATTCTGTACCATCGGTCTACATGTCTGTTTTGGTGCCAGTACCATGCCGTTTTTGTTACTATTGCTTTGTATTAAAGTTTAAGGTCTGGTATTGTGATGCCTCCTGCTTCACTGTTCTTGCTCAGGATAGCTTTGGCTATTCTGGGTCTCTTATTTTTCCAAATGAATTTCATGATTGCCTTTTCTATTTCTATAAGAAAGGCCTTTGGGATTTTAATTGGGATTGCATTGAATCTGTATAGTGCTTTGGGTAGTATGGCCATTTTAATAATATTGATTCTGCCTATCCAGGAATATGGTAGGTCTTTCCATCTTCAATTCCATCTTCAAGAAATTCCGTCTTCAAGAAAATTCAAGATTTTCTTCAATTTCTTTCTTTAGTGTCTTGTAATTTTCATTGTAGAGGTCTTTCACCTCTCTTGTTAGATTGATTCCCAAGTATTTTATTTTTTTGGAGGCTATTGCAAATGGAGTAGTTTTTCTAATTTCTCTTTCAGAGGTAGCCTCTACCAACACTGCTATAAAAGTGACTTCTGTACAGCTGAACAGTGGTGAAAGCTCTGAGTCACCACTAGGTCTTCCCTGACACCCTCTAGGAATGAAGAAGTGGCCCTGGTTAGAAGACCAGGCAGGACCTTTGTGTGGTCTCCACTGATATCACAGAAAGGAATGTGGTAGGAAGGATTAATTACTCCCTGGACCAACCTGACTAGGGTGAAGGGACAGGTGATGTTGATTATAGCCAAGAAAGGGTAGAGGCACTGACCCCTTGTCTAGCCTTTGCTGTCACGGGTGGCATGGACCACAGCTTTTTCTGCAGTGTTTTCTGGAGTCAAGCAGTTAATACCCAAAAATGTTCTGTCTTGGGAGACTGGCTTTTCCCTGGCCCTCTGGCTAGAGAGAGCAGGTTTTGTTGCAACATCTTTCTTTCATCGTTATCTTTTGATGTTTCTAGGTTGCCAGATACTTTAGTTCCATGTCTGGAATATATGATTAAAAAAGAAACAGGAAACTCACCACTGGGCTTTTACTTGAGTCCTGCCCCTCCACTGCCTCCTAACTTCTCTCTAATTTCAGTCTCTCATATAATTTCCAGAATTTTAAATTATAGGAAGAATAGAGAAAATTACATCTGCTCTGTCTTCCCAGGAACAAATTCATCATACATTTTTAACACTCGCCCATTGGTCTGCAGGTTGTACCTGGCTTATGTGATCTGGGAAGAGGGGGCAATGTTGAAGCCTTATTTTAAGAGTCTGGTTTTATTTTCTGCCTCTGTTGTATCCAAGAGTGTGACATGATTCTCTTTGGCTCAACTCCTTCTTTTGTACATCATCCCGTTTTCTGGGAGTCCAAGGATAATGTCTTATTTAAGTTTGTGCCCTCAGAACCTAGCATTATGCATGCTATCTAAAGGATACTAAAATGTTTTAATGAACTACTACAGACATTAATAACTGAATTAATTTACCTAGAAACAAAAAAAATCTAAGAGGTAATATAAAAGTAATAGTCTTTTCTGACTGCTGGAATTTGTTAGATTTACAGGGATAACTTTGGGAAAGATGTTTATTTGATATATTTCTTTGCTTTAGCCTCAGCCCTTACCACAATTGGGCCACCTACGGAGTTGATTACTTCTGAAGTCACTGCCAGAAGCTTTATGGTTAACTGGACTCATGCCCCAGGAAAGGTGGAGAAATACAGAGTTGTGTATTATCCCACCAGAGGTGGAAAACCACAAGAAGTAAGAAGGAGACAGTGTATTTAAACTATACTTTTAATTCTCTGAAGTATATAATAATGAGAACAAGACCAATATGTATATGAGTGATGATTCTGTCACAAATATTTTAAATCATTTGAGATGCATTTCTATATGTCTATATTGTTCTGCCATTTCCCTGAATTATGGTGGTTACACCTTCTTCTCTTATCCCTCCATCAAATAACTCTCAGAAATGATCAGGTATGCATGTCTAACTTAGCTTATTTTCCTTCTTAAAGTTAGTGAGCTCTAAAGCAAAACTTATCAGTGAGCCAATCATCTGGCCAGGACCTATTTTAATATTCATTCATTTTTTAATTCTACTTGGGAGTGATGAGATTTCTGTCCTAGTGAAGTCTGCATATTTCAAATGATGTGATATGATGGACAAGTCCTCCAGGGTTTGGAGTTTCCTGAACGTTTGTAGAGATTAGTACAATTAAAAAGTCATAATAAAGCAGCTGTGGCCAGCAGTTTTCAAGGGTTGGCCAACACAGAAGAGAACACCTTTTGACAGATGGTTGGGTCCTTCCCAGTTCCACTTTTGATACAGCTGTTCACAGGGAATCAATTAAAACATGATGAAATCCCCATTTCCTTTTGTTGTTCTAACCTCTGATTGACCTTGGTATGTTTCACAATTTTCTTCTGTATTATTATTAGTATGGCAGGATTTGTGAATTTTTTCCTTTCAAGTATTAAAAATAAGAAGTAAATAATTTGGACAAAAAAAATCAGAGTGCTTCCAATCCTTCTATCTTTTTCATGACTAATAAACCTTTCAAATGCTTCCCAAATTTCCAAGAAAAAAACATTTGTCTGCTATTATGAGGTGGATATGAGTAGGATAATGATTATCCCAGGAATGACACAATTTCTATTAGATAAGAATTAATAAATGACTTTGGCTGCATTCCATAAAAGATACTTCACTTTATGTGGCAATTCAAGGAGAGTTGGTGGCCATACGAGAAAGGAGGATGTGTCACCAATAATAAAATAGCAAATGAAATGTTCTTGCTGGGGAAACGTTTACCTTTTGGTTGTCATTCTGCATATGAGATATCCCATGCTCTCATTCCTCAAACTATTCTTCAAACAGGTGGTGGTGGATGGAAGCGTATCTTCCATGGTGTTGAAAAATTTGATGTCTTTAACCGAATATCAAGTAGCAGTATTTGCAATATATGCTCACACTGCTAGTGAAGGCCTACGGGGAACTGAAACCACACGTACGTATTTAATTCTACACCACTTCTAACTTGGGCAGTAACTGCTTAGGTGGCATTTCCTAAATCAGGCTGCTCAGGCTGTACTGATATATATCCTAAGGCAAATTCATAGGAAACAGTTCTCATGCCACATGTGGTACAGGTCCCATGCTGTCGATTTTCAGTGCCACATATGGGAATGGGTGTTATAAATCTCTGGAATGTTCAGGAGAGAGCAACCTTGGTGGTAAAGGGTGCAGAATCACTCATTCATTTATTAAGCGGATATTTAGTAAATGCCTCTTATAAGCCAGGAACTGTGTTAGAATATGTCATTAGAAGTCAAGTGAGAGCTCTGTGGCTCTTCTGTCCCATAGACTATCGAGAAAATTATGTTTCTTCATCGTTTGTATCATTGTAATTAAAACTAGATTCTGAATACTAGCAATTCCTTCCCTGGGCATGATCATGATAACACACATAACACGCATAACACAAACATGTGCACATACACACTCAGAGAATCATGGGAAGATTGACAATCATTTCTAAAAAGATCAACCATTCTTTTAATAATTTCAGATAATGAGTTTCTAGTACATGTTAGACACTATGAAAATTTTGTCTAAGCATATCTACCTTTGATGGAGCAATAATAATTTAAAGAATACTGAGAGCAATATTCCAGGCACTATGGTAACCAATCTCTATACATTTTTGGACTTATGGCTGACAAGAATCTGTAAGGTGGGTGTTAATGGCTCAACTTTGCAGAAATATTTGAGTGGCCATCCTTGTCCTCAAGGATGTTTTAGTTTAGTAAGGGGTGGGTGTGCAAGCCAAGGCCATATAAACACACGAGTGTGATGATGTGCTGTAGACACACCAACAAAAGTTTGCAAGTGTAAGCAAAGTCTTGAGTTTGCCAAAGTGGTGAGAAAAGAAGGCAGGGTCACATTTTGAAGGATTTAGAATTATATTTGAAAACAATGTTTCATGTGTTCATTGGTATTAAACTAGGAACTTGCAATTTATCCTAATCTCTTTTTGCCTCCCCCTTAACACAGCCAATCTTATTTCTTGGTTATTCCATTTTTCTCAAGGACACTTATAAGTGGCTGAACATTAAAATGAATCTCCTCTTGCAGTTGCTTTACCCATGGCTTCTGACCTTGAACTGTATGATGTGACTGAAAACAGTCTGCGTGTCAGATGGGATGCAGTTCCTGGGGCCACAGGATACCTGATTCTCTATGCTCCTCTCACAGAGGGCCTGGCTGGGGATGAAAAAGAGGTAACCCTCTGTGCTCTACTGCGGTTCTAGAGTCTTTGACTTTTTAAAGAGATCTATACACACATATGTATATATCCTGTAAAAATTGAATGTATAGAATTTAGAAAATTCAGATTGACAAGAAACAAAATCATTTGTAATTCTACCACCCAGAGATAGTGATTTATTAATATTTAGCTAACAAACTTTATGAATGCATGTTTTTTGGTACTAGGAATTGAACCCAGGAATGCTTAACCACTTAGCAACATCCCCAGCCCTTTTTTTGGTATTTTATCTAGTGACGGGGTCTCGCGAAGTTGCTTAGTTCCCTGCTAAGTTATTGAGACGAGTTTTGAACTTGCGATCCTCCTGCCTCAACCTCCTGAACTGCTGGGATTACAGGTGTATGCCACCACACCTGGCATGAATGAATTTTTAATACAACAATGAATGCAGTTTTGTAGCCTGCCATTTTCATCTCATTTATTGTGAATATCTGTACCATTAAAGCATATTTTATATAGTCATCTTGCAGTTATAGTATTTCATTGTTTGTTTGTACAAGTTGTGTTTAAACTCATATTACTGGACATGAGAGATAACTTGTATAAACTTGACATTTTCAACATTCTTACTGTGTAAATTTGCATGATTGTCCAGTTATTTCCTTGGGACAAATTCCCAGAAATAGAATTTCTTTTTTCAAAGGGGTATGCAAATTATTAAAGCTTATCCTAGATATTACCAGATGGTTCTGGAGGAAGTTTATATATATTTTTTTACCATATACAGTTTATAAGTGGTTATTTCACCCATGAATACTAAATTAATTGTTTTTACTAATTTGAGACATAGGTAAATATATCTCATTGATAGGAATTTTTGCATTTATTTTAAATCATGAATATTTAATTTTCAAATTATTTTCTTTCGTACTCAGTATTCATTTTTAATGCATAGGGGCAATTGTTAGAATGTAAACATTCATGGAAAAAAGAGGAAGTGTCTTGACCAGGCTATGGAGAGAAAAAGAAAGGTAGTGTGTGGGAACTTGGTTCTCTAACATTGTTTAAAACCTGCCTCTGCTGGCTGAAATCAGCAAAAATCAGTGAAAAATATGGTGAATCTGAGTATCCAGAACAGAGCATTGGTGATGTGCATTCTCTTATTTCCAAGGCTTTAAAAGCTTTTTTCCATTCAAAGGTTGATCTTGATTGTTCGGATAGAAGAAAAAATTAAACATGATGCTGGAAAGATGCTTAGCTACACTAGAAAAGAGAAAAATAATAATTAAAGGAATACTGATTCCTACCAACAGATTAGTGAAGTTTTTTTGAGTCTAATAATAGCATTCAGCTGTGAGCATGTGGGGGACAATCATTCCTCTACTGCTGCAGGTGTGGAAGCTGCTACAGCCACTTTGGAGAATAACTTGAAAAGTTTATCATGTTGAAGATATATGCTGTCTAGATATGTATTATAGGGAAGCATTTTAAAAGGAATTTTCAATGAGGCTGGTTAGGACAAAACACTGCAATCAGCTAGTATGATGATGGGTAGAGAAATGAAAACAGTAATGTATTTATAGAAAAGACTCTCATAAAAGAATTAATAATGTGAAATCTGTCCCTATGTATCAATGAATCTTGACACATTATATTGACAGAGAAAAAATAACAAATTACAAAAAGATTATGTTGATAGGGTCTCATTTATGTGTTTTGTCAAACATATAGGGCCATAGATTATTGACAGATTTAGACATATATGTACAGAATTTTAAAAAAGAGCAATATCTATCTATCTATCCATCTATCAATCAATCAGGGTAGAGGTGGTGAACCAAAAGAATGAGAAAGAACTTCTGTTTTATCTGAATATATTAACACTTTCTAAAATAAGATCTGAAATCAATATAACAAAATTTTCATATTAAATTTAAGTAAGGGAGGTAAGGGGTATTCTGGGGTATATTATATTATTTTCTATACACTCATGTTATATGATGCAATATTTCAAAGTTTAAAAATATAACTTGTCAGTAACATTTGTAGTTGTGGGGCTGGAGACAGTTGATAGAGTTCTTTTTTCATCCTTTCAAATATAAAACTAACCTGTCACACAATTGGCTGTCAGTTGTTGCACAACTGGCTAGTTGACCAACTCCAAAGGTTAGAAATAGTATCTCAGAATCATGAAGCAAATTGTTAATTTAGGTGTCAAGTTGGGCTTATCATTTCTGAACGCTAGAAGGGAATTACAATCCAACCAGATAGGCCTCCTATTGAATGAGATGGTAAAACTAGCTCAACTTAATCGAGCTTGAGGAAAAAACTGGGCATCCAGCCAGAGCACTGGTTAGAATTAGCAAGTAGTGAAAGATGCCCACTTAGCCCTGCCTCCAGCATGCTGGCCTGGATTCATATCTCTGTAGAATATTTCTGATTCAGTTCTACCCACACTCTTCTGGGGCCCAGACATCCAACATTATTATTCTGGTCGCAATTGCCATTTGTCCAGATGCAAAGAGTTATCCTAATACAGCATGCATGGGCACATTCAGTTTTATGTGGTTCCATATTATGTGTTCCTGATATAAAATACAAAACAATTAAAACATGATGACTGAAGCCTGTTTGATATAGAGGTTGTGAGGAGACACAAAGTCTTACTCCACAGAGTCTCACCCTTGTTTGAAAGTTCTACTTGGATCAGCAGGAATAAACACACTGACAAATGATCTAATTATATGTATTCTTTTCAGATGAAGATTGGGGAGACCCACACAGACATTGAGTTGAGTGGGTTGGTCCCCAATACGGAATACACAGTCACAGTTTATGCCATGTTT
Source organism: Geosciurus inauris (assembly GCA_004024805.1). Lineage (NCBI taxonomy): Eukaryota > Metazoa > Chordata > Mammalia > Rodentia > Sciuridae > Geosciurus > Geosciurus inauris. The sequence continues at coordinate 36,393 of PVHX01000231.1, forward strand.
GGAGAAGAGGCCAGTGATCCTGCTACAGGACAAGAAACAACATGTGAGCATTTCAGTCATTCAGATGAAATAATATGATTAAAGCCAAATAAATATTAGAATTGGAAATACCAGTTTGGGTTGAAATGTTTTAGAAACCTATTGTAATATAGCAATAACCTTTTGCTATATTATTATTCTGACATCCATATCACTCATTATAATGCAAGACATTTCTTCTGTCTTGCATTATAATGAGTGATATGGATGCCAGAACTGAACTTGAGCATCTTCCAGATGATTTCACCTGTGTCTTTCTCTGAATCCAAATGCTGGATCTGGATGGAGAAGGAAGGGCTCTCTACAAGGGCTTAGGATCATAGCAGCTGGGATGGGAATCTTAGCTCAGATCATATTTTAGCTGGGTGACAATGGCCAAGTATTATAACTATTACAAGGAGAACAATATCTGCCAGGCACGGTGGCACACACCTGTAATCTCAGCACTTTGGGAGGCTGAGACAGGAGAATTGTGAGTTCAAAGCCAGCCTCAGCAATAGGAAGGCACTAAGTGAGACCCTGTCTCTAAGTTAAACACAAAACAGGGCTGGGGATGTGGCTCAGTGGTAGAGTACCCCTGAGTCAATCCCCAGTACCAAAAAAACGAAAACAAAAACCCCACAACATGTGGTTGATAAGAGATTAAATACAGTACTACATGTGAAAGCACTTAGCACATAATTACTCATATCTATTTTACACTCATTAGGTTGAATATTTCTTCCTAAAAATCTTTGCTATCCTTTTATCTGGTCTATTATCATATTTTCTTTAATTGACTAAAAATTTTTTGGCAAGGCTAATTTTGACTTTTTGTTTGGTTGATTTTTGCCATGTTGGGGATCAAACTCTGTACCATGCATGTTAGGCAAGTGCTCTATCACTGAGCTACATCCCCAATTCTGTAGCTAATTTTGTCTAAATATAGGGACTTCATAATACTTTTAAGAAATGTATACATTATCTATTTTAAAAATATGTCAACAAGCAAAATACTACCCTGGTTTATTAATAAGTCTTCCCATAAACTATTGAAAACATGGCTCTATTCATCACCTTTTGAAACATAGGAAAGTTCAGGGAACCCTGGGGACTTATCCACCACTGTGAGCCTTGGGAAGAGATGAGTAGCAACTTTCTATAGTGCCTTCGAGATTCTAACTGGAAATACAGAAGTTTAATACTAAGGAAGTTTTCAGGGCTGGAGTTGTGGTGCAGTGGTAGAGAGCTTGCCTAGCAAGTGTGAAGCACTGGGTTTGATCCTCAGCACCACATAAAAATAAATTAAAAAATAAAGGTATTGTGTCTATCTACAACTAAAAATATATTTAAAAAAAAAAGAAGTTTTCACACCTCCATTCTTTGTTAATTGAAGCTGTATCCTCACACTTCAGAGAAAGACTAATGTAATTAAAATAGTAAACAAAACTGAGACAGAAGAAAAGAAATGAATCTTACTAGAAAGTGATCTAATATAACACTTGACTTGAGTGAATTTTGGGATACTGCCTGAATGAAAAGTCTTTCTATTCTTTAACTCAAAATGTTCATTCATTTATAAAGTTTAAAAAATATGTACCATTCAGGATTAGCAGTTGATTTTTTTTTGGTACTGGGGCTTGAACTCAGGGGCACTCGACCACTGAGCCACATCCCCAGCCCTATTTTGTGTTTTATGTAGAGACAGGGTCTCACTGAGTTGCTTAGCGCCTTGCCATTGCTAAGGCTGGCTTTGAACTCGTGATTCTCCTATCTCAGCCCTCCAAGGTGCTGGGATTACAGGTGTGTGCCACGATGCCCGGCTTGATTTTTTTTTTTTTTTTTTTTGAGAAGAGGTACTAAAGGTGATGTCCTGGGTAACAATCCCTGCAACTGGAATTTTTATGCATTAAAAAACTGGACTTTGTTCTGTTATGTTGCCAAATGTAACTGGATTACAGAAAAATGTAGAGGGAAGTGTGCAGAATACTTGTTATGAATTTAACACATCAGTATGTATTAAATTCAGGAAAGAATTGGCATTTGGGTTAGGGAGTATTATGCCTATGGCTATGGCCAGTAATTGTCAAATTTGTCTTCAAGATTTTTCCTCTGTTGGCTCTGTCAGCACAGTTGGAGATTGTGGAGTGTGTGTACGTGTGTGTGTGGGGGGGGGGAGGAGGGAGATTAACTAGCATACTGGTTAATATCACCAGCTCTGCAATCAACTCCCTGGGTTAAACTCATATTGTTCTTCTGCTCCTAGTAACTGTGATTTCGATCAAGCTACCTCAGTTTTGTTATCAATCTAATGGGGATGATTACAACTTCATCCTTGCAGTCTAATGTAAGGATTTAATGAGATAACATATGTTAGGTGTCACACCCATGGAAAGTACTCGATAAATGTTAATAATTATTCATATTATAAACCTATACTTTAAGTCTCATGAAACTCTAAAAAATCATGGACAATTTTCTATCTGTTGAATCAAAAGGGGCTCCTTGAAGAAGGTAAAAAAAAAAGGTATGAAACTGACAGGAATCTGCAGAAATACCTCTTTACATAATTTTAAAGGAACAGTAGAGTTAAGAAAATGTTCATTTTTAGTTAGTGTCACAAAGCCAACATGATAGTGCAGGGCAGGTAATTATTCATCGATTCCTTGAATATTTATCGAGTATATTCTATATTGGAGACAGAGTTGGGGACAAAATTAAATAAATTCCTCAGTCCCCTGAGATTTCAATATGTTGGGGAAGAGAGAGAGAATAAGTCAAAAATCTGCAGTGAAAAACATAAAGTAAGAAAATCTCTAGGGGAGCATCTGGGTGGAGGAGTCGTCTTACATGAGAGGATCATGAAAAGCCTCAGCAAGAAGGTGGTGTATGTCCAGGCCTGAAAGAGATGAAGACAGCAGCCATGCAGATATCTGCGGAGAAGAGCCTCTTGGTGGATGGGATAACAAGTGCAGAGGCCTGTGTGAGTGTGCTTGGAAGTTCCTGCACCAAAGAGGATGCCAGCAAGTGGCATGAGCCAAGGGCAGGATGGCGGGAGAGAGAGCAGCAAGATGACGGCGGGCCAGTTATGTAGGTGCAGAATTGCCACTGGAAGAACTTGGGAGTCGGGAACCATTGGTCAGATGTGCCCAGAGAGCAAATGTATATGGCATAGGGTTTTATAGGAGCACACTGGCTGCCCACTAACGGTGAGCAGTTAGAGACTGCTGAGAACGCCAAGCCAGGAGGGGAGAGTGGCTTCGTTTAGTCGGTAGCAGTGGGAATGGTGGAGAAGTGGTCACAATCTGGGTTATTTATTAAATGAACTAATGGTGGATTAAAAGTGGATTGCGAGAGAAAAAGGAATCCAGGACGACACCAAGGTTTTGGGCCTGAGTGACAGGAAACATGGCATTTCCATTTGTTCAGAAGAAAAGACTGAGGAAGACGTTTGGGTCAGTGGGCCAGGTTTTGAAGTTAGTTGGAGATGCCTAATAGACACCACCTGGAGAGGGCAGATGGTGCCTTCTTCAGTTTTAATATGGAAATAATGGAGCTGAGGGGTAAAGTGGCTTTGCCAGCGTCACATGATTGTTGAGTGAAATAGCTGAGATTTGATTTCAGTGTCCTTGTTTTTAATCTATTAGGATTCTTGCTTACATTAGGCTCTAATGATAGCAATGACCAGAGGAAAAAGGCACAAAATATTACTTAAATCTTATTTATTTCTGGGGATGTGTATCTTATTACTGCAATTCTTTCTCTATCAGAAAAACTTTTTCTTTGCTAATTAGACAACTGGTTATTTTGGATTATAAATTCTTATCATGATGACATTTTTTATATAAAATAGTTCAGAAGTCAAAGATGCTGTTTCTTTTTTATATTATTTACCATTCTAATTATTTTCTATTTCATTTACTGCAAAGTACCTTTATCTCCACCAAGAAACCTGAGAATCTCCAATATTGGCTCTAACAGTGCTCGATTAACCTGGGACCCAACATCAAGAAAGATCAATGGTTACCGGATTTTATACACCAGTGCAGATGGGACTGAAATCAATGAGGTAAGTTGCAGAACAGAATATGTATTTTTTAGGTCAGTGTGTGTAGTTATAAGTTGCATATCCAAAGCCTAGTGGCTTACAACAATACTAATTATATTCTTTCATAGTTTCTATGGGTCAGAAATTGGGGCTTTCATGTGCAGTTCTGGCTGCAGAGTCACACATGAAGTTATGGCAAAATATTGGCTGGAGTTGGCATCATCTCAAGGGCTTATTTTTTTTCTTGGTTATTTTTAGTTATACATGACAGTAGAATTTATTTTGATATAATTATATAAGCGTGGAATATATCTTATTCTAATTAGGACCCCATTCTTGTAGCTACAAGGATGGTAGGATTCATTATGGTGTATTTATATATGTACAAAGGGAAATTATTTTGAATTCACTCTACTTTCTTTCCTTTTCCTATTCTCCCTCCCTTCTCTTCATTCCCCTTGGTCTAGTCTACTGAATACCTCTTCTTCCTCTCTCCTCGTCATTGTGGGTTAGCTTCCACATATCAGTAAAAACATTTGACCTTTGGCTTTTTGGGACTGGCTTATTCACTTAGCATGATCGTCTCCAGATCCATCCATTTACCAGAGAATGTCATAAAGCCATTCTTCTTTATGGATGAGTAATATTTCATTGTGTACGTATGCCACATTTTATTTATCCATTCATCTGTTTAAGGGTAACTAGGTTGGTTCCATAGCTTAGCTATTGTGAATTCATATGTCTGGTACTTGCTCTTGGAAGACTGGAACAGCTGGAGCAAACCCTTGTGTCTCTATGTAGCCTTTTCACATGTTGCTTCCAGCATACAGCTTCAGGGGAGTTGGCACAGGAGCCTAAGGGGAGAGAGTGCAAAGTGGAAGTTACAATGACCCTGGCTCAGAAGTCATTTGATGTCACCTCCACCACATTCCACCACTAGGAGATGTCACAAGCCCCTGACTATATACAAGGCAGAGAAACAGATTCCACCTACCACAGGAGGCTTGTCAGCCATGTAAGAGGAGTATGTAGGATGGGAGATGTACACTGATGTTACCATCTTTGGAAAATGCCAGCTACCATGGTGGATGGGGCTGGGGAATTGTGTACTTTCATGGAAGAATCAAACTAGAAACAAAGTCAGTATTATCCAGCTTATCTCTGCTTTTGATTAAACTGACATCTGAAAGAGCTTTGTTAGATGAGACAAAATTAAAAATATGAACAATTCTACTTTTGTGTAGAAAGATACTTTCAAATAATAGAACTTATTAAACTCACGAAGAAGCAGAATCATGCATGCAATGACTAATACTTTCAGAAATTCTTTCTTTGGAAATATGTTTTGGTAAGATAGCAAGGTTATTTTTATTTTATTTTTCCTCATCTTGATCCAGGAAGCTAGGACAAAGAAAGAAATATGTTGGATTGCATCATTTCTATTTTCTCACCAAATAAAGCAAGTGCTTTCATATATAAAGACAATTTTTTCCTACAATTAAATCAAACAATAGTTTACAGAATGCATCTCCACAAGGGACGTTGCATAATGGATGGTCCATAAATGCACACTTATAACCTGCAAGAATACAGCTCAACGTCTCTCATTAAGTCTGCATAAATCCTGAGGGTAAATATTTCTGATGAGTCTGGGGTCATTGGGATGAGTTGCTTTGTTTTTGAAGACAGGAACCTAGAGCAGTAAAACGATCTAAATGAAAGCTGCTGAGTGATAGGTGTCTCTTTTTCCCCAGTAATAAAGAAGCCACTTTCCCAAGAGTTGCAAAATTAACCCTGTAGGAGGATCAGGTGGGTAATATAAATGAGTAAACATGCATTTAAAAGTGCAGAAACAGATACACCTTCAAAGAAATAAACTCTCACCTGTTTTTCCTGAAACATGAAGTTGACTTATGCTATATTTTGCATTCCCATTTTGGGGACATAGATGTAGAAGAAATTCTCTTCTAAAAGGCAGTTGGAGACCAATGATAAGTGGGCTTTGAAGAGCATGTGCCATCCAAGATGCAACTGGTCTCAACTCCTGCTGTGTCTGGGGAGTTGCCAGGTCATGGGACTCTTGAAGAGATAAGACAGACGTCTATTTTTGTGTAAAATTTACCAATTTAAAAATTGAACAACCCAAATAACATGACAGCTATATTCACCAATAAATGTTTGTTCATTGTGGAGCATGCTTCTTTAATAATAACTTTTTTTTCTCCTTTTTTAAAAAATTTTTTATTAGTTTATTTAATTGAATTTCAAGTCATAGTACATATATAGAGCTCAGTTTTTCCATTTCCCTGGTTGCAAACCAGATAAAGTCACACCAATTGTGTCTTCATACATGCACCAAGGGTAGTGATGACGATCTCAACCAACCATCTTTACTGTACCCATTCCCCTTTCCCATCCCCCACGGCCCCCATGCCGCGTCTAGAGTTCCTCCATTTCTCTTATAATAATAACTTTTAATAAAATAGACCTACACTTTTATATAGGTGGGCTATATTTATGGCTATGTCATACATAACATAAGTATATAAGGAAAAAGAATGTTGTTTTGTGCATTCAAGCTGCTATAGAAAATTGCCTTAGACTGGGTAACTTATGAACAGAAATTTACTATTCATAGCTCTGGCAGCTGGAAAGATCAAGATCAAGGCACCAGTGGATTTAGTATCTGGTGAAGGTCTATTGCTCATCATGGACACCTACCTGTGTCTTCACATGGTGGAAGGAGCAGATGATCCCATAGAGCTCTCTTATAAAGGTGCTAATTCCTCATGACCTAATTACATCTGAAAGGCCCCACCTCTTAATATTATTACACCAGGAATTAGGTATCACTTTATGAATTTGAGAGGGAGACACAAAGATTCAGACTCTAGTAGCAGTTATGGCCTCACATCTAGTATTTTGTATTTTTTACCTTTGCAAAGAATGGCCCCAGACAAATATGTTTGTTGAGAATGTGTGCATGTTTTTTTTTGTAGTTGTGTTCAACCTTAGGAATGTCTTTAGCATTTGCTATCTTTAATTTGTGTTTTTCTGGGAAATTAGAAAACTATGTTAAAATTGAATTTAAAATATGGATCAGCCAGCTGGGCGCGGTGGTGCACGCCTTTAATCCCAGCACTTTGGGAGGCTGAGACAGGAGACTCGCAGGTTCAAAGCCAGCCTCAGCATTGGCAAGGTGCTCAGCAATTCAGTGAGACTCTGTCTCTATATAAAACACAAAATAGGGCTGGGGATGTGGCTGAGTGGTCGAGTACCCCTGAGTTCAATCCCCAGTACCAAAAACAAAAAAAATATGGATAAGCCAGGTATGGTGGCATATGGTGTAATCCCAGAGGCTTGGAAGCTGAGGCAGGAAGATTGTGAGTTCAAAGCCAGCCTCATCAACTTAGTGAGGTGCTAAGCAACCCAATGAGACCCTGTCTCTAAACAAAATACAAAAAGGTGCTGGGGATGTGGTGCAGTGGTTGAGTGCCCCTGAGTTCAATCCCTGGTACCAAATAAAATATGAATCAGTGGGCTTTGAATAAAGAGCTGAGAAAATTATTTGAGTAGAATTCAGAACATTGTGTGGATTTTTAAACATTTATTTTGAATAGTGTGTATGTTTTCTTATTTCTTGATTTTTTTTTTTTTTTTTTTTTTTGATTCTGGTGGTTAAACCTAAGGGTGCTTAACCACTGAGCAACATCCCCAGAACTTTTTTGTATTTTATTTTAGAGACAGGGTCTTAATAAGTTGCTTAGGGCCTTGCTAAGTTGCTGAGGCTGGCTTTGAACTCGTAATCCTCCTGCCTCAGCCTCCTAAACCACTGGGATTACAGGTGTGCGCCACCATGCCCAGCCCTTATTTTTTAATTCTTAACCATGCAGTTGAGGTGCAACATTGCTGGATAAGTGCCTTTTACTTAAATTATGTATTATTTTACCTGACTTGGGAATATATGATTTTTAAATTCTACCAGTTTTGCTTTAATTTCTATGAATTTAAGTTTCTGTGTTTAGATAATGCAACAATTGGGACTTTAGGAAATCTCCCCAAACATTTGGAATGAACTTTAGGAAGTTTCAAGTAAAATCTACTTTGAAGATAACATAAAAACTTTTATTAACATAAAAACATAATTTAATTAAAACATAATAACATAAAACTTTTATTTTAAATGCAATTAACATTTCTCTGCTTCACTTTATGTTACCTTGCCTATCTCACTTCCCCTTCCTCCCAGCTTTCCTCCTTTACTTTCTCTTCCTTCCTCTCTCTCTCTTCTGTATTGTTCCCCTCCCCAGCCTTTTGGAGATCAGGAAAGAAAAGTAAACCAGGAAACAGAGACTGATGATGATAATGATGGTGACGGTAGTGCTCATGATAATGTCACCTACCACTGGGGTGTTCGCTATGAGCCAGTAACTAAATGTTCCAGAGAGAATCTCATACAAATATATTTTTAGTTGTAGAGGAACACAAAACCTTTATGTATTTATTTTGTGTGGTGCTGAGGATCGAACCCAGTGCCTCACACATGTGAGGCAAGCGCTCTACCACTGAGCCACAACCCCAGCCTCCTCATGCAATCTTTACAGAACCAAATGCTAGAAAAACCTGACTTGTCAGCTGAAGGACAGATGCCATCTCAGGCTGCATTTACTGTAAAAGGATTTGGGAAGTATACAAACATGATGGAGAATTAGTGCTGCCATTTGAGTTTTATAAATGCAAAGGCCACAGTTTTTAAACTCTTAAGAGTCTGGTTCCCAACAGCAATGACTCAGTTGCACAGCCCAGAGAGCAGCCCAAATCCCTCATTGCTCATCGAGGACTCTTCATCCTTCCCAAATTAAGCTTTTAGCTGAACTCGTAAAATTATTCTCAAAAATAGTTGCAAAACAGTGAGATCATGGTAATTTGTTATTATTTCTTCAGATTCTTCTCTTATATCTTTAAAGCACCACCAACAAAACCAGTTTCAGGACTACTATTTTAAGACCTAATATTATAATAAAAATAAATGATATATAAAGTCTTTATTAAATAATCAATGATTAAATTGTATAAAATAGTCTATTCTGTATCAAATAAAATTCTTTAGTAAGTAAGATCCTTTTAAATAGACTGTATATATAATAGATTATGTATCTATATAAATACATATAGTAAAAGGTGCATACTGATACACCTTTTTCCCCTTTTAGTCTCTCAGCGTACTTAAAAAATATGATTTTAACAGCTTTTATGTATATTTGATATGTTTTCCTTCCTATTTGTCACAAATTTGAGACTTAGAAATCTGTGGTCAAGGACTAAGGGAATTCCATTTGACAGTTTTATACCTATTAAGTCAGTTAACTCTTTGGACCTCAGGTTTCTCTTTGGAAAACCATTCGTATGCATGGGAAGAAGCTCTAAATAAAATAACATGTCAAGTTCTTGATACTAAGTGCTCAATACATCTTAGTTGTGATGATTCAAAGCAGTAGAAAGCAGCATCTAAGTATAATTTTGGAAAATATGTCTGGAACTCATATTTTGAATATGGATTTATGTTCTCTGTGAGTTTAAATAATGAAACCATACTGGAAAAAGAGAATAGGGTTTAGAGTTGGAAATACCTGGGGTTAAGTCCTTGGCCCTAGCTGGTTTCCTCTTGGGCAGGATCCTTACTATTCCCATCTTCAAATTGGGGGTGACGGTCACCTACCCTACATGCTGTGGTAAGGGTGAAGTGCATCTGTGCGAACACCAAATGTTAAGAACAAGCTGTAAAGTTATTGATCCCTGGATCAGGAGAAGATAATGCAGATTTTCAGTGAACTCTTGCTATGTGACAGAAACTCAGTTTAAAATTGTACCAGGTAGTCATGCAGTGTGGCAGGACTCAGCAGGGATTGCTTGTCTCTGCTCTGTGATGTCAGCAGAGGTGACTCTGAATCCCTCTGGACTTGGGGGCTGAAGCTGCCAAGATGACATCTCTCCAGTCTGGTATCTCAACTGGGGTAACCTGGAAGGTAGGTGTGACTGGCCCTCCAGCACAGTGGCTCAGGGTTCTAGTTCCATAAAATAGAATCCACTCTCCAGGTCGGCACTTGGACCTGTAGTTGATGGACCTAGAGATAGATGTCTGTGGTTTCTGGACTGGCTCTTAATTTAGATAAGTTCTTTCTTTTCTCTTTTAAAAAGGCTCTTTGGAGCTTCTATCTTCCTTTTCCTCTACTTATTTTATTAATTAAAAAATACAATTAAACATACAGTGGCAAAAAAAATTAAATGAGGCCCTGCTCACAAGGAGCTCAGCAGGAAACAGACAATAATAAATAGATAAAGAAGTAAAATGCTTTCAAATGCATTTGGTGCTGGGGAGGAAACAAGGGCAGTGTTGGAGAATAATGCCCTGAGAAAGGTGGAAATATGACCTTTGAGGAGGTCATATTTAGGGACAGTCCTGCCAGATAAGGAAGACCTATTTTTTAAAAAATTTACTTATTCTAATTAGGTATACATGACAGCAGAATGCATTTTGATTCATTGTACACAAATGGAGCACAACTTTTCATCTCTCTGGTTGTGCATGATGTAGAGTTGTACCATATGTGCAATCATACATGTACCAAGAACAATGATGTCCATCTCATTCCACCATCTTTCCTGCCCTGATGTCCCCTCCTTCCCTCCCCTTTGACCAAAGTTCTTCCATTCTTTCCATGCCTCCTTCCCTATTGTGGATCAACACCCACTTATCAGAGAGAACATTCAGCCTTTCGTTTTTTGGGATTCGCTTAGCATAATATTCTCCACCTCCATCCATTTACCTGCAAATGCCATAATTTTATTCTCTTTTAATGCTGAGTAATATTCCATTGTGTATATGTACCACAGTTTCTTTTGTCTTTCTTTCTTTCTTTTGGTACGAGGGATTGAACTCAGGGGTACTTGACCACTAAGCCACATCCCCAGCCCTATATTTTTGTGTATTGTTTAGAGACAGAGTCTCACTGAGTTGCTTAGCGCCTCATCATTGCTAAGGCTGGCTTTGAATTCACAATTCTCCTGTCTCAGCCTCCCAAAGTGCTGGGATTACAGGCATGCACCACCACGCCCAGCTGTATACCACAGTTTCTTTATCCATTCATATATTGAAGAGCATATATGAATGGATAAAGAAACTGGTTCCACAGTTTAGCTATTGTGAATTGAGCTGCTATAAACATTGGAGTGGCTGTATTACTGTAGTATGCTGTTTTGAAGTCCTTTGGGTATGGACAAAAGAGTGGAATAGTTGGGTCAAATGGTGGTTTCAATCCAAGTTTTGTGAGGAATCTCCATACTGCTTTCCTGAGTGGATGCACCAATTTGCAGTCCCACCAGCAAAGTATGAGTGTGTCTCTTCCCTCACATCTTTGCCAGCACTTATTTTTTTGTTGTTTGTGTTCTTGATAACTGCCATTCTGACAGAAGTGAGATGAAATCTTAGTTTTAATTTGCATTTATCTAATTGCTAGAGATGTTGAACATTTTTTCATATATTTGTTGATCAATTGTATGTCATCTTCTGAGAAGTTTCTGTTCAGCTCCTAGCCCATTTATTGATTGAGTTGTTTGTTTCTTTGGTGTTAAGTTTTTTGATTTTTTTATATATCTTGGAGATTAGTGCTCTATCTGATGTGCGTGTGGCAAAAATTTGCTCCCCAAATGTAGGCTCTCTAGGAAGACCTACTTTTGAAAAGAGCTGAGTAATAGGGTCACAGACAGAATTACTTGTGCACAGGCCATGAGGTAGGAAAGATGAAAACATCACTGAAATCATTATGGCTGGAGCCCAGTGGGTCATTAGGATTATGGCAGAGAGGACTTGTGCTCCAGATCATGCAAGGCCAAGAGGGTATCCAAGCCCAAACCCAGGGTGTTTGACTTTGATTTTGGAGGCAATAGATAGCCAATGAAGGTTCAAGTGGGCAAAGTTTGTTTTGATTGCCATGAGCAAACCCAAAGGATGAGTTATCCTCCTTTCTCTCAACCTTGGGTGGCATCAAGATTAGTCATTGACAGCACTGAAACTAGAGATCTTACTGGGGTCGCTCAAGAATCTCCCTTGAAACCATTCTAAGTGGAACCTAATTTGGCAGTCTACTCTCAGATAAATATGACCCTTTCATTCAATTTTATGGACTATCACTAGAGCTAAGGTACTTTATTTTTTATAGTTATTGTAAGTTTTATAGTTATTGTAAGTTTTTGTGAGGATTAGTTAAGAAGGCGTGTAAAGCCCTGGGCTTTGCACCGAGTGCAGGTTCCAGGGTACATTTCTGTCCTGTGCCCCTCAGCAACCCAACACCCAGCCTGTCCATGATAAAGGTGCGTCTGCTCTTCTTTCTCTCCTCAAGGGTAACTTTGATTAGGACTCTGCTTTATAGATCCTCCTATCATCCCTCTTACTTTACGTATTCTTTCCTCAAGGTCAATTATTTGTTGTAAAGTTCTCTATTTTAATCTTTCCCTCTTCTTATATTCCTGATCCTTATCCTCAGGATTTCATTCCTTAATGTACCCTGAAGAGGTTCATAGATATATATTTTTTTCCCAAATAGGTCTTTCTATGAAAGATAAAGGGATATCTCAAATATTTACTAGTTTTACTGTTTTCTTTAGTATTAATACTCCCAATTCTTCCTCTGCATGGTTGGGTACCTATACAGCTCTTATAAGAGTATCGGTGCATTACTCAGCCCTGGAGACCCCAGAGCCCAGGAAGTGAATCCTAAAGCTGGCTGCTCCAAGTAGATCTGTCTGGAAATATTATATACATTTATATCCACCTGTTAGGTTGTGCGCATTTAATATCCTTCAGGAGTGGAAATAATATTAGTTTCAAAATTGTCTTGAGAATTAGCTGGCAGAAAATCTATTTTAGGCTGTAAAATTAAAATAGAAGAGTATATATATATAAACTGACTGGTCTTATAATTCAGTAGGTTTTTTGAAGTATTTTATAGCCCGGCTGTTTGCCAAGTGAACTATAGACAATAATAAAATGATTGCTGTATTTAGAGAGTATCGGATGCAGCTACTGGAATGATTCTCTTTTGCAGATTGAGGTCGATCCGATCACTACCTTCCCTCTGAAAGGTTTGACACCCCTCACAGAGTATTCCATTGCCATTTTCTCCATCTATGAGGAAGGGCAATCTTTGCCTCTGGTTGGAGTTTTCACCACAGGTAAGCCTCATTAGGGTTTGGAAGGTTTGCAAAAGTAACCATATAGAAACCAAAACCTAAAACAGCTTCTTCAATTGTGATTTTAAAGATATTGCTTTCTAACTTTTGAAATATTGTCAAACAAATATTTACATAGCTGGCATATGTACTGACTAATTGTTTTGTACCAGAGCAAGGAAAAGAGAAGTTTATCTACCTTCAGAAGGTCTAAGTTTTTAAAAAAGCATGTTAATTATGCTTATTCTAACCCCATACCTCTTTCTTTTATTCCTGGATGTAAACTTTTTGCTTCCTTTTCCCATTCATGTGTGTGTATTAAGTTGCACTTCCAATTACTGATATCCAATAATTTTTGGCCAACAGTTTCTTTTACTTGACCTAATGCATCATGATAGCTATTTCTGTTTTCATAGAGTCTAAAAATCTTAATATGACAAAGAATGCTTTAAATATTAAAATTAAATAGAATGCATGCATACATTATTTTTCTGTTCTATACTTACTTTGTAGTTGCCCAAGGAATTTAAAACTTTTTGCCTCTTGGTGCTATAATTGTGTTGTTTTCCTTTTGAATTTGTCAATTGCACTTGGAAACAAATTTAGTTTTGTATTGAACAAATGACAGGTGATTTAGAGAGAAATCAGAGTATTAAATGAGAAATGTTTACAGAAAAATGCAATGATTTCACAAAATCTCAGGTCAACTCTGATTGGAATTCTCCTCGTGTCCTATCAGAGTTTCAGAATCCCTCATTTGAAATGCTAAAGACCAATGACTTGAAATTTTATTTTGGGTTTTGCTTTCACTTACATCCCCAAAGTGTGTAAGTTTTGGTGGAAGGCCTTATAAATCACATTTCACTCCTAATGACATCCATGTATATATATTAGAAAGATGAAGATTCTGCCCTAGAACTTAGTACCAGTGAATGATTTAACCACTGAAGCAAAAAACCTAAAAGGGAACATTTCTGCAGTCTCTGGGGCACCCTTTTATTTCCTCTCTCAAAATACTGTGAAGGTAATATCTTCATAAAATTATGAATATGACATTTTTGGTTTTTTAAATACTTAAAAGAGGCAAATAAACAATCTAAGAATTCCAGAATTACTGGGAGAAAATTTAAAAGTCTGCCATTTCCATGGTTTTCCTAATTTATGCTGTTGGCAGATTCTGGAAACAGAAATGTAATGACACTCTGGACTGATGGGTGCTGCCCTTCCTTCTGTGGTTTTCCAAAAACAAAATATTCCTCATAGAGTCTTTTCTTCCCACAGCCCCTGGGAGCTGCTTGAGTTTTGGCTTCTTGACTTTTCATTTCCCTAACAAAATCTTCCTGTGCTTCCAGAGGAAGTTCCAGCCCAGCAATACTTGGAAATCGACGAGGTGAAGACAGACAGCTTTCGAGTGACCTGGCATCCCCTCTCTGCTGAGGACGGGCAGCACAAGTTGATGTGGATTCCAGTCTACGGTGGGAAGACTGAAGAGGTGGGTCACCTAAAAGAGATGAAATTCAATCGGGAGCACGTTTTCTGCTGCACTGGAGTTGGTCTTGATTTTAAAATAGATTGGGAATTCTAGAGGTCGTTAATATTTTGCAAGTCATGGGGTTTCATAAAGGTCAAATCATATGATTTTTCTAAGACTAAAATGCATTGTCACCAGGGCTTCAGTTATGTATTTTATATATTTTTAAATTCTTTTACTTTCATATATAACATGTCATACAACTTCAAAGTACCACCTTTGTAATATTAATACTTTATTTAGTGAGGGAGTTGAAAGGAATAAGGTCTCTAGTTGGGCTTCAAAATTGATTTCAGCAGCCTTGGCATTCCTTGTGCTTCATTATTTCTTTTTTTTAAATTTTATTTATTTTTTTAGTTGTAGGTGGACAGAATATCTTTATTTTATTTTTATGTGGTGCTGAGGATCAAACCCAGTGTCTCATGCGTGCTAGGCGAGCACGCTACCACTGTGCCACAATCCCAGCCCTCATTATTTCTTGATTACACACAGAATGACATGTTTCCTTTTTCTTTTTTCTTTTTTTTTTTTTTATAAAAAGTTTCTTTCACCCCTTTTTAATTCAACTAAACCTGATTCCTAAGCGCCACATACTTTTCAGGTTGACCTAAAGGAAGAGCAAGACTCGTACGTTATTGAGGGTCTGGAACCTGGCACTGAATATGAAGTCTCCCTGTTGGCTGTGCTGGATGATGGAAGTGAGAGTGAGGTGGTGACTGCTGTTGGGACCACACGTAAGTCTTGCTCTGGGCAAGCTGGACCTCAGCAGCTCCCATCATCCATGTTGACCTTTCCTTCACCTCACTAGGCTCCCTCTTTGTCACCCTTGTCCCTGGCTATGGAGGCTTCAATTATTCTTTGTCCTCCAGAGTTCTCCATGTATCCCTACCTTCCATGAAACTGAGATGTGAAAAATCTTAACATTCTAAATTCTTATCACCATGAGGACAGAAATTATATCTGTCTTATTCATTATTATATTCTCCACACTTACCATAGTAGTTGGTTCATTTTCACTGTACAATAAATATTCGTTGGATGGATGGATGGATGCATGAGTGGATGGGTGGGTGGAAGAAAGATGGAATAGTTTTTAAAAGCGTAAATTGGCAAATAAATAAAACTATGGCTAACAGGTCCAAGAGTTTCTGAAATTTTCCAAGTTGATCCAATGGTTCCAAGAATTTGGTACAAAATTTACTCCTTGATTGATTTATTCCTTCATTTTTATAATAGGAGGTATTAACTGCATATTAAATTATCTTAGATTGGGTTTCTTGGAATCAGATTTTGAGACAGAAAATTGCAGCCAGAAGATTTGTTGAAGAGTGCAGTTAGGAGACACTTATGTAAGAAACTGAAAACTGTAAGATAGGGAATAGGGAGAAGCTGAAACCTAACCCTCAGCTAATCCTGTTAGAAGCTCTAGGGCTAGATCACCCTTCTCAATTGCCCCAAATTGTGATAAAGGAGCTGGGCCTTTTCACCCCACATCACCAGTCATTGGAGTTGCACTATACCTTGGTGAGGCAATTCCTAGTGCTGTTGAGACTTGGCAGCAAGCATTTCAGCACCTGGTGGATGAGTGTGTTGATCTGTACATGAATGCAAAGCAGCTCCTGCCGCTTCATTCCACGGTCCACCCAGGGAGGATATAGGAAAGAGACAACACACTTCTTGCCAGAGCACATTTCTCTCCTTGGTGGTCTTGTTTGGCAGCCCTTTCACAACTTGGTCTAGCCACGCTGTTTAATTTTCTTTAATTATCATGGTTATGCCTCTATTTCAAAATAATTGGGAGGTTTCATAATTTTGTGGATGTAATTCAGATGTTTATGTGAAGTCTGGTATCTGTGATGTGAAACCAGCCTCTTTGGGCTTTGGTTTCCTTATTCATGGAACAGATATGCCTGCCTTACTTGCAACTCACTTTTCTTGTCTTCTAACCATGGTCACGTTTGTTGTAGGAAGAAAGTAAGAGAGGTGAAATTTTCTTCAAAAGCTATTAAGTTATTTATGCAAATGTATAGAGGTATTGTCATTATAAAATTTTTAAATAATGAATTTTTTTTTTTAGTTGATAGTTTTTGGACAGAACCAGCCACAACCATGGTACCTACCACACCTGTGACTTCAGGTAAGGACACACAGGAGCCCATTTTCCTATACAGAAGTTATATTTCCCAGTTTTATTTATCTTATAATTAGGAAAGGGATACTGCTCCCTTCCTTCTCTGGCAAACCAGTTCACATTTCATGCCACTCAAACTCTAAATATCTTCTTTGCCATAGAACTCCAGCCTTCTAGTCCACCAGCCTCACCATTACATCTCTGCCTTTTCCATCTTAGATTCCCATTCCCCTTCCAGAGCATGTTAACATAGTAACATCCCTGGGAGTCTTTGCCATCTTCTTTATCTCAGAGATGTTTCCTGCTGCTCTGTTGAGAATTATTCACGTCATGGTTTCCATGTATTTTTGTGAATAACTGAGATGTGGCTAGTCTATTGTTCTTTCTCCATCAGCTATTTCCTCTCCCAGCTTAATTCTCCCCTCCACAGCAATACACTTCCCAAATAGTTGTCAGAGTTGACTAGGTAACATAAATTCACTTCAGTGGTTCACGGTTCCCCATTCATTCATTCATTCATTCATTCATGTCTTCTTCAGCTAATCTTTACTGAGTCCTCCTTTGTGCCCTAATATCTCTTTATTGTAACATCCAAGATCTTTCATGATAGTTTCTGCTTCCCTTCCTCCTCAACCATATTTCCTACTCTTTCCCCATTTCCTCCTATCATCCAGAACTCCTTGCCCTGAATTGAGGAGTTCCCTCCCATTCCCACTGCCCAGGATCCTGCCCCAGTTTTGCCAGGTAAATGTCCATCTTTTACCTCTTCTGTGACATTCTTACTACTTTTGTCAAAGTTATCTCACTGTATATCTCAAAGACCCAACACACTTAGACACACTGGAGGAATGCAATAAATGTTTTCAGAACAAGCGAATAAATTATTGGAGAGAAAGAAAATACATTGGAGATGAACAGGAGGAAAGGCAGTCAGGACACAAGGGAGAAAGGAGAAAAAAAATTGAACAAATGAAGGAGCAGGCCCCTCTGGAGATGAGAACATACGTGAAGGAGTTTGGATAAATGTCAGAGAGGAAAGATAATATCTGCGTGGAATGAATAGATAAAGGCACCCTGGCGAATTACTCTTGAGTGACAAGTGTTAAAACAGAAATGAGGGACAAGCAGATGGGATGTGTGTTGGATGCTAATTGCACATGAAGGGCGATGAGATCTGGTCCAGCCTGACCACTTCTCCAACAGAGTGACAGTGTGACCTGCTTATGAGTGTGCTCCCCTTTGGGCTCATGGACTGACTTTTTAGTCCAGGAGATTTCTCCTGTGTCTCCTGAATAGTGTGTATGCAGGGCTGATAATCCGGAGCAGCCCATGACCTCATCTTGTAAACGTCTCTTAAACCCATGCTCCTTTGCTGCCTGTAGGTATCTTGACTTCCCATTAACCACTAAAGTGCGGCTATTCTTGCTTCATGTGGCTCTGTATCACAGAGCTGTCTTCAGTGATGCTCCTTGCCACTCCACAAATAATCTCCGTGGCTCGTTTTGGAATACAGTGGGTTGAAAGTTCTTTAATCTTTGGTTGTGTTTATTCCAGCTTTCCAGACAGGAATCAGAAACCTGGTTGTAGATGATGAAACCACTTCTAGTCTTCGGGTAAAATGGGACATCTCTGACAGCAATGTGGAGCAGGTTAGGGTGACCTACCTGACAGCGCAAGGGGACCCTGAGGAAGAAGTGGTAGCAACGGTCTGTATAAATACAGCTAAATAGAAACCCCACAGACTTTCCTAACGGAACTAATGAAACAATCTCCAGAGACTAATGCAAGCTTTACTGCTCATTGCTTGGTGACTCTACCATCTCCTGAAGCTAATGTTCTTGGTCAACCCCAACTTCACTGCTGGTTTCTTGATAACCTTTCTATCTCCAAAATTTGTTCCACATACATGTGCCTCAAGCTATAAAACCTCTGAATTTTGTTTCTACCATTGCTTCCTCTGCCTTGGCTACTTAGAACACCAAAATTGGGTCATAAAAGATCCATCACATACTTATATCAGTAGGTAGATAGGTATATAAAATTTAAGATAAGGTATTTAACATTTTTTGCCCTTGACAATCTGATAAAAAGCTTTTAAAACAAAATGCAGATGAAAGGTCTTCTTTATATAGTTGAAGTGTTTCTAACAAAATGTCATCCATTAACAAATAGTTATTTTTTATTTACTGATATCAGTTCATTTCAAACAGATTTACAGTAATTTCTTCTATATTCTTAATCATGGGTGTCTCTCCTCAGGGATTTAGATTTTTATATGTTGTGTTTTCTTTAAGTTGATTTATCTTTATTTATTTTTTCTATATGGTAAATCTGTCACCTTCTTAATAATGGCTTTCCTATGTTTTCTTAATTTATACCATATCATTTAACTTGAAATTGTTTTGTAGGCATGGGTCTAGGAACTAGATAACTCCACAGTTTTCAGCCAGAAGAAATTTGTCTTTTTCATCAAGCAGTATGATTTAGTGAATTTAATTGAATTTTTGATCCTGTGCTGCATTATTTTTGACACTCTATGAAATAAATCTTCAAAATTCATCACTACTCAAGAATAGCATTATTTTTTCTTTCTTATTTAAAAAAATCTTGGAAGGAAAATCATTTGAGCTCAAAATTCTTTCAGGAGAATACTCAATTTCTAATGGATAGAGGAAACCTTATAGGGCACAGAGATGGTTTTCAAAAGAACCCTGTTCATATGAACAGCCAGAAGACCCATGGAATTGGTCTGGGGGTATTTGTGGAAAGTTAATGGACACAAACAAAATCTACTCTTACCATATGTTTCAAGTGATTCATGACTGGCAAATTTTTAAAAATGTACAATTTTTAATTGGCAATTAATGTTATAATTTGGGGTGTTTTGTTTTTCCTATCATTGTACTCCTATCATAGTTCAGTTCCTAAGAGTGAGATCCATAGAAACTTCCCTGCCTATGGGTTTTTTTTTGTTTTTGTTTTTGTGGACTTTTCTCACTCTTTCCAAGAAACACATTAGCTTCTTGGTGAATCATTCCTGCTAATTGGCAAACAGTAACAATTCAATCTCACACATGCACTGGTGAGCTTCACAAGCCAAGGTAAAATAATAATAATATTTACTTTGGGTTGTTTCTAGATAATTTTTCCTTTGCTAGTTTCTTTCATTTAGTGCTGTTTATTTTTGAAACACTTGGACACCTACATGAAGGGGGAAAATGATCAAAGTCTTAGTCTGCCCCAGTTAAACAAACCTTTAATAAAAATGAAAAATATTGATATATTTGGTGGTGATTATTTACTATGCAGAAGTATTTGTTTTTGTATTTTGCTCTTGCTGCATTAAAAAATGTACCATAGAGTTCATTAAATATCAAACTCCTTTGGTGCATTTTAATTAAACTGGATTTGTGCATGTTACTTACAAGCATTTACTTAATTTATATAGCGACTCACCCGAGGATAGATTGAGAACTTGTTTCCTCAAGTGTTAGTGCTATACAAATGGATTAGTATTATTATTCGAAATAGAAAGTGGGATGCATCTAAGTTTAGATTATAAAAGTAATGTAGGACCATCAGATGTGGACCTATGCCGAAGAACAATGGTCTTTAAATCGCACAGACCAAATGATATCTTAAAATAAGGATGCATGCAGGAAAAGAAAGATGGCTAAAACGTTATAAAAGCAAAAGGAGCTGGGTGCAGTGGCTCAAGCCTATAATCCCAGCACTTACGGATGCTGAGACAGGAGAATTGTGAGTTCAAAGCCAGCCTCAGCAATGGTGAGGCACTATGCAACTCAGTGAGACCCTGTCTCTACGTAAAACACAAAATAGGACTGGGGATGTGGCTCAGTGGTCGAGTGCCCCTGAGTTCAGTCCCCAGTACCAAAAAAATAAAAATAAAAAAGCAAAAGGAAATGTGTCCAGAGAAGAAGTTTGACTCTTAACATGTTTCCAAATTTTCCTTGGCTATAAACACTGATTATATTTATATGAGGAAAAAATAATAAAGAGCTTTGGAGACTAGTACAGGTATATAGCATCACAAACCAAAGAAAACAGGGTAATTAAATTTACTTTACCAGTTAAGGTATATGAATTGTTCATGTAGTTTCTAGGTGTAGTCAAATCTACCAGATACTTTCAAGAAAAAAACTTAAACACTTAGAAATAAAACTGCCTGTAAATATTTCATAAGGATTAATTTTAAACTCTACTTTGAAATTAGAAAAAGTGGCAATGAGTTGCCTCAATTGTGTTAGAGCAGGGAGATCTCACATTTATTTATTAAAAAAACAAAAACAAAAACTGGTCTTTATACCAGACTTTCTAGAGCCTAGGTGTCAAAAGCATTAACCATGACCTGAATTCTCAGTTGTAAGGAATTTTCTAGAGTAGGACTACTCAAAATGTAGTTGGTCTCATACATGAGAAGTTCAGATTTAAGATTAAGCTTTTTAAAATGTGGATAGCCATTTGACATTGCTCTAACAATCCAAGAACATGATCATGAGCACTTGTCTAGCAAACTGGTGTTCTTGTATTATATGCAGATATTGGTCTACAGTGGATTGAAATTTAAAAAACAATACCATCATTACTTCTTAGTATTTAATCACAGAGAGTTTGAGAACCACTGTCTAAAAACAGAACTTTGTAAGATGGGACTCCAGTGAGATGCAGGGGATCTTTTTTTCTACTGTAGGCAACAACTTGTGCCTGTGGTCTAGGCCGCTCTGAAGAAAGTTGGGTCATAATAGAGCCAGAGATGAAGTTGCATTTCTGCAAAAATTAAAAACATGAAGTTTACTGGTAATGTTTTTAATCTGTTTAACCATGAGCATCTTTTATAGATTAGTTTTATAAATAAAACCACCATCTGCTATGACCTGCAGCATTTATTGTTCGTAGGAACACAGCGCATATGTGTATATGTGTGTGTATATGTATGTGTGTGTGTATATATGTGTGTGTGTAACACACACACACACGCACATATATATAGTTTGTTTTTCTTTGCTTTGCCTAAACAAGCAGAGGCCAAGCAGGAAGAACTTGGCATACTACAGAAATTTCCATTTCACTATTAGGAATGAGTATCATGAGGATAAAATGTTTAAAGCAACACACTTGTGTGGAGTAGAGGGCCAAGGTTAAAGCGAGGTGTGGACTAGATCCTCACATTTATGTTTGGCTTCTTTACTGAGCTGGGTGGGCCTCAGTTTCACCATATATAAAATGAGTGAAATGACACCCTTTACCTCAAAAGGTGGTGACAAAGATTAAGTGAATAACTGTATTCAAGTTCTTGAATAGCACCCAGCACATATATTGGCTAGATAAGTGAGAGCTATTGTTCTAATTCACAGCAATAACTTCCTGGCAAGCAAATGAGTTCTCCAAAATGTTCACATCATTTTTCAATATACCACAGGCTGAACTTGATTGGTTGCAAGGTCATGTGCTTCTCAATATGAAAGATGACCTTATTTAAGGAGCATTCACATGGGTGGTTTGCTAGAAAGACAGCTTGGAATGAAAGCCCTAGCTCTGTGCTCTGAATGAGTTATATTTAAGAGAGATACCCCAAAGGAAGCTACACTGAGAGTAATACAAATCAGGGCACCTACAGTCACAATTTTTCCTTAAAGTCCTTAATGCCAGGGTTACCTGATTTTAGAATAAAGCAGAGTCCCTCTTTTTTCATTGTTCCTTCCCAGGACCCTGTGTACAAGCATCAATGCAACTCTGTACCTTTCAGTGCCCTGTCCTATGAAGGAACAGAATCATATTAATCTACTAAAAAATCACCTAATTCAGACTTCCCTTTTCATATTAAACAACATTGCTTCTTAGAGCTTAGCAATATCTTAGCAACAGCTGCTGCTGGGTTCAACTGGAGGCTTTCTAAGGCTTATTCCATGATTTATAGGTTCCTTCCTTCATCCAGAAGTAGACTGCACCGCCCTTTGCCTGCTGGCACTTCACCCAGCCCTGAATGGAAAAGTCTATCCAGCTGTTCTGGTCTTGTGACTCCCTTCAACCCATTTGGGTTAGTTCTTACATTCTAGCATTTTTTTCCAGGCCTGATTATGTTCCCTAAATGGTCCAGAGAGGTGTCAGCATCTAACTACTGCAGCACAGGCTACAAGTTTTATGCTTTCAGCATTGAGCCCATGTGGCTTTTCTGGTCCACACTATGCTCTTAGGGATCCCAGGTTTGCTCTGCTGGTGTGTGGCACTCATGCTAGAGCAGTTGACCCTGGTGCTACATTTCTTTCTTTGGCATCTTCTTAGAGACAGAGGGATCATGATTGCAGATTGAGGAAGATATTTCCTTTTGGAAATAAAAAAGTTGCAGCACTTTTTAGTGTTGCTGGTAAATATGTTTCAACTTGGAAAACTTGGCTGCTATGCATGACTCTGTTGCTCTTGGCTAGCATCCATGCTTTCTAATTGAAAGAATCAAATGCTGGGGTCAGGTTATCTCAGAAGGAGGAAAGGGGAGGCTGAATTTGCAAGAGGATACTTAAGCTGAACCCAAAAAGATAAGCAGCAGTCTGATTTAAAAGGAACACTCCTAATCCATAAACACCTGCAAGGCAAACAGGCCATTATTCTGTCTTCTGAAGACTTTACAAATGCTGAGAAGATGTTGAGAGAAGAATACTCCTTAGAGCTTAAGAGATTCAAACTTGAGCCTTCTGTATTGGTGGGTGTAGACTAAGGGTTACTGTGGAGGAGAATGTCAGAGAAATGCTCTTTCATGCATGGCTCTCTTTTCTCACCACACCCTAAGCATGTCCCCTGCTCTAACATTCTCAGACGTCTGATGATTTCTAAATGTCTTCATTAGTAGGTCAGTGGGAACACAGGGTCTTATTAGGATGATGGTCCCTGCTTTTCTGTTCAGGTTATGGTGCCTGGGAGCCAGAACAATCTCCTTCTGAAGCCTCTCCTTCCAGATACTGAGTACAAAGTCACAGTGACTCCTATCTACACCGATGGAGAAGGTGTCAGCGTCTCTGCCCCTGGAAGAACCTGTAAGTGAAGCTTCCTCCTTTTGAATATGAATGGACTCATAAACTCAAAATGTTTGTTCCTTGTAATGTACCCTGAAAGATACAGTGTAGTGAAATGAAAAGAGCAAAAGGGATTTGGAAACAGAAAATCTATGTTTGAATCTTGTCTTCACATGCAAGCTGTCTGATATTGGGCAAGTTGCTCAACAGCTCTGGGCTTAAGTTCTTTTTTTGTGAAAACTGAGACTTGAAAAATAATCTTTGTCCTCTAGCATCTGATTCATCATAGGCCCTGTGGATTCATCAAAATATACTCTCATTCACCCACTGGACTCAGGATCAGTCCACTATCCTTCCCATGGCTCTCCACAACTGTATGGGCTGGACCCTGCTGATCTCTTTGATCTCACCTCCTAACAAGTCCTAGCTCTCGCCCACTTCCTGTTTGGCACTGGACTCTCTGATGGTTCCCACCTTTGGCTATAACTAGTTGGTCCTTCCCTGTGGAGCATCCTTTTCCAGATATTGACATGTTTGCTTTTTTCTTTTCACTGACATGTTTGCTTTTTTTTCTTTTCATTGACATGTTTGCTTTTTTCTTTTCACTTTTTTCTTTTCATATTTCAGGTTCAATATCAAACCTGCCCCCAACCCTTCCCCAGGCTTTTCTGAACATCCTGTGCAAACTAGTTTCCACTCTGATATTGTCCTGTTTCTTGTTTGCCTTTTGTTTTTGATCATGCCATGGCACTATTTATTGCCTTGTGTTCTATTTGTTACTCATGGATTTCTTCACTGATCATCTCCCATCTCTGCAAGGCAGGCATCACCAGAGCCTCGGAGCACACTGTGCCTTTCACCTCTGTATGCGAAGCTCCCACAGCGGAGTGTGGCACAGAGGAGACATAGTGGAATGTTTGTTGAAGATGAATTGGCCATAATAATCAAATGAGGAATGGTCATGAAAACACTTGATTAAAGTACTCCAAAGTCTCAGTGGTCTCCATCGCTGTAATAAATATCTATACTCGCATAAAGACTAATGTAGGGCATGATGGTTTCAAACAGTGACTATTTTATTATTAATTGTGTGGATCTGGAAATTAGGCAGCTTCACGTGGTATCAGTTAACATCACACAGTGGTATTCGCTTGGTGGCTGCATTGGTCTAGAGGGTCTATGACAACTTATGAATCTAGCATCTTAGTGGAGACAGCTAAGACTCAGTTCTCTCTCCTCTCTCTCCTAGTGTCAGAGCCTCTCCATGTGGTTCTTCCAACAAAGTAGCCATCTTTCCTCCCAGCAGCTCAGGACTGTAAGAACAAGATATCCAAGAGGCAGGAAGTGGAAACTGCTGGGCTAGTTCAGGGCTCTGCCTGGGATGAGTGTCACTTGTGCTGCAGTGTATTGGTCAAGGTAGTCACAGAGCCCTCCCAGAACTAAAGAGAGAGTTGTGGCCTCTACTTCTCAATGGAAAGAGGATCAAAAAAAAAAAAAAATCTATGACCATCTTTAGTTCATCATAAAAACTGAGCAGTTATATGGCATCAAGTGCAGAATAGTGTCAGAGACTGCATTCTGTGCCTGGAGCACCTGCATATGGATTTGTTTCAAATGAGTCTCTGCAAATCATTAAAATTCTGCAGCCCAGAGTCCTGACTCTGCTCAGCTGAGCAAATAGTGATTAGCTCCTCACTTAACAGCACTGGCGTCTGTCCCTCATCCCTGTGTCTGTGCTCTTGAGCCTCCACCCAGATTCCGTCCAAGCTGGCATATTTTGCTAAAGATAACCTAGAGTACTGTGATCTTCTAGATTTATTTCCCCTGAGGGGTCATGTGGAAGGAGAGATGGCCATAGGAAGAGGAGAGCAGTAATGGAGTTTCCAGCTTGGCATTCCACTTTTGCCAGTACCAGCATCTTTTTTTTTTTTTTTTTTAATTTTTTTTAGTTGTAGATGGACACAATATCTTTACTTATTTTTATGTTGTGCTGAGGATCAAACCCTGTGCCTCACGCATACGAGGCAAGCTCTCCACCCCTGAGCTACAATCCCAGCCCAGTACCAGCATCTTGATGTGATCTCTGACACTGGATCATTGCATGCATTGTCTGTACTGGATACATTGTACCCACTCTGTGGCCATCCATCCTCTACACTGGATATGTGTCAAGATGCTTTATAGTGGCATCTGGATTTGATCTATGCAATGGGATTTGTGCTACATTTTTGTATTTTGCTGCAAAAATAAATGTTTGGAAGCCACATACTTAAACAACAATTAAGAAAAATCAAGCAGTATTTACCTCCCACAAATAAAGGCTAAAATAGACAATTACTCTAGAAACATGACTTAAATCTCATTACAAAAGTACCATTACATGTAGCAATCTCTACATAGTAAAATTACTTAAAAGTGTGAGTAAATGGCCAACATATTTTAAGAGTAGTCAGTACAACAACTATGTTCCAACAACAATGAAATAATGATACTGTCAAAGAATTTATCAGACTCTTGCCTCTAAGAGTAATCATTATTCTTGTTGTGTACGCAGATCCTCAGTATCACTTTGATACATGTGGAGCAGAGCACGGTGAAGATAGAAATTTTTTTTGGGGGGGGTTCTGGGGATTGAACTCAGGGGCACTCGACCACTGAGCCACACCCCCAGCCCTATTTTGTGTTTCATGTAGAGACAGGGTCTCACCGAGTTGCTTAGGGCCTCGCGGTTGCTGAGGCTGGCTTTGAACTCGTGATTCTCCTGCCTCAGCCTTCCTAAGCGCTGGGATTATAGGTGTATGCCACTGCGCCCGGCTGAAAATTTTAATAACACTATCCAAGTTGATTTTACTTCAGATTAACTGAGGGAAAGGGAACCAGCATGACACTGAATGAAATTCTGAGTTTCAGACAGAACTGTTGCCTCACAAGACCAATTTTCCATATATTTAAAGCAATCACAGATTCAAAGGCTTCTCAGTGTGTATTTTGGTGCACTTTACCCTTGTGTCTTTAATCCTGTGGGATGATATGTTAGCTTTTATTGACAACAGTGTAGGTCCAAAGAAGGAAATTACACTGAATCTCTGTTTCTCCTTTTCTTTCCTGCTCAGTGCCCTTCTCTGGTCCCCAAAACTTAAGGGTCTCAGAGGAATGGTATAACCGGTTGCGCATCACGTGGGATCCTCCATCTACCCCTGTAAAGGGCTATAGGATTGTCTACAAACCTGTCAGTCGTAAGTAATGCTTAGTCCCATGAGCAGGGATCTAAAGTATATTTTAAGATTTTTTTTATTCTGTTACTATAATCATTTGATTTTATATTTTAAAGAAGTAGGTAGAGCTTCTTGCCTGTTTTTCAGAATAAAGGTGTTTCTAGCATGGACAGTATTCAGGTAGATATCATCAGAAGGATGGAGCTATGACCTCACTATTGGGCACAGCAATGAGCAGAATATGCTGTCTGTGTGGTGTACACCTGACCTAATCACATCCTAGACAAGGAACCAGCCTAGGAAACCTTCACTCTTTAGGAATAGGAAACTTTATGGCTCAATGGATGTGAAAGCTGTAAACATTTGAAATCTCTAATTTTTATTTTTTTCTTCTGTCTCTTAGATTAGTTAGAAAAATACCACTAATCTACTTTTCAGTCTCCTCATTCTGGAAACTAGGGGAATAAAACTCATCAAAGCAGAAAGATACTCTTACAGCAGCCTCTTAACCAACTGCCTGAGGAGACCCTGCTCCTCTGCTCACTGCATCATTATATCTTAAAGGCAGGAGAATGATAAAAATAGGGGGTGAATGTGCCCTTGGCCCATATGCCTGTGAAGAGGAGACCACGTGAACCAGTACCATAGAGTGTCATCTCCCTACATGTAGCATGCTCATGGAAGTTTAAGCTGAAAACTGAAAGCTTACTCTAAAGGTTTTTTCAGTTTTCTATACCTGGGCCTTCAGAACTCTGGTTGATCAGCAGAAGGTGTTCCTCCAACTATTTTTAATTTGACAGGGACATTTTAAAAACATTCTTTGAGCTATTACAAAATGCTTTCTGCCCTCAAAAACTCCATTAGTTTTGATCTAATGATGAGATTAACCCGAGATGTTGCTCTTGCCCCTGTATCAATTTTTAGCCTCTTCTGTTATGTCCAGTTAAGTATCCAGGAGCCATTGTCATGGGGCCCATACAACTAAAATCATCTCACCTCCACTTTCTCCAGACAAGCACCTTTATGAACATGACAAATAAAATAGAAAGGAGAGAACGTTCATGCACTAGCCTGCTCCATATTGATTCTGTGGAACCCATTATATGTGTGTGTATATGTGTGTGTGTGTGTATGTGAGAGAGAGAGTGTGTGTATGTGTGTGTGTGAGTGTGTGTGTGTATTTGTTTGCTTTTTATTTTGTCTCTTTGCTTAGTCCTGAAGTCTGTGTTAATTTACAAGATATCTTTGCCCAACTTCTTCTTTGGATCATTTTACAAATATTTTATCACATTTTTCTGAGTACAAATAGCTTTCATTTTGATGGGTGGTTCTCAGTTGGTGCAATATGCCCCCAATGGGGACATTTTGGATCATCACAACTTGGGGGGGGGGGCATGGGAGTTTGCTACTGGCATGTAGTAGGTACTGCTAAACATTCTACAACTCACAGTATTCTCCACCCCCAAAATAAAGAAGCATCCAGTCCAAGTGTCAATAGTGCTGAGGTTGAGAAATCCTGTCCAGGCCCAGTGGGAGAATTGTATGTGGCCATTTGCCCCATACAATATGTGGCCGTATGGGGCATGGGAAAATAGCCACTGAGTTAACACATACAAACAAATACATGAATATATTGTTGGAAAGAGGCTTCTGGAGGAAAAAGATGAGCATTTTAGGAACTTGCTCTAACTCAATGCTCTTGAAGAATGGGCACATATGGGAAGATGTAGCATACAATAAATTTGTGTAAAACTTAGCAAAGAATGCTTTTAATGTGAAATCAAAAGACACCAGCCAGAAACTGAGTTGAAACAGAGTTGAAGTTATAAAGGCCTGAAGCCAGATGATCAAGGGCCTTGGAGTAAAAGCTACATCTGTCCAGTATTAAAAATCCTTCAAGAAATAGATAAAACTGTAGCATCCACCTTCATGCTGATCTCCCATGTGGCAATGTGTGGTCTGATGTGCAGCACAAAATCTGCTGTTTCTGCCTCTTGGGTGCTTGCTGAGGACAAAGTTGGGTATCTGAGAAGGGGAAATTGAGAATATTTTCTTCAACTGGGCAAGTATCTCAAATGTCTGTTCCAACAGAGTAGCTTAAAATGTGGTAGAAGGTGGATTAGCTTGTTTGAGTAAGCACAAACAGAAAAACTGTAATGGGAAAAGGACAAGGTGCCTTAAAATAACCTCCAGTGTGGTGGTCAGGTACAGGTGTTAGAGCTGGATATACTTGGTTCAAAACTCAGCCCTGCTGTCTGCTTGCTGAATAACCCTGGGCAACTGAAAAGCAGCTGATTGAGTAGAATTTGCTCCCAGAATTCTTGCATTTTTCCATATTCTGTTATAGCTGAAAGATATACTCTTTCTCCTTCAGTTCCTGGCCCAACCCTGGAGACTTTTGTCGGCGCTGACATTAACACCATTCTTATCACCAACCTCCTCAGCGGAATGGACTACAACGTGAAGATATTTGCCTCCCAGGCCGCAGGCTTCAGCGATGCGCTGACAGGCCTGGTGAAAACACGTAAGACTGATGCCTCTCCACTTGCCTTCGCCTCCTGTGGGGCTTTGCTGCTGGTAACCCAACCCCTGCTTCAGTGTGGCAGTTGGTTTCTCTTTTCTTCACTGTTGTCCTTTCTGGATGGTGTTTCCTGGAAAGAGAGATGTGCTCTTTCCTCAGCGGAGTTCTCAGTCCTGCTTGGCAGTCTGGATGTCAGCACCTGATTTTCAAACTGGCTCCGTAATTGCAGATAGGATTTCCTTCTGGAAAGTCGTCGCTGACATTTTTCAAAATAAGTGAAATTTTCCAAACAGCAAGGAACCTGGCATGGCCAATGCCAGTCAGAGTTGGACCAGGGGAAATTTGCTTTTTTTCAAAGCCATTCCCCTTCCAGTCTCTGCTCCGCCGCCCCCATATACCATCTATTAAAAGTGCACACCTCTTCACTCTAAGAACTTTTTCTTTTATGGAATTTTATGCTGTCTGCACACTGTCTGGGACTTCTCACTGGCTCACAGCACAACAGACACCCATGGAATATGCAGTATTTTCCAAATTCCAGCATGTATGTTCCATATACCTCAAGTGGGTTACACCTCCACACCATCTGTGGAATACGTTTCTTTAAATCAACTTAACAGTTTTTGACCTGAATACTTTTCAGAATCCATATGTTTACTCTAAACAGATTATTGGTATGTTAAATAACACATTTAAAGTAACACAGAAATGATCCTCATAAAAATGGTTCTACTACATGCTAATTAAAAATAACCCTGAGTGCTATTAACAGTACATGCTCCATTCTTGAGAATGGATAGTCACGGTAGCATCAAAAGAATAACCCTTCGGTGTGTGCTGCTTGTTAGCTTTAGTCTTGGTCACATTACTTACCTTCTCTGTGTCCATGCTCTCTCAACTCTAAAAGGGAGATAATAACCATTTGGAGTTTGATGGTGAAGATCAAGGAGATGATGTGTGCCTACCAATGGCACACAAGCACTCAGTGAACAGACACTGTTGTCATTATAATTGTGCTTTATGTGCTAGACACATAACCTACCCTTACCACCAATCAAATAGATTGTCTGAGAGACAATATCAGACAAGAGAGGGCCTCCACTAAACCAGACCTCAGCCACCCTGGATTTCATGGAGAACTGCCTTTTATTAAAGAGGGGTTCCTTAATTCTCCTTTGTGGAATCTCTTAGATTCAGTATCTCTTAGATACTGAATAAATTCAATCTCAAATAGTCTCTGTATTCCACAGGCCTGGGGAGCCTTTGATCTGTGGTTCTGACCTTGAACTTGGCTGTTGAAGCAACACTATTCTGGGCCCTTACATAAACCTCTATGTGTTTCTGTTTGCTCTGTGACAGCACCCTACTGTCCCTCCTTTAGCACAGCATTAAATCTACTGTGCATCTTCCCATCTCTATCTCCTCTCTTCTCTGGTTTACTTTTTCAGTCTCTGTGATTTTTTCTTTTCCTGGCCTCTCTCCCTATTTTTTCTTCTCTCATTCTTTCCTCCTTTCTCTGTCTCCCTCTTTTTTCTTTCCCTTCCCCCTTCTCACTTAATAAATACTTTGAGCGTTCCAAACATATTGTAAAAAAACTAGAAGTGTTAAAGTATTGTATATTCTTGTCCGTAAAGTAAAAATTAAATAGGCTTATTGTTTATTATCTTTCTTCCTAACAACAACAACAACAACAACAACAGCAAAAACAAAACCTCACACAATGGCACATAAGTAAATTTAATGTTTTTAAAAAAAATTTAGTGTAGAAACCTTTAATTTCCCTTTGTTGTGCAGGGAGAGTAGTAATTTAATTGGCTTAATTGGCTTTAGAAAAAAAATCTTCCCTCTCTGCTATAACAGTAAGAAACAATATACAGACAGAAATTATGATTATATAATTTACCATTTTGAAAAAGATAATTTATAAGGTAAATTTTATTTTATGAGTTAGCTAAAAGAAGGAGAAGTCAGAGAAAATGATATGGATGGAAGTAGTCTAAGACCGTTTGGGAAAGTAAATAGTATTAAATTTTTCTGTTTGGATCCAAATGATAATCCAAGATGCCTACCCTTATCTTGTCCTAGAGAAACAGTATTTTTATTGCTTGCTAAAATAATCACTTTTGTGTATCAGTGTTCTAAGATTAATATCAATCTATGTATTTTTAAGCAATGTTTACTATATGTGTAAATTCTTCCATTTTAAAATTTATAAAAATGTGTTTATTTTCATTCATTCACATTTTATTTTGCTTTTATTTTTAATTGGCAAATAATCACTGCCCATGTTTATGGGGTACAATGCAGTATTTCAATACTAGCATGCATTGTAAAGATCAAATCAGAGTAATCAGCATATCTACCACCTTCAATATAATTTTTTTTGTGTGGTGATAACATTCAAAATCCTCTCTTATAACTATTTTGAAATATGCAATGCATTATTATTAACTATGGTCGCCCTTCCTACTGTGCACACACTAGGATTTATTCCTCCAATCTATCTGTAATTTAGTCCCTGTTGACCAAACTCTGCCCATTGCTCCTTATCTCTCCAGCTTCTGCTACCCACCCCTCTCCTCTCTGCTTCTATAAGATCAACTTTGTCAGATTCCACATATGAGTGAGATCACAATGAAATATTATTCAGCCATCAAAAATGATAAAAATCTGTTCATTTCCAGCAGCACAGATGAAATAAGGCCATTAGGTTGAGTGAAATAAGCCAGGCACAGAAAGACAAGTATTGCATGAGCTCAATCAGCTTTTGAAGGCCAGTCCTTGTTAAATTGCCTGTTTGTATAACAGTTCCATTGTGTCTATTTTATTTACTTGATGGCCTATTTTTCATTGGTTGATAAATGCATTTTATATCTACATTTTTATTAGAAAAACATTACATGTTAATTGTGGAATATGTAGAAAACATACAAAATAAAGGAAGAAGATTAGAAATCACCCATAACTTCATTCCCGTAGTATTTGATATTTTTCCTGTGAATGTATGTTTTCCTTTTCATTTACAAATGCCAGACAGACCCTGTTATACCCAATGTTTTACAGCTTGTTTTCTCAAGTCATAGCATATTTCTTTTGTGCACCAACTTATTGTGAGCTGATGGATTTCCCAACTCATTATAGGGCTTGGGATAAGAATTTTTCTATAAATATTTTCAGTCTTGGGGACATTTGTGGCATCATCTGCAGTTGTGACACATTTATCTTTCTATTTCATTATAGTGTTCTTGGGTGTGACCGATCTCCAAGTCAGCCAGATTGACATGACCAGTTTGTGTGCTCAATGGCAGGTGCATCGTCACGCCACGGCCTACAGGATAGTTCTAGAACCCCTCCAGGGTGAGTGCAGCCCAGTACCCATGCTCTCATTGAGTGCTTGTGAACTTGGTTCCTGGCAGATCACTGTGAGTAGCACACAAGTTACGTGAGACGACAGCCCTCTTGAGGAACAATTTGTGTAGTGGTCAACCACTCAGCACGTGGAGCCAGAAGGACTAGCGTGTCATCACTTTCCCTCTCCCAATCTCTATTTTTCTCAGCTGTCAGTGGATATAAAGGTAGTGCTGATCTGTGTCAATCAGGTGCACACAGGAAGCACCTGAGAAATGGAGCCGAATAGCCAGAACTGAACACATTAAAACCGCATGGTGCTATTAGTCTTGCTATTCAGTCCATGGGGACCTGGCTTGAATTTAATGTTTTTCTTAGTGTCTTTTTCTTTTGAGATAATTGGTGATAAACACACTCTCTTTCTGAAGGTGGAATGTGTTCATGTTGCTGTGACAAATTCTTCAACACCACAGTTCTGAAGGATAACAGTGATTTGGAATGTAATCCTAAAGTTGAAACCCTAGAAACCTTTCTTCCTCATCCTTAGAAATACTGAAAAGAGCAACAGAATCTGATTCCCAAAAACTGAATGGCAAGAACTATTATTCCTCTTTTCATGGTACTAGCATGGATAGTATTCAAAAATGAAATAAAATAATGAAAATTACTTTAATTTACTTTAATTTGATTTGTATGAACAATAGAAATATCTTCTTATTTTGTGGGCATTATAGGAGACACTAGAGAATCACAAGTGAAATTTTTTTTTTTATGTTCCGAACTTGATAGCAAAGTTGTTAAAAAGATAGCCTATTCTTTCTGGGCAAATGATATTTATTTTCCTACTTCTTAAAAAATCAGAAGGAGTCAATTTGTTCAAGTCCAGATAAGACTGGATTTAGTAGCCCATATGTTTTGCTATAATGACATTCAAAAATCTACAAACCCCACGTTAGATCCAATCCATGAATGGGACAACAGTTTAGGAGAGCACGGAGACCATTTGGAATCACAGGATACAAGCTGAAGTAGGGAGAACATTCTAGAAGAATTTCCTGCCAGTCTCAGCCCAGATCCTGTGTTAATAGCTCCAAGGTGCCACCACTTCCTTGATTCCATGTGTCTAAGCTAACACTGGCTCCACATCTGGGAGTGGTTTAATATGGAATTGGCAGTGAGGAAAGAAAGAAGACAAGAATTTTGTGGTGTGTTAAATCTGATTTATGGGATGCTTAGCCAGAAGTAGATGAAAGATATACAACTATTTGAGGAACAACTACAAAATATCTAATCATATTTCATTTATCTTTATATGTCATACTTTTAATATAGAAGGGTTGACATTTAGTAGTGCTTGTTAGGCTTTTTAAAACTACGAAGCATAATAATCACAGTCCTAAACTATTCCATAATACTTTTATTGTTTTACATAATTTAAGAAGTTGAAATGGAGGAGATATAACTCCTGTAGATATTCATCGTTTTCCATCAAAATTTTAACTATAGGTTGACAAACAGATGTATTGAAACTAGTTTTATCCATGGAATTGGTAAGATCTGTGTGCATTTTTTATTCAGTGATTTTTAACGTGGCGTATTTATAGGCAGCATTGTGGTTCTTTATCAGAGGGTGTGATGCATGTGTGTGATAATGTCAATCTGGTAATCCAAAGCCGCAATAAGTTATTTCTGCAGCCAAGATCTTTGTTGGCGAAAAGCTGAGTCCATATATGCATTGTTTTAATCTAGTCAAGTCAGCTTGTGCTCCCTAGTATCATGTTCAGGCTGCCAGAGAACTTTCAGCCAAACCTCTATAGTCTCAATTAAACAAGAGTGTGCAAAAGTGTTGTTCAATTTACTCCTCAGCAACATTTATATCTGAGAGATTTATGAACAAAATTAGCCTGTGCCTCATTCTCCCTGTGTATTTATCAGCAACAGATTCTAATCGACAGCTTCCAAGAAGAATGCTGGTGGGGGTGTGAACACGGGGGTGGCAGTGGGGAATGTGTAGATATGTTAATGTATATGATTTAGATCAAGGAATAGTCTTTCTGCTTGGGAGTAGGACAGAATTAGGCTGAGTTTCTTTATGTCACAGAGAAATGTGACTGCCATTCTGATTCACTGTGTCTGGGGGACTCGTGGTGAGATGTCCTTTCTTCCAAAGGCAGATGAGTCCCACAGCCCAGGAGTTACAGCTCTGTGATGCCCTGCATTGATTACATGTGCTGCCCCTATAGAGATTTCTATTCTTTTACCCCAGCCAGAGGAGATACTAGGGGTACAGGGGACCCAATTCCTCTATGTATTGGAGAAAAGCATTTATCCCAGGTTGACCTATTTCTGAATGTCTCAGACACTTCCTTCAATTTAATGGATAATTATTTTTTTCCAGTGGCCTGATCATGCACAGTTTTTTTTTTTCTGACATGAAGTCAGTATAGAGAAGCCTCTGCTGTAACCATAACTGCTGGTCAACTCTCTTCTCTGGGCTTCAGTTTCTCTAAAAATTACTCGATTTGAAGTCATTAACTGAGGCAATTACGTGCACATTGCTTTTGTAAATAAAGTCTTCAGGCTGTATAATTCATGTTTATTAATTTTATTTATAGAAACTGAGATAAAAGGAACTTATGCAAAAGGGTCAAATTATTGGTTTATATGTTGAAAAGTCTAGAAGCATTCAACTCCGGGCATGTCTATTATCTAGACATTCAGAGTCATCAAGATGAAGTCTTTTAAAATTTTTTTTATTTTTTTCATTTTAGATATACATGACAGTAGAGTGTATTTAGACATATTATACATGCATGGAGTATAACATATTTGAATTAGGATACCATTATTGTGGTTGAACATGATGTAAAGTCTTGCTCCATCCTCTGCTCTGTTCTGCTCTCCTCTGCCTTCATTCTCAGCCAGGCTCTGTGTGGGCCCCAGTAAGATCCAGAATTACATCTTCCCAAATTCTCTTTCTCAATATTTCCAACAGAAGTCCAGGAACTGAGTCATATTGGCCTGGTGTGGGTCACATGCCCCAAATCTGTCATTGAATTCACAGGCATGAAATAAACTGACCTGGTTGGTCCTGGTTTCTTTCCACCCTGTATCTGGAGGGGTGGAATGAAATTTAGTCCTCTCCAAACCATGCTGACCAAGAGTGGGCAGGAAGGGACCCAAAGAAAGGAGGATTCAATGCAAGATGGGCAGAAATCACAAATGTCCTCTACTTATGTAAATATTATAGCATTTTTAGGGCCAAGAGGAAAACAAAAAAGATTACCAGAAGGACCAGGTCCTCTCAGGAGGGACTGGAATAAAACCTGCCAGTCATCTACTTGCCAAATTCAATTATAGACTTTTGGGTAATCCTAGGACAAAACAAAGTGAAAGACTTTTGGTTGGACTTGGTAACTCAAAACCCCATGAAACACCCCATTAATTTGGTAGGTGCTATGGGGCTCTGTCCATCTCTCTATGTTTTTGAGTTGACTTGGCACCTAAGATTGGGTATAGCATTTCCCTTCAAGTTCATGTATTTATATGCCACAAAGGCCCAAATACTGTGTTCCCTCCCTAATCTCCACAACTTGGTGAACTTCTTTGTAGTTTGCTCAGAAAAGAGTTCAGAAGGTGTTCTGCTTACATTCCCTTTTAAAGTATTGAAATGTCAATTTTGCAGTAGCATCCACGAACAAGGATAGAGAGTTTGTGTAACAGAAAACCTGTCTTTCCAAGGACCAGGTCCAGAAAAAAAGATCATGTGGAACAAAACCTATTCTCATTACTTTTTGAAACAGTGACATTATGACTTGGGAACAGGGTATTGGAGAGACTTGGGGAGTGGAAGTATTCATATTGTAAAATGCCAGCCTCTATTCTGAATATCCTTTGTGGCTCTCAGCAACTATTTTTGTTACATTTTGGGGAGTCAAGTTGATGGCATCAGTATCAACAGGATGATAATTCAGAGAAAAATATTTGCCCCTGCTTCCTAGAAATGAAAAGACAAATATAGATTTTTTACCCATGTTAAAAAAAAAATTGACTTTCTGGTTTTGGCATAAGTGGTTGAAGAAATTAGTCATCATTTGATCAGTTTAGGTCTTATTTTCCTTTAAAGCAAAGCCAATGGACTTGAATTACACATGCCAAAAGCAATATGTATACAGCTCTGTTCATGGAACCCCTCTTTATTAGTATTGGGAATCGAGCTGATATTATTTGCCACTGATTTTATAGTGCCTGTTCCAGTTTTCCAGTGGCTTATAGATTTATTATTTTTAGCAGCAAAGCCCATTAATATTCTATTTTGAAAGGTCTCTCAAGTACATGAATATCTATATGAAATAGGAAATGGCAGAAATACACATTCTAGAATTGATTCCCTGGAGAGTTCCTGGAAAACTTTTGTGGACATAGATTAACACAATTCATGCATAGGATTCGGGAAATGTTTGTATTATGGGTGGCTCACAGAGGCTTCCAGGAAGCACCAAAAGGTACTTAAGAATAAGAAAGGAAGAGTTATTGAGCGTTTCCAAGCCTGGGAACCACAGGCTGAACTTGGACTTCAGCAAAGCCTAGCCCTGGATTTTCTAAATTTTACTTACTATCAAATTTCCTTCATAGTAATAATATAATCTTGTAAACACCTTAACAGTTTTTATTTCATTATTTATATAATATTTTTAAAAATGATTGGGGTAGATAATATTTCATTATGAACAAATTAATAAAAGTTGCATTATAAAATTTACTTCTAAAAATCTTTAATATTCACAATACATAAGAAATTTTGAATTTCATTTATGAAATGGATTTAATGTAATTAAATTTTTAAAGGTCAGCATTTCTCCACAGACAAAATTTAAAATGACATATATCATGTTTATTCTAATGCATATATATTGAAATACACATCTGTTTTGTTCCAGTATCTGTACATTAAAATATAGGTGGAAGTTTATCTAGTATTATACTTTCTGAACAGATAAAAATTATTTGACAGATAATAATTATTCAAAGAAAGAATAATTGTTCTTTCATGGTAGCAGTGGTCCTTCCTTTCAGCTAGTTATCCATTATGGTCAAATATAAACATTCTATGCCTAGAGGAAACTATATGTGAAACTTTTCAGTAATTAGAACCACCAAAGTAAACCATGTCCAAATGAGTGATAAAACACTGAACTGTGAGTCCTGTCACCTGATCTCCAGCTGTCGTATTTGCACATTTAACATATACTCAGAGATTCTTACAAAGGTTTCATTGTGAAAAAACTATCCGTTTAATTTCCATTGTTTTTTGATACATTAGTGGAAATGAAAGCCACACCCATTGACACTGGATTTCAGATTACTGAATGCAGATCTCATTTCTGCTACTGAGTTATAGAGTGGGCAAATTACTAACATTTCTAGCCTCCAATATTCTTAGAATATTGCTTAGCACATGATAAGCACTCATTAAATTTTGCCCATATTTATCTTTGTAGTTGCTCTTATCACTAATACCACACATGCAACTTGGCTTGATAAGCCCTCAAGAAATGAACATAACAGTCCAACTTCCTCAGGCTCAGGACCCAAAGGCCAACACTAATTCTTCCTGGAGAGGTGTGGCAATTTTGCTGTGGATGTGCGAATGAAGAAAGGTGCTGACCGTTAGTTGGGCCTCCAGTTCTTTGTGCTTTATGGTGGAGAAGGCAGCAGAAAGGTGCCATAGGTGAAACTGGCTGTGGAATGACTCCTTGGTAGAACCAAAAGGACCTGGTAACCAGGAATTGAGAGGCAGCTCTATAGTACATTTGACCTTAAGCCACTTAAGTATCATGTCCTGTTTCCTCAATTATGATTTTGAAAGAATAGAAAAGATTTTCAGAGTGCATATGGGGAGTTTGGAGAGGCCCCTCAGAGCTCCTGAAGAGTCTGCTTTGTGATGGAAAGAAATCACGAATGTCCATTAAAAAGCAAGGCTGAGAGAGGGGAAACTGGGCAGTCTGAGGACTCCTTGGTTTCCTGTTGCTGCTTCCAGCTCTTGCTTATATTTTAGGCAGCTTTGGATAAGGCTTTTGAGAGCCTGGAAGCCCATTCTCCTAGACTGGAAGCATGAGAACTGCCTAGAACTTTATAATTTCTAACTCCATTACCCACATTTTAGGCCACTCTAGAAGGACATCCTATTGAATTGTAATAAGTTATAAGGTTCTTTAATGTCATTTTAATGATCACATTACTGTTCTGAAGAATCATGTTTAAAAAAAAGGGAGTTCAGATTTTAAACAGTGAATATACTCATATCCACTCCTATGCAGCAGATCAGTTAAGTTGTATGCAATGTATACTTATAGTTATGTATATTAATCATTTCTCATTCACTAGAGGGCTGGCCTCAGGAATCTTTTAAGTTTTATTTTTGTACATATAAAATATGATTATTGATGTAAAAAAACAGTGGATATACAAAATCTTTAGAAAGAGATTCAATACTTGAAACAAGTGTAATTCATGGTGGATATTTTTGATATCATGCATATTAAGCATTGTAGAAGCAAATCATCTACCCATGGCTTTCTAAAAAAAAATCAATGTGTATGTTTTGCTATGTTTTTATTGTAGATACACAAAAGCAAGAATCTACTGTAGGAGGGGGCACAAACAGGCATTGCTTCTATGGACTTCAGCCTGATTCAGAATATAAAATCAGCGTTTACACCAAGCTCCAGGAGATGGAGGGACCAAGTGTGAGCATAGTGGAAAAAACACGTAAGTCCAGTGGCCTCTCTTCTGATTCCTGTCACTAGGAACCAGCCAGCACTTCTAGCATTCTGGTTTGGATCTAAAACCTTGCTCCATTTAGAAGAATATTAGCTATTGCTGCCCAGGAATATATGTAATCCAAGTTTTGCTCCTCTTTTCTAACCCCAGAATTCTTTGCATATGGCCCAGTGATGTCGTTGGTATGTTGTTTTTTTTTTTCATTCCATTCTCCTTATATGTTCCACAGTGGACTGTAAAGCCACTTGATGGCAAAGTGCTTGAAACAATGACCTACATTGTGATTCTTATCCATGAGGCACATTCATTGTGTGTGGAATGGGAAATGAAGTTTTAAGGTCTGGGTCCTGACATTAAAACAATGCCATGTTATCTCGCCATGAGGGTGGGAATGGAGCCAAGATGTTCCAACTGGCTGACCCTAGAGTTATTGCTTGCTTAAGAGGATCTTGTGCTTTTTTTCAAGTTGGCAGCAGATCTGATGCACTGAAGGGAAAGGCAATGTATACAATTAAACAAAGCACTTTTTACATGTTCCAAAGGAGGGTGTCAACCTCTTGGAATGACTTTTAATAAAGAATTCCTGACCAGGAGGCCACAAATACTAAAATGGTTTCACTTTTAATGAATTCTAGGGGTCATTTGTATGTTTAACTCAGTATCATAACTCGGTGGGATATGGGCTTTTGAGGTAGCCCATCTATCATACACATGGTATTTATAAAATACTCCCACCACGTATAGATCTTTCAACCTTCCTGATTGCACAAAGAAGTTATTATCAGTGTGTGACATTAGAAAACAGAGGTAAAAATATAATTAATTGAGTCATCTCATTTTCTTTTGTATACAGACCTTGTTTCATACGCTAAAATAATAACATTTTCTATTGCATGTTTATTTTTGAGGTATAATTTACATATCATAAAATGTAAGTGATATTTTAAGTGTATAATGATATTTAGTACATTTAAAAATTGTGTAGCCATGATTACAATCCAATTTTAGAAGGATTCCATCAACCCAATGAAATCTTTTCTGTCCACACACAGTCTTTCCCTGTTCCCACTTTCAGCCCCAGGCAATCTACTTTATTTTATTATATATTTGCCTTTTGTGGGCATTTCACATAAAGGAAAATATACAAAGGTAATCTTTTACAACTTCCACTTCACATGTATCTTTGAAACTTACTCATGTTGTAGAATTCATTAGCCGGTTTCTTTTTTATTGCTGATTAGAATCTCATTGTATGGGAAAAGATAACAATTTTGATATTATTAGGGCTTTAATATTGCACAATATTTAAAGTCAAACAGGTTTGATTGAGTCTCTTCTGCCCTTTTCTAGCATTGAGACCTTGGTAATTCAATACCTCTGAGCTGCTTTTGCTGGTCAATAAAGTTAGACATCTACTCTCTTACTCCAGTGGTGGGGCAGGAAAGATCCAATAAAGGAGTACCAATTGGAGAGTTTTTCAACCTGTATCTCATTGAACAACAATTTTTTATCATCACCATAACTATCTATTTGGAAGTCACAAACTGACCCCCATGGCGCTAGATCTCACTATTCAATATGTTTTATTTTTTGAAAACCCAAAACATCTTACAGCAGAGAGCCCGTGTATCCTCATTGTGCTAATATGCTGGAACCAATTAACTACTGTCTGCATATATTGTAGGTTTGTAGGCTGTGTTCTTTGTTCATTTTCATTGCTCCATTGACCTCTAGAAACATTTCAGTTTGGGATCCCTGGTCAACAGCAACGTCCCCTAACCTTAATCCCATGACTGTTAACTATCAGACTAGGGTTAATTCCAATTTGGACAGCTCGTTTGATGTAAATGTTTTCCTGATGTGGCAGACATCTGTCTCCTTGTAGCTTCTACCAATTGGCTCCAGTCCAGCCTTCTGAAGCAATGGTGACCAAGACTATTCCCTGTACTGTGTGACAGCCCGCACACACTCGAAGACACCAGCCATATGTATGCCACATATAGAATACAGAAAATTATCACCAGTGCACTGTGAATCTTCTTATCCAGGAGGTTCTTTGGCTGAATGTTCTGCCCAAATATATTGATCTGGCTGCCATAGCCTTTCATTGATTAGGTTATTGATTTGTTGACTAAATTTGGGATATGCCTCAAATTTTGACATTAAAAAAGGGGTACATTTTAAGCTGGGCACAGTGGCACACACCTGTAATCCCAGCACTTTGGGAGGCTGAGACAGGAGAATCACAAGTTCAAAGCCAGCCTCAGCAATGGCGAGGCGCTAAGCAACTCAGTGAGACCCTGTCTCTACATAAAACACAATATAGAGCTGGGATGTGGGTCAGTGGTTGAGTACCCCTGAGCTCAAACCCTGGTACCAAAAAAAAAGGAGGGAGTACATTTTAAAGATGATTTTATATTTCCACAGATTTTAAGATGCTTAAATATGGCTTTGGACATATTTTTTTTACA
This sequence comes from Geosciurus inauris, assembly GCA_004024805.1. Lineage (NCBI taxonomy): Eukaryota > Metazoa > Chordata > Mammalia > Rodentia > Sciuridae > Geosciurus > Geosciurus inauris. The sequence goes on from PVHX01000231.1 coordinate 78,715, forward strand.
ATCCTAGTTTTGATGATAAAAATTTTAAAATTTTTGTTATGTTTGGAACTTTTTAGCTTCAAAATAACCACCTTGAAAAATAAGTGAAAAATAAATTATCCATAACTGCATAATAGAAGAGTATAAAATATATTGTTGATTTCCCTCTTTCTCCAGTCTTCCTTTCTAGAAACACACATTTCTACAACTCTTGTTTCTTTCTGATATGCTGAAATTCCATTATTTTTTTCGCAAATGAGATCATCCCATGTTATTCTGTGACTTGCATTATTTCATGTAATAATTAATCTTGGACATTTTTCCATATCAGTAATATATGGTTATTGTGTTCCTTTAATATTGAATCATTTCATTAAAATAATTTTTATTTTATTGGATGTTACAATTGGAAAACACCTTAAAATTCATATCTCCCACCCTTCCTACCAATGAAGGAATTCCCTTTACAACACCTTGGGCAAATAATCATTCTGCCAGAGCTTGAATCCTTCCAGCTATTAGTTACTTACTGTCTCTTGAGACTGGACATCCCTTTTGTGAATGGCTATGATTTTTAGAAGGTTTTCCCAAATATAAATTGGGATAATAAAAAGAAGTACTCTGTTTTTCTTAAATCTTTAGTGTCAGATAGGAATAGAAATGAAGACATAATAAAATAATATTTTGTGTTTACTTAATGGCACCATGACTTTCTGGTACTTTGCCATATGAACTGTCATGAGTTGCTTCTCTAATCTAAATGTCCCCAGTATCTTAGCCAAACCATTCCTCTGCACAATATGTAGACTTCTCATTCCGTATCACCATTGAAAAGATCTGAACACATTCTAGCTTCTTGGTGTTTACATTTGCTCCTTAAAACTGCAAGACATTTTCCAGATTCAGGCTGAGCCGACTCGAGAGTGATTCAGATTCCACTGGAAACAAACATCATGAGGGAAACAGGGTGGGAATTGGGGACAGGGCCATGGAACAAGAATTGATGGTCAGTCCTTAGTTAGGCAGAATACAAATGAAGTTAATTATATGTGTGAAAGCAGCCAAAGTCTAACTCTGAAATGGGTTGGCCAGATTCTTGCCTTAAATCAACACGTGGACCCCTTTGTAGTTGACAGTTTGATTGCATTGACTCCTGCTGGGTGAGCAGAATTGTGACAAAATTGCCTTTCAAGCCTTTGGTCTGAGGTTGGAGTCTATTCACAGGCTGTGGCTGATTTATAGGAGACATTAAATTCTCAAAGACAGTTGTCAAAATCATGGACACCCCTGAAGAATGGTTACCCCACCACTCCCCATCTTCCATGCAGATGGAGTGACTGACTAATGTCCTTCCTTCCTCTACAGTGTCACTTCCCACTCCACCGCCAACCTTTCCTCCAACCATTCCACCTGCAAAAGAAGGTAAGAGAATAATACAAGGGCAAGCTACTCCCGGTTAGGAGTTCTGCTTATTTTATTTGTTCATTCATTTAAAAACACAGGGTATTAATATAAGCTATTTATTATGGTACCTGACTTTCCTCTTAATACAAATGCTTATCAAACTATAGTGTGACTTTCTTTTAAAATAGCCAAATAATAAATCATATACACAAAACAGAACTGCTCAATATGGATTTCATTGAAATATATAAGAGTAGTAAATGTTCACCAAGGAAGAACAGCTACACACTTTGTAAGTGAAAATCTAATTTATAATTGTGAAGTCAAGAGGGATGGCTTTCCAGTTAATCTCTGAAATACCTCTCCCAGTTATTATTTTATCTTCACTATAACAGTTCTGCAGTGCCTTTTGCTGGAGCTATTGAAATAATTTTTTTTTTAAAAAAAGCAGCGATGATTAATTTGCTTTATTCCACTAATAAACATTAATTCCTTATGGTTAACTCTCAAACCTCTTATGTTAGGCACAGGGAACACAATAATAAGGCACAATTGATCTCTGCTTATTTTCAGTATCATAAGAGAAATAGGTGCTTTCATAGATAATTACCAGTCAAGGATAGGAGTTATACAGTAGACTGTACTATGGTAGCCCAGGAATGAGAATCATTAATACTGATGCAGGCTAATGACTCATTATGGAGGAGGAATTTGATCTACATTTGAAGAATAAGCTTGAGTGATAAATAATGAGATGAATAACACTTAAGATCCAAGTGCTTAAAGTGTTTGGGGAACTGTAAATGCTTTATTGTGACAGAAAACAACAGTGGGTTTAGAGTAGGAAGTGGTTTGTGTGCCAGAATAAGGAGTTGAGATTTATCCCATAGGAAAATAGCAAGCCCTGAGAAGTTTGCATACAGGAAGGGTGACCTGATCAAAATCTTTGTTTAAGGAAGAGAACTTGGGTGGAATTGGGAGGATGAACCAGAGGAAGAGAGGAGAAAGAACATGCAATTGGAAGATTGTATTCACCATTGATTTTTAAAGTGCTGTTATATGCCAGGAATACAGTGAAAAATAAGTTATTCCTACTGTATAGGAGCTTAAAGGTAGTGTAGCTATATGCTACATGGACTAGAAGGGTCAGGGAATCGAAGAGGCAATGAGCAATTCTAATAAATCTCAGCATCTGTCCTGGCACAGCAGGCAGAGTCACTTTGCAGCACCATTTCCCAGATGAGGTTATTTATGCAGGAGCAAAAGTGTACAACTCAGGGCTTTCTGTGCATGACTTATGCTGTCCTGCGTCTTTTTTTTTTTTTTTTTTTTTTTGGTACTGGAGATTGAACCCAGGGGCATTAAACCACTGAGCCACATCCCCAGTCTTTTTTTTGTATTTTATTTAGAGACACGGTCTCGCTGAGTTGCTTAGAGCCTCACTAAGTTGCTGAGGCTGACTTTGAATTCACCATCCTCCTGCCTCAGCTTCCCAAGCCACTGGAATTGCAGGCATGTGCCTGGCTGTTCTGCATCTTTTTTTAATGTTGTTCTCTCTTCTGGAGATGCCTCTTTCTTTTTCCATCTTCACATCTAACCTCTAATCTCAATATCTATGATATTCTCACTCTTGGAACTGAAGACAGAGTCCTACTAATTGATGATTTAGTAATTAGGCAATTCTGATGTAGATACTACAGAATGTTCAGAGGTCAGAAAATCATTTTTACATATAGCTGAGCATGGATATCATTCAGTGAATAATCATAAATACTCCTGGAAGATAAGTGATTAGGAAAGATCTGTAGGAGTATGAATTGAAAAAGTAGAAACATTAGTCTTGAATTTTCCATCATATGGTTTTAGTGGTAGAATGTTTTGCACCTTGAATGTACTATTAATTTTAAGCTGTATTTGTCCTGAATGTATTTAATTTAAAAGTATATGCCTTTTTATTATAAAAGTAATACTGAATACTTATTAAACAAACATTGAAAAGTAGAAAAATGTTTTAAAAACACAATCTCCTATCCTTGAGATCATTTCTTTATGAATTTTGATATATTTTCTCTCTTTAAGTAAATGTTTCATTAGCAAATTTTTAAATAGATTTTGGTCTCTTTTTGGGGGTGTGCTGGGGATTGAACTCAAGGGCACTCAACTACTAAATCACATCCCTAGCCCTTTTTTGTATTTTGTTTAGAGACAGAGTATCACTGAGTTGCTTAGCACCTCACTAAGTTGCTGAAGTTGGCTAATTTTGTTCTCATTTTGAAGTTAAAAGTTAGCAGATCTTGTGATTCTTTCAACTTTAAATTCAAATTACAAATTTGTAAAATTTTGTAAATTACAGAATTCATGAGAGCAACCCCACCAGATCTTACCATCCTTAGTGTGTTAACTCACTTGAGATGGTTTATTTTACTCTATAAATAGGTGTAAGGGAGTAAAGTTGCACTTAATAAGATAGAAGCAGAATGCTTTTCTTTTAAAGAAAGGAGAAGGGTATATTATCTCATAGAAAACCATGTACAACTGGCCTAACATTAAAAGACATACTATTAAAGAGCAAATTGTTTATTGTTTACTTCATCATAAAGCAGAGTGAACCACAATGATCTACACTACTAAGGAACAGAAAATCATAAATGATCCAAAACAGTCTATGATTTAAAAAAAGGACTTTGAAAAAATGCTGTGTTTTTTCTTTTGGTACCGGGGATTGAATTCAGGGGTACTCGACCACTGAGCCACATCCCCAGCTCTATTTTGTGTTTTATGTAGAGACAGGGTCTCACTGAGTTGCTTAGCGCCTCGCTGTTGCTGAGGCTGGCTTTGAACTCGTGATTCTCCTGCTTCGGCTTCCCAAAGTGCTGGAATTACAGACATGCACCACCATGCCCCACTTGAAGAAATGCTTTTAATAGATTCAGATTTTATTGGTATTGTGTAGGGGTTTTTTTTTTCTTTTTCCTGGCTTGTTTGAGTCTGTGGATATCCATAATTCCTACTGATAGTAGTTCCCCTTGCTAGCATTATTGTACATTTCTTGACATGTATCAATGTGTGGGAGAAGGGCATAGCAAGATTTTTTAACAAAGCTAAAATTAATGTTTACTTATGGCCTCAATCCAAATGTACATTGAATTGTAGACTCATCAGCGTCTACTGTATTGCATGCCTTCTTTCTGTGCTTCAGCCTCTCTGACACTAACTTACTGACTCAAGAAGTGGAGGACGGAGAGTGTAGCATGCCTTCCTACCAGTCAGTAGGCACTGGACTGTGTTCTCTGATGCTGCTGTCTCTAAATCCCTTCAGTCCCATATTCTCCTTTGTCCTCATTTTCATTCTTTGGGGTCAAGATTGGTGAACTTCTTTGCTTTCTGTTTCCACGTGCCCAATAGGAGCTTTTTAGTTGTGAACAGGAACTTTGGCTATAACAGAAAAATGATGTGCAGAAGCATGATGAGCTAGAAAATAGAAGATGAACCTTGACAGGCTTAAACCTTTGCTTTGGGAACAAGTTTGAACTACTAGAGGGCAAACCATGATCTTGTTTTACTGGCTCAAGAGCTGCTATATTTTCCTTTTATCTTGGATTCAAAATATATTCTTGATCATCAGTCTGTAAATCTGCCAAGGCGGACCTGGTGTTGATGGTGGATGGGTCCTGGAGCATTGGAGACGACAATTTCAATAAGATCATCAACTTTCTGTATAGTACTGTTGGAGCCCTGGACAAGATTGGTGCAGATGGAACTCAGGTAGAGTTGATAGACCTGCATTCAAAAATTATTTCTTAAGTTCTTACTATGACTATTTGTCAGGGGAGATGGGTAAGGAACTATAATAAGAAGATACTAATCCTTAACAGCTATTGAATTCAGTAAACTAAAACAGGGTAGAGAGGCCTTGTCAGGACATGTTTCTTTTGTCTTCTAGGACAGAATGTCTTCTTTAATGATACACACAATATTTTTCCTGCCCTTAAGGACATTAAGGAAGCATTTATGGTTACACATTACTCTGGATCGAAACATGATACTCATTTATTCATTCAACAACATTTATGGTTTGCAATTCTGAAAAGTTAAGAACAACAACAACAATAAAACTAATTAAAAATGGCCCCAAGGTTCCACAGGAATAAAAGCAAGTTGTAGGAAATGAAACTAGGAAGGTTTATATTATAGTGGTGAGGGCTACAGATTTTGAAATACAATATGCCTGACTTCACCTATCAGCTTTGCCAATGATCTTACACTAATTCCTTGTGATCTTGTGCAAATTGACTTCATGTTCCTCAAATTCCTCATCTATCTAGAGTAGTAATAGTTATTTTGTAGGCTTGCTTCATAAGGAAGTCCTCGTAAAGAATCCAACTCGCATCCTCCGACATCTGTCCAGTTACCAGGTTTAGGATACCATTTTTCACTACTGAAAAAGGTGGCAAAAGTCTTCCAGATTTCAGAGAGAGATTTTTAAAAAAAATAATTAGTTCCTGAAAAGTACTCATAGAGAAGATGCTGTTTAATTTGTCTTCAAATTTGAAATGTAGCTAGAATGAAATTTGAATCCAACAAGGATATGGAATGGGTCAAGGAAGAGGTTAAAATTGTAGGTGATAGTTGGGACTGGGTGGCTCCTGCATATAATCCCAGGGATTTGGGAGACTGAGGCAAGAGGATTACAAATTCAATCCCAGCCTCAGCACAATAATTTAGCAAGACCTTGTCTCAAAGAAAAAAAAATTTGAATAGTAGTTTTTTGGTAAAGCACCCCTGGGTTCAGTGCCCAGTACCAAGAAAAAGAAAAGTATAGATAATACCGTATGTGTTCTCTGACCCAGTGGAAGTCTACACATGTCTAAAAATGAATGCACCTTCTCTCATCAGGTGGCTATGGTTCAGTTCACTGATGACCCCAGAACAGAATTTAAACTAAATGCTTATAACACCAAAGAGACTCTTCTTGATGCAATTAAACACATTTCATACAAAGGAGGAAATACAAAGACAGGTAAGACAAAAAAAAAAAAAAATCCAGCTCAGGCTCAAAGTAATTAGTTATTGGTAACTACTGAAATGACCTTTTTTTTTTTTAAGTATAAGAATTTTTTTAAAAAACTTCATTGATTTAAGAACTTTGTTCCTCCCCTTTTCCCTCCAACAAAACAAAAAGCAGGAAGGAGTGAAATTGAACAGTTGCCTTCCTTTGTTTCAGGAAAAGCAATTAAGCATGTTCGAGATACCCTATTTACTGTGGAGTCAGGTACAAGAAGAGGCATCCCAAGAGTTATTGTGGTTATAACAGATGGAAGGTCACAAGATGATGTAAACAAAATCTCCAGGGAGATGCAATCAGATGGTAAGTTTTACCTATCTAACAAAAGTGGCCATGCCAATAATCATGTTAGCATTGTTGTGTAGTAAATACAAATCTGTAGGCTACATCAGTTTTACTTAAATGTTTGCAACTCTTTATTAACTGGACAATGTGATTTTTAAAATATCTTCGGCTTTACAAATTTTAATTATGCTATTTTATTAGAGAACATTTGTCATTGTCTCTAATACATTTGTTACGTACAGGATGCTCTGGATAAGGAGCTCCAACAAATAAGTGCAGTACTACGAAAAAGAGAATTGTAAAAGGCCAGGGAGGGAACCTCACGACAGAAATTCCTCAGCCTCTTAATCTGTAGAATAAAAAGTCTCACAGGACTATTGTGAAGATTCAATGACGTAGAATGGCTGGCAGTTAGAAGTTTAACATTTATTTGCCAACCTTTGCATGATGATTGGTCTACAGCTGGTAGACTCATTTTAGTTTCTACTTCTGGAGAAAACACTGAGATAAATTCAGCTTTTCTGTTTCAAATGTACCTCATCCCATAAATATTAAGGTAACTATTTAAAATATACAGCCATAAATATGTTGCTCAAATGGGAACTATTTTGTCTTAAGTGCTAATTGGAGCATTGACCTTATTGAATTTCTTTAAAATGGAAAATTTCTTTCGGGAGTCATAGAATGATTATCACTTAATGAAACAGGTGCATACAGAATTCTAATGAACTGTAAAGAATAAATCATGCACCCCCCACTGGCCTTTCTAAATAAACATATTTTAAACATTTGGATGTTTGAACTCTTATATTGCATCTTGTATTTTGGGTAATTTACAATAATCAAATATCCGTTTTCCTTCTGCCACAGGCTACAACATTTTTGCGATCGGTGTGGCCGATGCCGATTACTCAGAGTTGGTTAACATTGGCAGTAAGCCCAGTTCACGCCATGTCTTCTTTGTGGATGACTTTGACGCCTTTAAGAAAATTGAAGATGAATTAATTACTTTTGTCTGTGAGACTGCATCAGCAAGTTAGTTCTTTGGAATTTGTACTTTCTCGTGTTGTTTAAGGTCTGAAATAAATAGTTAATACTGGTTAAGTAATGAGTCCCATCTTGAACTGAGGGAAACGTTAACTTCTAGAACCATTTGTTATGGAGACCTTAAATTAAATGGCTTTGAATATATGGAAAAGCCTCCCTTCCCCTCTGTTTAGAGTTTTATTGATAAAGATCTTCCCTAGCCAGATGAAAATCTATGTTTAAAAGCCACCATAGGTAATAGTTTTCAAAAATGTGTTAATAAACTGCCAATGAGGGCAACACATTAGAAATGAGACATCTTCTTACATAAGCTCGCAAGCATAGCCGTTGATTTTAATGGACCTAGAAGAGAGGAACAAAGCTGTGACCCTTCAGTTTTACAAGGGGGACTTTAGAGCACTTCAGTCTTTATGAAACCAGAAAAACCATAGCCACATCTGATATGGAGTCCTTCCACATGCACTTCCGGAAAGGTTATATTAGTTTCCTGTTCTCAAAACAGGGCAAGAGTATGTTTGAAAAATATCTAAATTCAGTTTTCTATTGCTTGTTTTGTTTTCCAGCCTGCCCAATGGTGCACAAGGATGGTGTTGATCTTGCAGGTATGCGTTATCCAAATTTAAAAAAATGTAAATGTATTAAATAACACCCCTTCGGGTTTTGGTTTCTGTTTTTTGGATTTTTAAAAAGTGCTTAATAGAGAAAACCTGAATTTTAAAATCGTAAACCACTCATTTATTCTTATTCTCTTTATCCCCCCTCCCCCCCCTGGTTATCCTCCTCCCTCCAGGATTTAAGATGATGGAAATGTTTGGTTTGGTTGAAAAGGATTTCTCATCAGTGGAAGGGGTTTCTATGGAGCCTGGTACCTTCAATGTGTATCCATGTTACCAACTCCACAAAGATGCCTTGGTATCCCAGCCAACCAAGTATGTTTCCATTGCAAGAGGATAAAGCCAATCACATGCTTATTATATCCCAGAATGAAAATGATGTCCATTAGAAATGCTGTAATAGTTCCTGGTAGGATTTTCCATAAAGTTTTGAACAGATGGTGTTTACATTTCTTTGTGTAAAAACATCTGACTCATGTAATAATGCTTGCTGAAATTTAGCATCTATCCATCTGAGAAAATACATAAAATAGTTGATATTTACGTAGCACAATATACCTGCCATATTTCTACATATGCTAATTCACTCAAACCTCCAAACAACTCTATGAAGTGGATGCAATTACTATTTCATTTTCACAAGTGATGAAATGGAAGCACAAAGAAACTAATGATGTGAGTGAAATCACAGTTTAAGATGCATGCTGGGCTCTGCACTCGGTAGTAGGGTTCCAGAGCCCAAGCCCTGAACCATTGCATAATGGTGTCACTATTCAGATGGCTTCTATTCTTGAGAAGTTATAGCTGCAACTCTAAAGCAGTGAGAGTAATGTTAGGTTTATATAAAAACCCATTATCCAGCATCTTTGCAGAAGACTGGTGCACATAAGGACATGGGGCCATTTGCAGCAATTTGACTGATTCCAGAGGTCCTTAAGATTTTATTTCAGGGATTTGTTGGTTTAAGCATTCATCTACCTCTCAAGGTGTCATCTATTATTTAAATTCCAAATCAAGACTTGTTTTTCTCAAAATGCCATTAGCATTTCATGTGAAACATTTTTTGAAGTGTTCCTCTCACTTCTACCCTCGCCCTCTTGGATTCTATTCTTCAAGTAGCAGTTAGAATGATTCTTTTAAAATGTTAAGTCAGATCGTGTCACTCTAAATCTTCCAATTTTCTATTTCCCTCACAGAAAACATCAGAGCTCCCGAAAGGCTCACACGGCCCTACATCATTTGGGCCTTCACCTTCTGTCTCTTTCAGTCTTCTCCAGCAACACTGGCTCCTTCTTGTCCCCAAAACATACCAGGCATATCCTGCCTTGGTGGCTTTCCATGAGCCAGTCCCTCCGCCTGAAATACCCTTCCTTCAATTACCTGCCTGGCTAATTGTCTTGTTTCTCTGAAGTATTTGCTCATATATAAACTTTTCAATAAAGCTTTTCTCAAATTTAATCTTTTCAGTGAACCAACCCTAATTACTTTAGTGTTTAAATTGTTACATAATCCTCCACCAATAGCCCCAATCTATATTAAGATGCTCTGGGTTTTTTTGTTGTTTGTTTGGCTTCAAATGGAACTTATTACCTTCTAACATAGTGTATTATACACTATTATACACCATACTAGAGTTTGAGTGCTACAAGTATAGGCATCTTTGTCAGTTTTATTCATTGATGAGAACATATCTGACATCTAGTAGGCAAATATTTATTGAATAAATAAATGGATTAACTAACGAATGAAGCATTTATTTCTTTCTCTGTAAACTTAGTTTTCATTTTCAAACTTGTGCTAAATCCCCATATATTTATAACTTTACTCATTCAAGTAATAACCATTATAGAGTTCCTGTTGCATTTGGGGCTTTTTTCTTTCTCTTTTGCTTGGGGGAAAATTGAAAGTAAATACATATGTGCTTAGTTGTTAGAGGGAGACGATTATGTATAGGATTGGTTCCCCAGGAAGCAGATTCCCAGGAGGACATTAGTGTGTAAGGTGATGAATGACAGTATGTTTTTGTGGAAAGGAGCAGCAGAATACAGGACAGGGATGCAGGAGGAGTCAAAGTGTGAAGGAGAAATCTCAATGCAATTCTCAGCTGACCACCCAGAGGAGTTTTGGACTTGGGATGGTCCTTCAGAGTTATCTCCCACTGGGATATGAGGTCCTGGTCCTTATGTGGAAACTGGTCAGTGAAAAGAGATGCCTGTGTTTTAGTTAGCTTTTCATTGCTGTGACCAAAATACCTGACAGGAGTAACCTAGAGGATGAAAGATTTATTTTGGCTCAGAGTTTCAGAGGTCTCAGTCCATGGTCGGCTGACTCCATCAGAAACAGCATTGTGGAAGGGCATGATGGGGGAAGGCTTCTCAGCTCATGGCAGCATGTATAATGAAAGTGTATTTACTTGATAATCAGAGGGATGACCTTTCATGGAAAGATATTGTAAAATATTATTCTCCTTATTCCTTCAGATATTTGCATCCAGAGGGATTGCCTTCTGACTACACAATCAGTTTTCTATTCCGGATTCTTCCTGACACTCCAGAGGAACCATTTGCTCTTTGGGAGATTTTAAATAAAAATTCTGACCCACTGGTCGGGATTATTTTAGACAGTAAGTATATTGATGTATATAACATTTGAGCATACATATGTGAATAAGGTATGTGGCATGGCATCTTGCCTATTTCATGTATATGGCAGAATAACTCACTTGTGAAATGTATACTCGACAATGAATTAGGTAATAGTTAATTCATTCTTTTATCTTCTCATTCTTTCAACAAATATTTGTTGAATTCCTACTTTGTGGCAGAACTAATTCTGAGATACAATACTGAGCAAGGTGAAGACACTTTTAATTAAAAAAAAATTTTTTTCAGAAAATTTTTACTGAGATAGTAGAGACTATCTCAGGAATACCAAAGCTGATGGCAGGGGGAGGGGCACCCATTGGGAGAGGTGGGACCAGACATTCATTTTTTAGACATGGATATGATAAATGTGAAATGCCTATTAGATATCCCAGAGTGGATGTCAGATTGGCAGCATAATATTTGAGAATTCTGGGACAGAGATATCTAAGCCACAATGCTAGGTTAGATGATCAAGAGGATAGATCTAGGGACTGACTGGGCAGCTCCAGTGTTTGTAGGTTCGAGAGTCGAAGAGCAACCAGTGCAGGAAGCTCTTCAGTACCATGCTCTGGAATGCTACCTATGATGATCACTTAATAGATGGTTGAGTTTTTGATTAACATCACTCAGTTTTCTAAGTCTTAAGATTAGAATGAAGCTAGGAACCAAAAATAGGAGGTTATTGCTTAGTGCTAACTAAAACATTGGATAAGGAGAACATTTTAGGCTTATTTCCAACTCATGTTTGTTAATGGACTTTTCAGTAAGTGGAAATGACTCAACAACTAAATAGGATATGGTAAAACCATTTCATATTGACATTGAACCTAAGGTAAAGCTACAGATGATGAGGATGTAAGTCAACAACTCCATATATATCCTGCACTTAAAAACAAAGAAGGCTTTTAACATTATTAAGGCTAGCTTGTCTCTTTGAAAGCAGAACGAAGAGTTAAATTGTAATGTAGGAATGTAATAGTGAGGAATACTTTACTATTTAAAAAGATTCATTCAAGATTAGGAAGGTTTTTATGTGTTTGTTCATAATAAATGACATATCTGAGTGGCCTAAGCTGCGTGTCCTGAGAAAAGTTGGTTGCTGTAGTGGGTTGATAAAACAAAGAGTCTAATTTCTCCTTTCTAAGATTTGGTAAACTTTATTCTCCCTGCTGTCTCTTCCACTTCAAGCTCTGGACCCTTCTGAAGGGAGTGATGGAGAGAAGAGTGTGGGCAAGGAAGTACAAAGGAAGAATATGTAGGTTTCTTTCCCCACATCATCACCGTGGTTAGTCAATCTCCATAGCTGAGAAGCTGTCAATCATTTGTGGCAACCTGAGAGCTGTCAATCATTTCCCGATCTGTCACTTTGCTTTAAACACAGTGTCAAAATACTGGATGCATTATTTTAAGTCTTGAGTTGAATTTTACAAAAAAGTTCTTCACTAATTTTAATTCTTTCTAAATTGTTTTTATTCTTCTTCATTTGAATAGATGGTGGGAAAACTCTAACTTATTTCAACTATGACCAGAGTGGGGATTTTCAAACTGTTACTTTTGAAGGACCTGAAATTAGAAAAATTTTCTATGGAAGTTTTCACAAGGTTAGTAAGGCTTTGCATGTGTATAATATTTTTTATTCTATTTGTTGTTGGTTGGAAAGCAATGGAGATGTATATTTTTAAAATCCATAGAACTTTTTTTATATTTTATTCTTTTAAAAATATTATTTCTATTTTATTATTTTTCTTTTTTATTTATTCATTTATTTTATTTTATTTGTTGTTTTTAGATATACATGATAGTACAGTGTGTTTTGATATATTATACATACATGGTGTATAACTTATTCTAATTAGGATCCTATTCTTGTGGTTGTACATGATGTAGAGTTTCACTGATTATGTATTTATATATGAACATAGGAAAGTTATGTCTGATTCATTCTACTATCTTTCCTATTCCCTATCTTTAATATAATAATGTAATATAGTATAATAATATAATATATATTTTAATATAATAACATAATATTTAATATAATAATGTAACATTTAATATAATACAGGAATGTTTTCCTATTCCATGACCCCTCCTTTCCCTTCATTCCCCTTTATCTCATCCAGTGAATTTCCAATCTTCCCCTCCCTACCCTTGCTTGTTGTGGATTAGCGTTCACCTATCAGAAAGAATATCCAGCCTTTGTTTTTTGGGGGTTGGTTTATTTCACTTAGCATGATAGTCTCCAGTTCCATCCATTTACCAGCAAATGCCACAATTTCATTCTTCTTTATGGCTGAATAATATTCCATTGTGTGTGTATATATACCACATTTTCTTTATCCATTCATCTGTTGTAGGGCACCTAGGTTGGTTCCATAACTTGGCTATTGTGAATTGAGCTGCTATAAACACTAATGTTTGTATCTCAAGTTTCAGCTGGAGTTGCCACCTTCAGTGCTTGTTACCAATACTCAGAGATTCTGATTAGGTACTTTTGAAATGTGACCTTGAAATGTGCATTTTTAGCAAGAACTCCAGGAGATATTGATAGAAATGGCCTAGATTCTGCCATTAACGAACGATGTAGGGGAGGACAGTATATTACTAAGTAGACTGTTGCTACATGGTATGTGATATAGAAAGAATCGCTGGCCTGCCTGGCCGCCAATGTATGTAAAGGTATAACCAGCTGAATCATCTTAGAGAATGAAGCTACAGATAATTGATTATGCTGCATTGTTACATATGTACAGGGAGAATCAATCACTGCCATTGTAAAAATCACCCTGGAGAAAGTTTTTGTCAAACTTAACTTTACTTGCTCTTATTTTAATAACTTGGCACTTGTGACAGAACTCTGTTCCTAGAATGTGCTCAAATTTATCTAGTTCACACAATGTTGCTTCTCTCTGTGGGTCTGAATGTTGTAATTGCATACTGAATAATTACATAAAAGCCATTGCATAAGCAAACTTATTTTTTCATGTGTGATAGAACTGGACTACCAGAGAAGCACATTAGACACAGGTGGGGATTTATTAGTTCACGGTTCAAAATGGTCCCATTAACAGCTCCTTGGATTTAATATCATTTAATCAAGGTCTTCATGATTCTTTTCTTTTTGATGCAGAGTCTGTTTCAAAGCAGTCAAGTAAAACTGTAGGGGAGATGAAAGCATTTGAATTTCATGAGTGTTAAAAGAAAAATTGTCATCCTAGCCTGTGGTTTTGGCATGAACTTGCATTTCTCATTCCAAAGAATACTTTATGAATCTTAGGTGCATGTCAAGCTTTATTTACCTTACCAGAGCTCAAAGACCTAGAAGTAAGGTTCATTAAAAATTGGTTCTAAATTTATAAACCTTCAAGTTTTAAAAAATTATATGAAGAAAGACTTTCCTTCACTTTGTTAATAAAGCCAAACAGCCAAATAAGAAAAGTGAGAGAAAAGGAGGAGGATGAGGAATAGGAGCAAGAGGAGGAGGAGGAGGAAGAGGAGGAGGAGGAGGAGAGTGGAAAGGAAAGGCTTATCATGTAATACACTGTTTAAAACAGATTTAATAACAAAAAGTTTCAATGCAAATTTATTTTGTAGAGCTTTGGTTTGTTTGTAGACTTGCATTATAAGTGAATCCATACCTTTGTCTCTCATTGTTTTTTTTTTAAGAAAATGAATTTTTATTACAGAATTTTCACATATAAAATAGAAAATGCAACGGCTACCTATGTACCTCATCACTCAGCTTCAATAATAATCAAAATTTTGGCAATCCTGTTTCTTATTGATTTTTATTTGGCCCTATTTTTTACACTTGGAATATGAAGTAATGCCCCAAGTTCTCTTTCAATAATTACATCAAAGAAGCAAAGTATTTTTGAAATTGTTTCAATGTCTCCTTTTGTAAAGCAAAAGGTTTTTGTTTTGTTTTACTTTTTAAATTTTCATTTATACATGACAGTAGAATGTATTTTTGCAGAATATACATACATAAAGTATAATTTGTTCTATTAAGTTCCCACTCTTGTGGTTGTACATAATGTGTTACCCTGGTTGTGTATATAAATATGAGGCCGGGAAAGTTATGACCAATTAATTCCACTGTCCTTCCTTCCCCCTCCCTCCTCTCCTCCTTCCATTACACCCTCTCTAGTCCAATCTATTTCTGTTATTCCCCTCCCCCAACCTCTCCTGTTTTGGGTTAGCATCCACAAATCAGAGAGAACTTTTGGCCTTTGGTGTTTGGGGATTGGCATGATATTCTCCAGTTCTATCCATTTACTGGCAAGTGCCATAATTTCATTCTTAAAAGGTTTGTTGTTGTTGTTGTTAACATGTGAATAATCTCCCCACAAAGTAACTATTCTTAAAGCCTGGGTATTATAGCCCAGGTTTACTAGCACCTAGCATAAAAACTTGGATATTTTATAATGATGAAAAGTACTCCATGGTTCAAAACCACATAGGAGCCCAGTTCTGCCCTTTGTAAATGATCACAATTATGATGCTGGTCAGAAGCAGTGGGGTGGTGGGGTGTCCTGCAGCAGCGTTCTCACTTGAATAAAAGTTAACTCCTTTTTGAAAAGAAAAGAAGATTCTCAGGAACTCGACTGTTATTTTTATCCTGATATAGCTAAATAAAACATTGAATAACAGTATAAATTCATGTGCTTTCAGCTCATTTAACAATAAAACAAATTGAATATAATGAGTAAACTTAAAAGCAATATTATTTTAATATGAAGGATGATGTTATGCCATTGATATGCGGCCTCTGCTTTAATGTGAATGCAATATTAGCTGCTACAACTCTCAGACCTTGGTTTATTTCATCCAATACTCTTTTTCATTGAGCTACCAGGGTACTTTGCCTTAAAACAGTTATTCAAACTTCATTTTGCCTTCACTTGCAGTTAAGTCATTATTTCCCTCATGATTTCACTGTTTCGTTCACAAGCCTGCCACAAACAAGTGCCGCTCATGAGGCAAATGTCATGTGAATCAAAATGTGTTTATAAACATGGAGATTTTATTGCAGAACTCGGTTACGATGTTCAAAGATAAACTTAACCTTTGACTATCACCTAAATGATAACACAAGGTTTTAAAAAATCTTCACAAAGAATGTGTACACTCCTGAAAATATGTCTTCCAGATTCCTGAGATTTTAGTTTGAGAAAAGTGTGTGAGACATTAAGCCAAAGGGCTGATTTCGCTTGGGCCTGGAGTCAGTCATTAGGAAGCATCTCTCCATCCCATTGGAGTCCAGCTTGCCTTTCCTATTCTTATTTAAATAAATATTATAGTGTGATTTCACAGCCACTGCTGATACTTAGGTGACTTTAGTGGTAAATTGCAAGTACTCTTAATTTTAGTAATGTAGTGATTATTTTAATATACATCTAGAATATGTATGACTAAATAGCAATTCTGTGATTTTAAAGATGTTGCTTTAGAGTAAGGCTAAATTTTAAAAGGTGAATACTTTCAAACTTTTTGAAAAAAAAAAGTTAAGTAAGAATGGAGATGATTCCTGAAAGTGAAGCAATCATGGAGGTTGTAAAAGGAAAATTATTCTCTTATAACAAAATGCATGGTGACAGAATTCCTTCTGTTCTCCTTCATACTATTTAATGGTGAGTCATACAGTTAAATGGGTTTGGTTGATACCTCCTCTTGCATCTTTGTCTTACCTCCTGAAATATTTTGACTTTTACCCAGCTACACGTTATTGTCAGCAAGACTTTGGCCAAAGTGGTTGTCGACTGCAAGCAAATAGGCGAGAAGGCAATAAATGCATCGGCTAATATCACGTCTGATGGAGTAGAAGTCCTAGGGAGAATGGTTAGATCAAGAGGTCCAAGCGGAAATTCTGCACCAGTAAGTAGATGAGCAAACAAAATTGTGTTGCTGTTCCAAGGAAAATCCCCTTTGATATCCATTTAGCTATTTTACAGGGGGAAAGTTTGGTAAAGGGATGGATAGATGGGTGGATGGATGAATAGATAAATAGATAATGGATTCTTTTTTAAAAAAAATATTTATTTTTTTAGTTGTAGTGGACAGAATATCTTTATTTTATTTTTATGTGGTGCTGAGGATCGAACCCAGTGCCTTACGCATGCTAGGTGAGCCCTGTACCACTGAGCCACAACCCCAGCCCCGATAATGGATTCTTTAAGTGAACCAAAACATGTACCTTCAAGCTCCTGGCAGTCTACTGTCATGTACATCTAGAAAGAACAAGTTGAAGAAAACAAAAACAAATAAACAACAAAGCTCCTGGCAGTAAGATTCTGCTATATTATAAGAAAAATGCTCCAGGAACTTGGCTAGTTTATTTTCTTAGTGCAGTTTAAAATTCAGTACAATATCCATCACCCAATTTTTGGCACAAGTGGTTTTTCTAATTGGGAATCTAAATTGTAAATGAACCTCATTTACATAAGAAATATAAATCTATGCAAAAATTTTGAATATTACAACTAGGAAGTTGGTATAGGCCTCTAGTTTGGTTTAGATTTGAACATTTTAAAATTAAATTTTTGCTATCACTAATGTGAAGTTTATCCTTTAATCAGCAATAGTTATTTGCATAACAATATCATTTTAGGATAATATTTTTTCATCATGCAAAATGGAGCTTAACTTCTGAAGACTGCCAATTAACAAAGAAATCACATTCCATTCACTTATCACCTACTAAAAAGAACAGCCTATACAAGTTTTTGTTCTAACATCATGCATTCATAGCTAATTAACATCATTTTGTAATTTGAATCATTCTATAATTAGTAAAGCATGTTTCATTACAAACAATTGCTACTATTCTAATCTACGTTTTTCTTCCATATAACAGAATAACTAAGATAATTGTGAATCATTACTGTTGTCTTCCACTTTCATAGATCTGTAAAATTGGCCAGCTATATGGAAATTTAGAAAGATCTGGTAGTTCTCAAAGTCTTTAAGTTGACGATGACCTTGTACAGTGGATTTTTTTGTGCTATATCAAGTAAATAAATAAGATTATAACAGGCTAATGTGGATTGGGAAGGGACATGAGGTGGCATGTACCTCCACTTTCCAGTGGCGCTTTAAGGAATGCAATTGTAATTACAATCTGCTCACTTTCTATACCAGGAAACAATTCTTAACTTACTTGGGGGCAATATACTACTATGTGGCATTTTTCTTTGTGCAACCTCTGCTCCCATGTGGGTGCTGTAACTTGATGTTCAACCTTGGTTCAAATTGTCCCCGACTCTTTTTCATTGAACTACCATGGTACTTTTCATTGACACTTTGGGACCTTGAGAGTACATGTACACTGATTAGTTTAACACTTAACTTTGAAGTATCTTTAAAAGTTCTTTTGTTTTTACCTTGCCTTGGAGAACTATGGCTTAGATGTTTGGAAAGAGAATATAAAATCTATGGAAGGCTGTCTTGTTTTCAGTTATGTAAGGGATGTTAAGACTGCTTACCTTATATTAAGGACTTCTCTCCTTTTACTGTGTGGTATTTCACACTGATAAAGAAACACATAATCTCCTGCTTAATGGAAGATGCTCACAGGAATTTGTAAGAATTATCTGGTATGAATGAATGGATGTGTAGATGGATCATCAGAAGGAAGAGCAGATGATAATTTAAGAGTAAGAAACAATTTAAAGTTTATCAGATCCTAGGTTCAAATCACTGAGTACTATTATGATTTTCTTAATTTAAAAATAATGCAGATGAAGTTCCTGACCCTTAGTAGGCATTCACAGACAAGAAGCTCTTTCTTACTGAATGAAGTCACTAATGCCTTCTTTATCCCCTGTGCCACCTGTTATGACAACTAGCATTTGTTTAAAATTCCATTATTGATGGTCATATACATTCACCATCCTCATTTCACCCTTCTAGCCAAACTATAAATTCCTCAAAATAGAAAGCATGACTTGGTCTTCTTTTAAGACCACTCTGTTCCACCCCACATTACAGTATCTAGTAAATTTCTATATCAGACCAGAAGAAACACTTGATAATAATTAAATAGAAAGTTGTCTGAATAGTATCCTGTCTTTTCTTAGTTTTGCTTTATATATTAGTTATGTTATATCCCATGTGTGATACTGACAGCAATCCAGTAATATGTAACATATTCTCTTAATCATAATTCATATTTTATAATTACAGTTTTATAATAACAATGACAGTAATTGCATTTCAGATTTCACTGTGTAATATTTGTATTCCAAATACATAACCAATGAAAATCAGAGAATCAGTTTCTGAAAATAAAATGCCTGCAGGTTTCAGGTTTACTGATGATAAATCTTTACTTTGGGCCATGAAAGAAATGCAGTTAAACAGAGCACCCTCTGTGATGACTTCCAGCTAGTGTAGACAAAGGGGAATTTATAGAAATTGATAATTAAAGAGTTCATTGTAAGACTGGTAGGAAAAAGTCATAGCTTTTGTTAGAATCTAGAAGTCCACAAAGGATTACTAAACAGATTTTCAGCCTGCCCACTCATAAAAGAATTTGATTATGTTGAAATGGATGGTATTAGGTTAGATCTCAAGAATGTGATTGGAAACTCAAACTTGCATTTTGGGGTATGACTTAATTGTTTCAGTACAAGGTAAGAGAAGCTCTAGGCTTCAGTTTCAATTTAGAGATTTATCCATCTTGATATACATCTGTATTTCAATAAAAGTCAAAAGGGAATTGATAATGCACAAACTTTAGATTATTTCAAGAGTATAGCTATTGTATGAAAGAATAGTAACTCACAGGTCAACATTCCCTGACAAATGATTCAATAAGTGCCAGATGGTGGGAGAATCTAAAGATTCCCTCTTTAAAGAGAACATCTTGTTTTAAAACCATAGTTGAGTAGAAGACAGATGAATGGATTTGGGGATATAATAACTACTGCATAAGTTACATTCTTAATAAAAAACAACTTGTACTCAGCTATGCAAGATTTTATAAATGGCACTAATCTCCCCTGGGACTAAACTAATAAGTAGGCTGAATTTAGCTGTCAAAACATATGTGCAAAGACATTGGACAACTATCCCTCTTCTTTCCAATCTTTTTCCTTCTAAGAAGTTTCCTCTTCCTTTTCTGATACCTAATGAGATGCTTCTAGAATTTTTGTTTTTACATAGATCACGTTTCTTAGAATTTCTCTTCTACCTTTTCAAAACTAACACATAAGGTGATTATTCAATTGAAATTTATTTAGTCCTCTGCTATCCATATAAGAGAAATATAATTTATGTCATGGAATCATCCATAGTTTTATTCACTGAGTTAAAGTTCTTATATAGAAATCAATAGTAGACCAGCCAATAACTCTATCAAAAGCAAATGTTAAATTATAGATAAAGGTAGTGTGAACATTTTCACATGAATTATCTCTGTAAATTCTTAAAATGGTAATGGTAGCTAATACTAACATATGCCTACTATGGGCTACATAGTGCATATTTTTTTGAGTTTAGCAAATTTAAATCTCTAACAATCCTAGGAAGAGTTATGTATATTGCCCTCACTCTAAAGATGCAAAAACTGAGGCTTGAAGAATTTAGGTAGGGGTCTCTTTTCAAAAAATGAGGAAAGTGAAATAGGAGACTATATCTGACTTCCACAAGATCACCCGCCATCCATTCCATTGCCTTCTCCAACTGGAATCAGACTTGGATTCTATAGAACTTAAGACTGAGAAGGGGGTCTGGTCTGTACCTGTGATCACATGTCTATTCGTCTGTTGACAGGTTCAAAAACTCACCATTTGAATTACAACCTTGAAAATAAATGTGATCCAAACTTTCATCCATAGTGTGTCTATAAACATTTTAATTCCTACCAACAAGTATAACAGTTGCTAATTTTCATTTCCTAATTTAATTTAGAACCTTCATAGTTTTTTAAAATTTAATCAATTGAGAACAAGTTTAAAATGCTCAGTTTAACAGCTGACAAATGCTGTGTGCTCAGTACTTCCTGGTTTTGGAATGGAGTCAACCAAAGTTAGACACCAAAATTAAAAACATAAGGTGGCTTAGTTCTTGGTACTTTCTATAGTATTTTTATGCCATGGAAAGCTCTCTATTTTTATGAATTCAGGTACAGCTTGACTTCAGGTCATAAACTTAGTTATATTGTGCTAGAAAAAGATCAGAAGATAAAATCTGGTGCTGAGTGGAAAGTGGAGCCAGAAGTACATTTTAATTCCCATTCACAGATCAAAATGACTCAACTGCTGAGAAATATTTTAATCTTATTTTCATGTTAACATTTGACCCCAAATGACTTGCCTTTTGTGCAACACCCAGACAAAAATGTCCAAGAATGAAAAATGAGTATGTGTAATTGGCTAAGTATTCCCTTGAAAGAGATTTTAAATAGTGAAAGTCAGAGGTTTTGTGTCTCTCTCTCTCTCTCTTTTTTTTTCCCTTTTGGCATAGCTATGTCTTTTTTTTTTAGCATTCAATTAGTAACAAAAGAGAAAGTCACAAAAGTAAAAAGATGTTGTGTGTATGATTTGCCTAAAGCATCATTTATTTTGAGCCACATGGTCTTGCCTTTTAAGACCCTCAAATATGGAGATATTTTGACATGTCATTTCTGTGTACTATTCCCTGTATAATTTATACACATGTGTATGTTTTTGCTTTTGGAATAGAAGCCAGAGGGTTTTGCTTTTTGTTTTTAATTAATCCCCAGAAATGTGCCTTGGAAAAGAAGTTCCTAAATACTGGTTGAGGAATCTGAACTATTACAAATGCAAAACAATGATGAATAAATTTGTTGTCCTCAAAGAAAAAGCTGCTGATTTCATCTAACTTGCAAAAGAAAAGACAGCCCACATAATAGCATTCCTCAAATGATAGCAATGGATTCATTGGACACTTAGTAGGCACTCAACCCCTTGAATAAATAAATTGAACTCATAGGAATCCCAGTAACTACATAGGGTGAAAGCCTAGCTGAAGGTTTGTATGTAGGCATTATGTTCTTACAGATGGCTAGGTGGTGAATATTTATTTGAAAAATGTCAAGAAAGTCTGGTGCACACTAAGGCTAGTGAAGGACCTTTGCTTTAAGTCAGTCTTTCCATTTACGAAAATGTTTTTATACTGGGGTCTCTGTTCAGAAGTGGAAAATTTCTTAATGGATGAATGATTTGCTGACTTAGCCGACACTAGCAAATGATCTCATAATGGGACTCATTAATAAAAGTCCTCAGATGAAATGGCATTGTAAAGTTAGGCTGGGCTATCTGCATTTTAAACATTAGAGCAAAGATCCATTTTTTGCAAAATAAACCACACATAGTTTAAACCACACATTGGTTGCACTGTTAAAATCCCAACCAGATCTGAGCTTTCAACATGTGGTTTAATTATTTAAGCTTTTTCATCCCAGGTCCTATTCTGCAGAAGGAACATTAATATTAACCTACCTCATAGTGGTGATTTGAGTATTAAACCATACAAACACAATGTTTACACAGAGTAGGCTTTCAACAAATGTTAGTTGCTATGGTTATTATTTGCTAAAATTGTTCTCAATCAAAATATTTAACAGACAATATTATTGTGGAAACACTCAACTATTATATTTCTGCCCTCAATACTGTCACATTCATTTTGATTCTACATTTTTTGCCTCTGCATTTTAAATATATATATTTTATAAATATATATATTATATATATACATGTATATATATGTATATATGTATATGTACATGTACCTTTAAAATCAATTATGAAAGAGCCATGTTTAGAACTTAAAATAATATTTATTATTTATGAAATTATGTTCCAGACACTGTTCAGGATATTTTTCTATGTTAACTCATTTATTCTTCACCATAAATGTAAGAATAGCTACTATGGGTTGAGTATTTCCCATTTCTCAGAACCAAAAGTGTTTCAGATTTTAAATTTGTTCAGATTCTGGAATGTTTGAATATACATAATGGGATGTTTTGGTGAAGTGATCCAAGTCTAAATACAAAATTCTTTTATGTTTCATATTTACTTTATACACATAGCCCCAAAAGTAATTTTATACAGTGTGTCTAGTGTACTGGCATTTTGACTGAGACCTCTATGAACTCAGGTGTTCAGTTTCCCACTTATGATATCACATTGGCACTTAAAAAGCTTGAGATTTTAGATTTTCGAATTAGCACTGGCTCAACCTGTATAACTACACTATGTTTTCAGATGAGAAAATTGAAAGTCCAAGACAAAATTATTTCTTCAAAATAACTCAGGCTGTCAATGGAGGAATCAATGACTACACCCAGCAGTTAGTTCCATAGGTTCCCAATCACTGTGCTTCTTGAAATATTTATTGCTATTCTTTTTTTATAAAATTCAATTACAGCATACTTTATAAAATGTTCAATTTTTAAAACTTGATTTTTTTTATTGGTCATAGTTTTATTTTATGGTTGCACTGTACTGACTCATGTATGGTACCTTTGGGAGTGTAGAGGGCAATCCATCTAGGAAAAAAGAAAAAAAAATGGTAGTGAACCCTGCAGATATTTCAGCAAACAGCACATTAGATGTACACAGAATCAAGAAAGATGCTTCAGCTTATCCATCTGCTTCAAAACAAAGGTTCATTTTGCTGATTGGTCAGAATAAAACTTTGCAGTAAGTCACACAGTTATTCTTGTGCTTAATGACAGAAAGCCTGATTTCATTTTCTTTATATTGGAAGTGGCTCTATTGTGATACTGCATGTACCTTTAGTAACCTGCTTCATGGTGTTATCTACATGGGCATTTTCATCTAGAGGGTTCTTGGCATAGGAGGAGTAGACTTCATAGATGAAAAGAAGGCACCGGAAGTTTCCAGCCTTTGCTGAAAATATCACCTGCTGAAGGAAGGTTGCAAGTTTAAAATGAAAAGTTTCATGTCTGTCCCAGCACCATAATTGATGACACTTTCAATATTTGAAAATAATATAGAAAGGAATTAATTAGAAATGGTTGGATCATTAAGTTAGTGTTAGCACTTAATGATATTATAAAGATGTTTCTGTATGTTTCAACATTTACATTGAGTAACTAACAATCTTAATGAATGAAGCAAGACTGTCTAAATGTTTCCAGAATTATCAATGGCTTAAATAAAATACACTTAGCTCATTCTCACAATACCAAATATGAATCTGTCATGGCACATAACCGCTTCTCACTTCCTGTGAATTCTTCTGGGGCAGAGCTAGGTTCTCCCTCCCAATTTTTGTACCTTAAAAAGCTACATAATATCTGAATTTCATTAGGCACTGAAGAAAATTTGCTGAGTATATGCACAAAAGAATGAAGAATTAATTAAAAAGACTTTCCTGAATGCTTTTTATATGCCTCATATTATGATACATGATACAAAAATGAGTTTGCCTACCCCTTGAGTCTTAGGAGGAGGCAACGGAAATGAGTGTACCATATGGTGGCAAGTGTTTCATAAAAGAGATGAGTGTGACTACAGGACTGTGGTGGTCTTTACAAGGAAGGATTTCACAAAGGAGCTCAGCTTACTCTCTAGGTAGAAATAGAAAGAGGAGGTTGTGATAAGTAAGCAGATTTGGATGGTGGGTGGAATAATTTGAGACAAAATCTTATATTATTGTATTTAAGGAACAAAATTAGTTTGATATTGTTAGATTTATTTTAATATACTTTGGTTATAAGTGTATTGGTGTCATGTAATATGCCAATGCATACCATGAAGTCATTACAATTAAGAGCACAATTTATCTATATCTCTTATTGAATGTCCGTTTACTTTTTAAATCATAGTTCCAGTTACAGATGTTTGACATCATTTGCTCCACATCGTGGGCCAATAAGGACAAATGCTGTGAACTTCCAGGCCTGGTAAGAACTCTTCATCTCTATTGAAATTTTGAAAAATTATGTTCAATTTTTTTCTGAAAATGAGATGCTATTTCTCAATACTTAAAAATAATTGTGATGATAATCAAAGTAAGGAAGAGGTTAAGGTGGAGACCAAAAAAAAAAAATAAGAACTCAACAAGATGATGACAACATGGTGTGACCTGCACAATCTGGGGATGCCATTGACACAAGGTTCAGATGTTCCTGGGTTTACTGGCTCACAGAGCTCTTCATATCTCATTTTTTTTCATGGCCCTCCAGGTCAAGGGAAATATCTGACAGTTGCATTTATGAAATAATTAGGTCCAAACATCTTACTAAATATTTCCTAACAACTCAATAACCATAAAAAATACATATGAATTGAAAATTGATAGTGTTATTATATTTTTAAATAACTACAATTATTTACTAATGGGATGCGTGTACCTACTGAGGGTTCCAGTATCTTTCCTGTCTTGGAAACAGGAAAAGCATCTCCCTCACTACTTCTTCCTTATTACTTTTCCCCATGGTATTTGCTTTTTATCATAGCAACTACTAAAATAGCCAGTAAATATAGAATATTTAAAAAGTGTTTAAAATATACTATTGAAACGATGAACTACCTTGAGCTAATCATTCACACGAAGTTCAGCAGGTATCAAATATTGCCGTGTTTCCCTTGGATTTTTAAAACATTCACTGTATCCCTCTGAGTTTAATGCAGTACCCAGAGCATCCTGACATACCTTTCTGGAACTATAGTCATAATCTACATAACCCCTGTAATGTTATTTATTTATTTATTTATTTATTGGTACTGGAGATTGAACTCAGGGGCACTCGACCACTGAGTGAAGCCTTGGGGGCAGTAAGGTTAGAAGAGCCTTACAAGCCTTGGGGGCAGTAAGGTTAGAAGAGGGTACATCACAGGTGATAGTTAAATTACCAACATAAAATAATCTGAGTCTTTAAAATAATCTGAGTCTTTAAATATTCACAACAGAAACCCAAAAATGGTGAAAAAATGGCCTGCACATGCTGAATATACTTTTTTCTAAATGGTTGACTCTAGTCAAAGGTGTCTACTTTTTGACTAGTTTCAGTTCATACCTCTTGCTAAGCACCTCCAGCCTGATAACCAGTCAGTCTGACTAAAGCACAAGATTAACTCTTCTGAAATATCCCCAAAATAAGGCCACCAGCAGGCCACTCTGACCCCAGCCCTATTTTTTTGTGTTTTATGTAGAGACAGGGTCTCAGTGAGTTGCTTAGCGCCTCGCCGTTGCTGAGGCTGGCTTTGAACTCGCAATTCTCCTGTCTCAGCCTCCCTAAGTGCTGGGATTACAGGTGCCTGGCTTCCTGTAATGTTATTAATAAACCAAATCATTTTTCATTATTCATAGAAAGGGACGTATTTGTATATATAAAACCAAAAAAGATTTTTATATTAGGATACTCAGGGTACATGAGCTAGAATGAATGACCCGATGTGGTTGGACAGTACATGTGTCCTAGTAATTAAACCTGCAGAATAAACATGGATAGGCCTTCATGAAATCTGAAGATTCTATTTATAAGATTATACACCAGATCACATGTATTGCAGGGAGTAAATTCATGGCAGCCCATGTTTGAAAAGGATGTAACACCTTTCTTCATCAAAATAAATTTTGAATAAACTCTAGTGAGGAATTAAAGTAGACACCTTGATGTTATGCTTAAGTGCAGATAGATTGGAAATCAGAAGAGGAAGCATTCAGAATCTAATGGTGTGTCAAGCAAAAATGAGATTGCCACTTCTCCCAGGAAGGACCAGCCCTTACTGTTTTTCTTTTTACTTCTATCACTGAAGTTGTATAAATTGCATAGTAGGAAGACATAAGTAGAAGTGTAGTCAGAAATAATTGTGGAACCATCACAGAGTGGTCCCAGATGGCCTGCTGGTGGCCTTATTTTGGGGATCTTTCAGAAGAGTTAATCTTGTGCTTTAGTCAGACTGACTGGTTATCAGGCTGGAGGTGCTTAGCAGGAAGTATGAACTGAAATCTTTGACTAGAGTCAACCATTTAGAAAAATGTATATTCAGCATGTGCAGGCCATTTGTTCACCAGTTTTGGGTTTCTGTTGTGAATATTTTAAAGATTTAGATTATTTTATGTTGGTAATTTAACTATCACCTGTGATGTACCCTATTCTAACCTTACTGCCCCCAAGGCTTAAATAATGAAGCTCATTTTCTCTCTATCTAAAGGGGCTGATGGACTTTATGAAGTTCTGTAGTTTCTTATCCCAATGCTGAGTTC
This sequence comes from Geosciurus inauris, assembly GCA_004024805.1. NCBI lineage: Eukaryota > Metazoa > Chordata > Mammalia > Rodentia > Sciuridae > Geosciurus > Geosciurus inauris. The sequence goes on from PVHX01000231.1 coordinate 105,966, forward strand.
ATTTTGGTGATTGCTTCAAATAGGCTATTTACCAGTTGTTCAATGGCTATTCCCAGGTTCTCTTTCTCTACACTTTCTTTCCCTGTGACACTATAGAATAGATTAGTGAGCCAGACATCACTAAAGTATTCTGTAGTGTCACAGGGCAAGAAAATTCTCCAGGGGAGAAGAAAAATGGCTGCCTATCCCAAAGATTGAGGTTGATGCCATGTTTTCCTTATCTTCAGCCACAGAACGTAAGCAGTTAATGAAATTGTCACAGGGAATTGATGGTGTGTTTAAACACTGTTTTAATATTGTTCTGTTTCTTTGTTTGGTTTAGTACAGATGTAGCTGTTGTGATTGAATTTTCCAACAAGTTTTCTTTTATCCTTTGAAGTGGAAAAATATTGTAGCTTAAAGGAAGTTTTCAGGACCTTTAGTTCATAGAGTACTATTACTCCAAATGAATTAAATAGTACCAGGAATACTTTGTAACCACTTTAAACTTGCTTTCTTCCATTGGATTCTCAGGCCAACTTTAGAAAATCCTTTGGTGATTGTCGATGATTCACTAGGCCCTCATGTTGTTTTCTTCACAGAAACAGTGTGATCACTGCCTTTTTGGCTAAAATTTAAAAATTTTTAAAAATTTTAAAAAAAAATGTCTTAAAGTGTTTTCTTTGGGTTAACAAAGCCATTTGTTTAGACTGTCCTGTTAACAATTGTGCTATCTATTTTCTTCTCAGAGAGATGATGAGTCCTGCCCAGACCTCCCACATTCCTGCTCCTGTTCTGAAACCAACGAAGTGGCTCTGGGACCAGCTGGGCCACCAGTAAGTCTTGCTGGTTTGGCCTCAGATGTTTTTAATAATATTAGCAGCTCACTGCTGACTATTGTACTAAATGACTGTTTACCAACTTAATCGCACGAGGAAACTGAGGTACAGAGGTGTTTAGTAACTCAGCTAAAGAGTGCAGCTAGGAGAAGCTGCACTACAAATTCAAGTCTCTGTGAATGATCAGCATCTTTCCTTTAAGATACTGTGGCTTATTTTTAGTATGAGTGTTTCAGTTCTTGGGCCTCTACTTGTACCTGTGGAATTTGCATACTCTCCCTTTGCCCGTTCGGTCTCAACATTTATATGTGAAGGGGCAATTTTTTATTCACCAGGAAATATACCCATCTGAGAATGAAATTGCTGCTGTAATAAACTTCCTACAGAAAGGAGGGAAGGAAGGAAAGAGGGAAGAAAGGAAGGAAGTTATATTAAAATAACTTAATAGGTTTAATCATTTTGCCATTGTTCAGATCACTCTGTGGTTTTAGGTTGTAATAAGTTACCTACATCTAAAACCTTAGCCCATCCCTTCTCTTCCCACCTCCCTTTTCTTTCCTTCCCTTATACTTGACAATATCATTACTATACACGTTTTTGTGCTCCTACCATATAAGTATACATTCCCAAAATATATCACATGTTATGGTAACATGTTTGAGATTTACATAAATGATATCAGGGTGTACTTTTTGCACCTGCCTTTTGTCACCTGAAATATGTATTCAAAATTTATGTTGGTCAATATTTATCATTTACTTCATCAGTTGAACCTGCTGTAAGGCCATTCCACTCTATAAACTCCATTTTATTGACTTGTTCCATTGGAATATTTCCCTACTGCAAATATGGTTACAGTGAGCATGTTTGTAGATCTTGCACACGTGTGAGTGCTCTGGAAAGAGCACTTAGGCTCTGGCTTGCTGGAGAATAAAAAGGATGCATCTTCAACCTCATGAAGAGGCCCCAAATTGCTCTTCCAGGGCTGTCCCAACTTCCCTCTCAGAGGCTCTGTGGTAGAGGTCTGGATTCCCTGCATCCTCACCAGTTCTGGCTGGTGTTATCAGAGAAGAATTTTCTTATTTTCTATGTCACTGTTATTTTAAGTGTGACTTTCCCTCAGTGCTAATGAGATTGAACAATTTTCCATCTGTCTACAAACCATTTAAATTCTTCTTGTGTAGATACCTACTTAAAACATTTTTAGTTTTCTGATGTGCTATGTTGTTATTTTTCCAATGAAAGGTAGTTTTTTTTTTAAGTGTTATGAACACAAAGTTTTTTTTTTTATTAAAGAGAGGATTTACAAATATATTTTCTATATCTGTGATTTGCTTGTTGCTAATTATGGAAATTTGTATTCTGTACAAATTTTAATTCTAATGTGGAGAAATTTAATATTGCTGCAAGTTATTGTGTTTATATTTTTCTTTATCCCTTCTTTTACCCATTATTTCTCTATAAGTATCTTTTTAAATTTCTAGTTATATGTGGGATTTTTGATATCCTGTTCATATTGACATTAATTTTTTGCACTTGATCAGGAAAGTCAATCTGTATAATACCAAAGCTTTAACATGTGTTGATATTTGTCATATCATATTTTGAATTTGTCAAATTCAAAACTTTTGGCAAGTTTTTCAGATGTTTCATGTGTGTTTTAAAAGGGTATGAGCTTTCTAATTGTGGAGTCTGGAATTCTATATAAATATCTAGTAGATCAAATTGTTGTCTTGTTCAAATCTTCTTTAGCTATATGAATTCTTTATGTTGCTGGGAGAGATGTTTTAGAAATTCCCACTCCAACTGTTATTTTGTCAAATTGTCTTTGGCATTATGTATCTTGAGGCTGTGTCGGGAAATTTTAGATTAGTTATTTACACAGTGACTTACTATGTAAATTGTTGTGCAGTGAACCCTTTAGGTGTAGTGGTGCTTCTTGCCTCAATTCCAGTTTGTATAATATTAATATAGCTTAAATATTTGTATTTTGTATTATTTTTCTGGTATATATCTTTTTATCCTCTTAGTTGCAGTGTTTCCATATTTTTATATTTTAGATCTTTCTAAATAAGATTTGCTAAATTTTCCTTCTACTTTGGTCTTACAATCTTTCTTTTTAATGTTTGGTCCATTCTATTGTTTTTGATAATTATTTGGATTTATATTCACACCAAATAGTTGATTTCTTTTTGTCATACATATGTGTATGTATAATGTTTATATAATATATGTGACAAACATAAATGATTGAGATTTTATATACTTTTTGAAAACTTTCATTCTTTTTCTTTGTACTCCACTAAATTAGAAAGTTACATGTTATAACTCTCATATTTATCATTAGCCTAGAAATTTTAGCAGAAGTACTTAATGAATTTTAAAAAATATTTCTAGCCTCTTTTTTAAACCAGTATGGTATCCTTGGAATTCTTTCATCTTGTATCATCCTTTCTGTAATGTGATCCATTATTTTAGTGCTGTTTTCATATTGTTTTGCTATCCAGTATTTTAGTATTGTTATCACAATTTAGACATCTAAATTATTATTACTGCTTGTTACAAATTAATATTTTTTAAGACTTGCCTATATTATTTGATATTTCTTTTCTTAAAATTTTATTCAGTATCATTTTTCTTTACCTCAATTATATCTTTTGGATCTTCCTTCAAAGGGAAACTATTGGTAGTAAACTCTTAGTTTTGTTCACCTGAATTTTTTTTTGTGTGTGTGTCTGACAGCATCTGGGATCTTGTCAACAGATAGTTGGATGGTTATTACAGAGATTTTGCTCTTCTCCCATCCCTACTATAGAAAGAGCATCTGATCATCTACATGACAGCCGCCCATTGCTTTTTCCAACTCATGCAGAGCATAGCCTTTCAAGTTTCTCCTTAAAAAAAAAAAAAATCCCATTCAGCTCTTCCCTCACCTGTCTTAGACCCAAGTTCACATGTCAGTGCCTTGTGTGGGCTCTAAAACACAGCTCTGCTGCATGCCTAGACCTTCTTCTCTATCTTCCCTAAGGGCAATCTCAGTACTCAGGTCTGCTATAGTTTTATTTCTTCTCTACTCCTGGCACTTAATGACTCAGTTCTTAACTATAATAATGCATATTTTATTTTAACAGTATTAAATAATAAGCATCTGTAGCTTGAGGGATTTCAAGTGTTTTTCCTTTGTACTGTTGCTGCAAGAAGTTGTGAAATATTTATGAGCTAAGAGTCAAATGAGAAACTAGCAACAGAGAAGTGAAAGGCTGAACTCCGACTTGAGAGAAAAAGTTATAAAATAAGAGAAGTTTTCAGGTATTTTGATTAAAGAATAATAAATCACTATGATATCTAAACACTATCTAATAAATCCCATTTGATGAATTGAACATGGTTTGATTATGTTCTCATGCAAGAATTCACACAGTAGCACAATGTGCCTTTTATCAACCATAAAGACCTGTAAGAAGGCATGATGGAAAAATGACATTCCTTTTGCCTAGACTAGCCCTTTCTTACTAAAAGGGTGGATGTTTTCATCCACAAATATTTGTTAAATTCTTGTCATGTGTTCAGTGTCAAGATTAGGGTTAGGCATAAGGGGAAGATAAGATAAGTATAAAATGATCCCTGGTTTTGAGAAATGATACATCTGGCATAAATATCTGGGAGATAGTCACATTTGGATAAAACTTTCAGATCAAACCAACCAGTTAAGATGCAGAATTTAAGAGTTGTGATAAATGAGTATGTTAATTGGAATACATTTCACTGCAAGGAACAGAAATTGTGATTAAAGGAATGACATAAACAGGACCGATAATAAGGCATTTGTCATTTGTTTGACAAAAGGTTCCCAAGGGCAAGCAAAGCTCCTGAACTTCTTCAAGGGAGAAGTGCCAGCTTCCAATCTGCCTGCTTCTTCATCCAGTTGGCCAAAGCCATTGAACATGACCATCCTTCTACTTGCAAAGAAAGGCTGGGAAAGCAAATGTCTGTCTTTTTTAGTCTTTCTAGTAGCAGGCATAAAAGAGGAAAGAGGGTCAGGAAAGGCTCTTCCATAGCCAGCTGACAGTGTCTGATACTGAGTAAAAATATTTACCACATAAATGAAAGGCATGTGTCTACACAACACATATGCATATGTATATGCGCATATGTGTATCTCATATGAAACAAAGGTGTAGTGTTCAAATATATGAAGAATTTCTACACATTAAAGAGAAAAATGCAAGTAACCAAATAGAAAGGTAAAGTGTATAACCAGGTAAACATTGTGAGGATAAACTGCAAATGGCAAAACTTATGAGAAAATATGTAATCACTCAGTAGACTTCTGGGAAGTGAAAATTAAAACAAGAATAAGATATAATTTTTTACCAATTAGGTTAGTAAAATTTTAAAGTTTGGTACTCTCCAGCATTGGTTAAGATTTAAGGAAACAGGGATCCTCAGCTATTTCAGAGTTTGGTTCAAAAATATATCTTCATATTCATCATATTTCACCTACAATTTTTCTTCTTGGCATCTTCTTCTGAGAAACATGAACATTTTTACTTAAGGGAAATATGAGGATGTAACTGAAACATTGTTTAAACAGTGAAAAATTCTGGTAGGGGGGGATTATGAAACTCAAATAAGAAAAGAATAGCTACACTATTACATGTTTAACATTTGGACAATGTTATACAATGGTTAAGAAGAATGAGTTAGGGGCTGGGATTGTAGCTCAGCGGTGGAGCGCTTGCCTCGCATGTGTGAGGCCCTGGGTTCAATCCTCGGCACCACATACAAAGCAATAAAATAAAGACATTGTGTTCATCAACAACTAAAAAAAATTAAAAAAAAAAAAGAAGAAGAAGAATGAGTTATTCTGTATATGATATAATGCAGAAAAAACCCTCTAAAATGTATTTAGTTAAAATTCAGATCTACATAAAAAGTGTGACATTGTATGTTTAAATTATACACATCAAATAATACCACAGAAATACCACAGACAGCATTTGCTATAGATATGTATACACATACATATAATGCAGTTTGTATTTAAAACATCTTGAAGATGAGCAATCAACTGATGTTGAGGAGGGAGTGGACTTCAGTGGTTGAAAAGAACAGAGAGAAATCTTGAGATCATGTGGTGCAGGGTGTTCCCAGGCAGCTTGGGTGTTCTGCTGATGGCATACAGAACCATCTTTAGTAATCCTGGCCACTGAAGTTACATAGGGTGAAAGCTATCCTATCTTAAATGATCTGTCAATACTCTTGCTCAAGTAAAAAGAGAAATTCTGTCTGGTTTTACATGGATCTTTTAATATAGTCACCTCCTTTTTATCAAAAAGCAAACTCTTGGCTCAGACTTCAATACGAGAAAAATCTAGCTCAATTATAATACCATTTATAGTATATTTATTTTTAAAGTGACCTGTGTTCAGCAAGCAATACTTTTTTCCATTTGCTGTAATGCCATATTTGATTTTTAAATAGATTTACTTAAATGCAAGTCAATTAAAATATCAGTGACTGTATGTACATATTTATATATTTAGACACATATAAGCATATATACAAATAACATACACACACATATTACAAGTGTAGATATGTATCTATATAAATAAAACTAGTAAATAGTTTAGGTGGCCCATTAATATGTCAAAAATCTTAGAGCAACTGCAAATGACTAAAATTTCAGAAACCACTAATCTAAATGTCTTTATTTTCTGTGTTAATAAAGTAAATTAAATTATTGATACTTTCATGGGCTTGTTACAATTTAATTGAAGATTTTAATCTCAAAGTTATAATATAGAACATATATAATTTTAGACCAACAAGTATCTTATTCTTTTTATTCATGAGTAACAGTAGTCTCATATAAGTGCTAAATAAATAAACCTTTAATTTTTCAGGATTTAGAAAAGTTTGGCATAGGAAGTTTCCTCAAACTATGAAATCATCCACAGGGAGGGCTGAAGCTGGGTGGCAGAGCTCTAGTTACAGATCATGATGAACGTATACCAGTACACAATGTGTGGGCTTTATATAAAATAATAATGACATAATCCCATATTATTAAGAAAAATGAATGAAATTCTGTTTTTAGATTTGTCTTTGAGCTAATACTTAACATCTGTTTGCCAGGGTGGTCCAGGACTCCGAGGACCAAAGGGTCAACAAGGTGAACAGGGCCCAAAGGTAATGTGTGTTCTCTGTCTCTCTCTCCTCCCTCTCTTCCTTTTCCACCTGCCTCAACTAGTCATTGTTTAGAGTTAAGTAAGACCTAACTTATCTTTGTGATCTAAAGATATTCATATTTTTAAGAAACTTGCATCTAGTTCTTTTTTCTTTTTTTTAAGTCTTGTGCTTTTTAATAAAAATATTTAGTAATTCAGTGAAAAGAACAATCTCTGGGTCAGAAATAAGAGTGTTAATGTTCTGAGTGGTTTAATCTATAAGGAAGTTCCCTCTCTGGAACATTTTTGTCTTCATCCATCTAAAACAAAAGTGTATTTCAAGAGGAGTTATGCAGAATAACAGCTTGACATCAGTCTTTCCAGGTAATTTCTCAGGTTTTGGATTCCTCCTCCTCATTTGCCACTATGTATATCAAACACACAGCTTTGTTTTCCATTTTTACTGCCCAAGGACACAAAATGTGGTGGTTCAGGTTGTACACTGTACAAAAGCACCAACCAAGAGGACCAGGCCATGCCAAGCCATGTCAAGAAACATGTTTTTCTATTTTGCACAAAAGCCTCCTAAGGACTGGCAGAAGCCCAGCCACTAATTGATTTCAGGCCTCATCCTCTTTTCTCTGTCTTTTGGCAAATCTTCTAACTGGTCTCATGTCTCCAGTGGCTTGACTTTCTGATTGATTCTTCACATCTGCCCTCAGATTAATTTCCCTTAAGTCTATGCTGGATCTTACCATGCTCTTTAAAACCTGCAGTCATGTGCTATTATTGTCTTGAGGATACAATGCACCCTCTTTGGCATGACATTGAAGGTTCTTCATAATTTGACTTCCCATCTCAATCTCAGGACGTTCCACATGATCTCTTCTCCATCTATCTTGCTTGATTTACTGCTTCAATATGGTAACTTCTTACATTTACATAACATTTATTCATAGAGAAAAGACCATTACAAATATTTTTTACTGTAAATTGAAAACAGATGAAGCAAGGTAGGAGAAAATGTAGGGATAAAACAGAAATAAATTAAGAAAGTTGAACATAATTAACCAGGTTCTAGATCATTGAAAGCTCAGATCATAAGATGTTTCCTTTTTGTTTGTTTCATTTTCTGAGCTAGACTGATATGTTTTACCATAAACTTCATTGCCGATGGTACTGTAAGAAAGGCCAATGATGTCTTCCTGTTTCACCTCCAGGCAGAGACTGTGAGCTCTTATAGATTCTGGCTCCCTCCTCTCAACTCCTCTCTCAGCCTTCTTTCATTAATTTTCTAAATTTTCATTAGACAATTATTCCAATCATGAAGATAAATTAACTTGTAGATGTTTGGTGATTCCAAGACTCACCTATTTCCTCCTGTTATTCATTCCCACAGGACTGCCACTGATATGGTTATATCTGAATGACAATTTTGACAAATCACAGATACTAGAATGTAGAGGGTTTTTGAAAGACTCTTATTGGACAAAAAAATGATCACGTGCCCACCAGGGAGGACAGGGTTGGAATAGATAGACTATACCTTCAATGTGAAAATCCCCAATATGTATTTTTTTTATTTTGTTTCAGCAAATCGAAATTTGGAAGCAAAAAGCAACTGTGCTGCTGGTATCTTTTAGTCGATTTTGTGTCATATTTTATAGAATGGATTGAACCACCTTCTTTCTGCCCTATTCCTATTCTCCATTCCTTCATAATATTCAAATGATATATTGTTAAACTATTATAAATATTACATAATATTTATGTCACCTCCTCTCTTCTCTAGTCTATTTTTTAAAATCTAGATTCATTCCTCTTAAGCCATGAATAATAGTTATCATTCAGTGCATGCATATCCTCTCCTCCCAGATCATTCTAACCCACATATGAATTCTGATCCCCTAAGGGTCCTGTGAAATTGTTCTCATTAAAGTCACAAATGACCCACTTGTTACCAGATCAATAGGCTATCCATTCATTCTTTTTTTTTTTTTTTTTAATATTTTTTGTTTTAGTTGTAGATGGACACAATGTCTTTATTTTATTGCTTTGTATATGGTGCTGAGGATTGAACCCAGGGCCTCACGCATGCGAGGCAAGTGCTCTACCACTAAGCTACAATCCCAGCCCAATATCCATTCATTTTTATGTCACTTGAAATCTGTACCATAATTGATTCGCTTACACACCTCTCTCTTTGAATCTTTTCTTACTTGGGACTTTTTCTTCACCACACCATTTTCATTCTCCTCCTAATTTTAGGCTTTTCCATTTCAGATTCGTTCCCAGGCTTCTCTTTCCCTCCCTTCTACCCAACTTTCATCCAATTTTATCCATTTTTTCCACTCTATCAACATATTCTCTTTAGTAACCTCACTCATAAACAGATCTTCAAGCACTCCAAAATCCATTTCAGCTCAGATCTTGCCTGACTCCTGGACCATTGGGCACTTCCTTGTGTTTATCCCTATGTACCTAAGTCTTAATTCAGTCTGCATTCATTATTTATTTGTGCTTTATCCCATTGTGTTTTTATTTTGTATTCTTTGTCCCAAGTCATGAATTCACTAATATCACATTTAAGATGATACCCAGGTTATATATATATCCAAAGGAAATGAAATCATTATGCCCCAAATGTCTGCACTTTCATGTTCATTTCAGCACTATTCACAACAGCAAACAAATGGAGACAACCCAACTGTCCATCAGCTGATGCATGGATGAAGACTGTGTGGTACATATACACCATGCAATGCCATTCAGCCATAAAAGCGTACAGGTTCTTCTCATTTATGATAGTGAGATGGACCTCTGGAAGTCATTATGTTAAATGAAATAACCCAGGCAGTTGAGAGTAAAATAGTGGTTACCAGGGACTGGGCACAGTGTTGAGGAGGGAAAGATAGGGAAAAGTTGGTCAACAGGTAATCAGTTACAATTAGACAGGAAAAGTAAATTCTATTGCACAGTAGGTAACTATATAAAACAATAGTTAAATATTTGACTGTTTTCACCACAGTGAAATGATAGGTATTTGAGGAGATAGCTATGCTTATCCTGATTTGAACATTACATAGTGTTTACATGCATCAAAGCATTTCTATTACTATGTACAATTACAATGTTCCATTAAAAAAATAAGATACTGTCCTCTTGGGGGTCTTAATTTAATTAAAAAAATAGCTTTGAGTGGAGTCACTGAGATAAGAAGGTGACGTTGAGGATAAGTAGAGTTTTCTGGATCTAAGTTTATAAAGGTGGTATAGTTTAAACCACAAGGTCCTAACTACAGAAGTAAGGGTTGCTGATGTGAAAAAGATGCTTGATCCTGAAAAGAAAGGAAATAAAATAATATGGAGCCTTGGGTCGTTTGGTGGATGTTGAGGAGATGAAATGTGATGGCAGAATGAGGATGGTGCACAGGGGCATCCTGCGGGGAGTTGACAGTGGTGAAATGGAGAGGGTGCAGCTCCTCTGCTTCACCTGGGAGGATGAACCTTTGCAGCCCAGGAGGCTGGTCTTGAAGCTTTTCTGCGGAGTTTGTTATGGAGTGTGGGGGGCCTGGTTACTCACATCATAATTATGCCATAATTGGCATAGCATTCTCATTTGTGGAAGCAAATAAATAAATAAATAAAGTTGCAGTAGCCCCTTGTGTTTATTCGTATGGTGTGCTGATGACATTTTGCCTAGAAGGTAAATCATTTGATCTTTGTTTTTATTCTCTTATGTGTTTTATATCTTGGGGAAAGTTATATAAAGAGATAAATTATTTGTGCTGTAAGAGGAAATACCTTTTAGGTATCAGAAGATCTAACGTATTTCTAGGATGACTTTTCTCTCTTGCCTTCCAGGGACCAGATGGCCCTCGGGGTGAAACAGGCCCTCCAGGACCTCAGGGTCCCCCTGGGCCCCAGGGACCAAGTGGTCTGTCCATTCAAGGAATGCCTGTGAGTTGTGTGCAAATATTCAAGTGGGTCTCATTGTCATCACTTTTCCATGAAGTTACAAAGAATGAAATTTTGTCTTCTGTACTTTAATAATGACCCTTTCTTTGAAAATAATAATTGACTCAGAGTTCCTTCATTAGTTATGCCTACAATTTTTTGCTCAATGGTGGGGCCTTTTAACAAACAGGTGCTTGTGCCAGGAGTACATACACCCACAAGCATTTTGTCCACAAAGAAAAACCAGGGTTTAATGTATGTATGTTGCTTGTTTGATTAAATTCTTAGTGGATGCGATAACAACCAGAAAGTAACAAATGCCATACAAATGTAAGCATTTGTTATTGATTTGCAGTAATTGTGGATGAAGATTCACGAAAATCATTTAATTATGATTTTTATCTCAACTGGCATCAAAGTGCAATTCATTGAGACTTTTACATTTTAGATGGTGTATGTTATACAGCTGCTTTTCTTTAAAAAGCTTTTTGATACCATTGAAAACAAATGTAATTCCATTCACTGATCTTCATTCATATTACTATAGGAATCTAGATTTGAAGACTAAAACTAATCTCTAATTAATATTTAAGGTACAGTTCTTAGCAATCTTTCTTTGTATCTCTCTAGCCGAAAAGTTTTTACCTACAGTGTTGTTTTTACACTTTAGAAAGTATCAATATGCCAATTTGTATAATCATTAATAGTAATCATAAGTATTTGTTGTGGTCTTACCATCTGCCATATTCCTTTTTTGCTTTTCCATTCCTATGTTTTCCTAGCCAAAGCCAAATCTACATAGATAAGAGATCTTCAAGTATAAACTACAAATCATATTAAAGTATTCAACTTTCCACCTCATATCTTTACCGTCTCAGCTTAGCCGTACGGGACTGTATATTCTGTGTTGAAGCTATTCTCATGTATAAGTGTTCAGCTTGATAGAAAGGTTTACATAGATGCCCTAGCCTATGTGAGAAGTGAAATATACTGTCTGGATATTAGTGTGAAAGCAATTTAATGTTGAAAATATTCTAACAGTGAAGGGAGGAGAAAAGGCTAAGAATTTGCTTATGTGAACTTAACTGTGCATGCTTTTGGCTATTTAGGGGATGCCAGGTGAAAAAGGAGAGAAAGGAGACACTGGCCTTCCTGGTCCACAGGTATTTTTGTGTTTGCAGTCTTTTGCTCTCAGCTCCAGAACTTTGCCAAGGAGGAAAGGCCATGGCTTCTGAAGTCAGCTGTGACCTTGACAGTGGTTCCTATATTAGAGATGTTGGCTTGTGTTCATTTACATTAAGTCCCTTCTGAGAGCCACAGGATGCTCTCAGTATGAGCCCTTGTGGGGGATGTTCCTTTCTGGGGAATAACTTCTGGGTCAGAATTGTAAGTCACCAAGGGCTCCACTTTTTGCTCATAGATTTGTTTGGAGCCTTTGATCCATTTCAAGGAAGCTGGGTGCTAGGGTAACTCATGCTCTAAATCTGACTCTTCTACCCACATTCTACCTAGGGTATCCCAGGAAGTGTGGGTTCACCTGGACGTGATGGCTCACCAGGCCAGAGGGTAAGAATTTGCCTAACATTGGCTCTTAGCAAAGTAGACTTCTCCCAAGTTGCTCTACTGCTGACATATTCTTATGTAAGGAAGGTTTTGTTTTTTATTTTCTCCTGTCAATCTATATTCTACCTACTGTGCATCCATTTCCCTTCACTAATGGCCTTCCCTGTCCATTACTTCCATCAAACTTTCCCAAATTGGCAACACCCCTTGCTGAATGCTCCCAAACTTGAACATAGTTTGCACTGAATTGCATGCATTGATGTAATAGATTTTTCCACTTCTGTCAAATCCTTAAGGCACAAACCTAAAGGAAATCAACAATCATTAATTGAAATGTAAGGAATATGGTTTATAAGGAAATCTCTACTTATTTAGTATATCTAAATTATCTGTTATTTTGACCTATTCAAGTGAACATCAGTAAAATAAGGTATGAAAATAGTCAGGAAAGGGGTATGTTATCATCTGATATTTGCACAGTCAACAAGTTTGCACCAAGCCAGGCTTGAGGTTCTTGTTCTCAAAGAGTACATAGCATATTGGCAGGAAATGCAAATAAACAAGAAATTATATCATATTCTATGATGGGTTAGGACCCTATGAGAACACAATCCATGGTTATCCATAACTAGGCCAGACTCAGTGGCTCAGGGAAGGCTTCCCATAGGAGAAGCCATCTAGGCTGAGTCCTGATTGAGACAGAAGGTGGCCAAGTGGTGAGGAAAGGAAAACTTGCAAGCCAAGAAAACAGCACAGACTAGGATGGAGGAGAGGAGAAGGTGGGGCATTTCCAACATTGCACACAGTTGACTATGACTGGAGATTAGCTTGTACACATTTGATACAAAGAGTTTGTCAAGAGATGAAGCTGGAGAGGTAAATACAAATTCACTAAAGCAGCTATTTCACTAAGGATTTATGTAAAACAAGTCATTAGATTTTTAGCAAGGGAGAGAAGGACCATCTTCTTAATCTGTCACATGTTTAAACATGTTTCAATAGCTCCATAGTTTCTGACAAGACTAACTTATAGAGAATGGCAACCACTTAGAGCCACTACAGCAAAGGACAAACATATTTGGAGTTCACTGGGGTTTCAGTACGTTATTCATGAGGCTAGCAAACAGTTGGTAGGAAGATTCACTTCTGTGTTCAAAGCCTGCCTTTAGGTCAGGGTAACTATGCTGCTCAAGAATATGGAAATTAATTTTTTTCCTATGGAAATGTAGGTATAGGCTCTTAAATTTCTTCTGTTTGTTTTTTTAACATGAAACTTTCATTTGCCTAAAATCTCAGAGTAGTCTCTGTTCATCCAATGGAATTAGCATGTAAATGTCTAGGTGAATGTCTAAAGAAGGTATTCTGTGAAAATAAGATTTATATAGAATTCTTGCACATGTGGAGGGAGTGTCTAGAAGTATTTATACACCTTGGCACAGGGCTTCAGTTAAGATCCTGTGTGGTTACACGCCTAGATTCCTTCGTGATTCCTGAAGGTCTAAAAACGGCTAGTCCAAAGATTTGGTTGAGTGAGTTTATTTGATTTATCTGTGCGTAGAGTCCAGTCTTGGCAAAGAACTCCCAAATCAAATATGTTGGATTAGTGTTTGAATCATTTGGTTCAGAAATCCTTGAAATGGAATTCTTTCTTTTAAAGTCAGTATACCAACACAGAGTTTTTATAAATATTTTGCTATTCCTCCAAACATGTTGTATTCTCCTATAGGATTAAAAGTCTTAGAGCTATAATACAGTGATAAGATATCTTTACTTGGATTTTATTTTCCTTCCTCCCTCCCTCAATCTGGAAGTAAAACTTTGAGGGTGTATCTAATTTCTACTTTGAAAACTTGGATAGGATTGGGCTTCCTTTTTAAATCTCATTTTCAGAGGATATTCATTTTCTATAGGGCCATATTTTTAAAAAAGATTATGTAAATATGGTGGTGATTGTTTTAGAAAAGATATTTGAGGGCAACACCATTCTGGTACACAACTCAAGGGGATGCCATCCACACAAAATGACATGCTGGAATTGTGTGACATGGCAGCTCTGCTTGAACCACACATAGTTTTCAATTAGCCGTATCTTCACAGAACACATATAATGTGGCATTGACTATACTCAGCCTGCGAAGAGTTGCTCATTATTGACTACCAAGAATGGAGAACAGGAGATAATTTCAATAGCTAAATGAAGCAATTTGCAGACCAGCTACCTGGAGGAGATGGGAGGATGGGATTAGGTCCAGAGCATGACTGTTTCCCTGGGCCAGGAAAGCAAATGGGTCTTCTCAGAGATCATAGAGAAGAAATGAGGGAAAACATTCATATTTAGTCTTGTTTAGTCAAGTGATTGGAGGGCTCAAGTATAGTAAAAGTCTAAAACAATGAGATTCTGAGCAGGGTTGTAAGCCGAAGGCGTGGGGCCAACCTTAGTAGGGGTGAACAGAGCTAAGATGAGAACCACCCCAGCAGACATGCCCTGCTGAAGGTCTCTCTGGTCAGGCTGCTTAGAGTGCTAAGAACAAACACAGTGGGATTATTCTTCTGCCTGAGGCCTCTAAGAACAGCAGCAGGAACTATAGCATATGACAGATTGGGCATTAGCAGAAGGATGAATCTTGCTTCTGCAAAGTACCTTCCAGAAAATTTCCAAGGAGAACTCCACTCTCCAGGGAATCAGGAAACAAAGCTGTTTTCCCCTTTACTGTCAGAACTTAAGTCACTGAGCAATACTTCATTTCCCCAGATCCTGAGTGAGCAAAAACTACTAAAGCAGAGGCACAGAGGGAGGGAAGCTGCAAAGGACTCCTGGTGACATCCAGTGAGTGCTTTTGCTCCTTGAAGAGTCAGCAAGGGAGGATCTGCACAGGCTGCAGGCCATTCCTTATTGAACAATCTTTCTTTTTAATCTTTTCCTTCTCTTGTTGATGGCAAGAACTCAGGGCCCAAGCCTAGCACCATCACCCTGTTAACTTGGGTAAAATAAGCACCTCTTTTCTGAAGCCGGTGCCAGTGTTACACCTGAATTCACCTGAAAGGTGGGAGGTCTTTCTTAACAAGTAATAAAAAAGAGAAGGTGAAACATCTCCTCTTTGAGTATTTCTAGCTTATTCTGGCTTTTCCCAAGGGGAATCTTGGATTCTAAGAGGCAGTTCTTATTCCACTCTGGGCCCAAGGCCATAAGCAAGTCCAGAGAAGCTAGACCTCTTCACCCAACAAGTTTCCGCCTCTGGCTGGGAAGCCAAAGGAGCACCGTGCAGGCCACACTGAAAACAACAGTGCAAATTCACATTTAACTTCTAAATGCACTTCTGTGTCCAGGGTTTATTCTGAGTTATTGCAATTAAAAACATTCTGGTGTTATCTTTCTTTTCTGCTCTAAATCTTGTCATTTCCCTCTAGTCTCCGTTCTCTTTTTCTTGGTGTCTGTGAGCTCAGGGCCTCTGGTGTGGTAGAGTTATCAGCCTCCACCATAGACATCCAGATTATCTTTAGGGAAACCAGAAAGAGCAGGCAAGATGATGATTGATGGGTCAATAGATAGATAACTGTAATAAATAAATAAATTGAAACCAACCTCTTTTCTGATTCTGAGGGTTACTTTCTTCCAGACTACCCATTTTCCAGCCAGTAATCCAAATAGGAACTTTAAAAAATGATGTTGAATTTCAGATTCCTAAAATTTGTTTATAAAGTCAGAGGAGAAATAAAAGTGATGAAGAGATATATTTTTATGGCACCTGGAAGATAGCAGTCCTTCCCTTGTGCACAGGATGCTAGCATCTAACTTATAAGTAAGCTTAATTTGGGTGCTTATTTGCCCCCAGGTTCCTGCTCCCTGCATACCTATGCCATAACCACAGCCTGCCTTCCTCATCTATAAAAGATGAAATACTGTGGAAAGTGTTCTGCATCTGGATGCTGCTAAACTTGTGAGGTTACTGAGGAGCAGGATGGCCCTTTGGGGAATGGCATAGACTTCACTCCTAGCCAGACCTGGGCTTAAACTCTGGCTCATGACACTGGACTAGTTAGTTACTATTTCCAAGACACTTTCCTTAGATGTAAACAGAAAAAAAATAATATTTGACACTATAGGGTTGTTGCAAAGATTAATTTATATGAAGCATTTCCATATAAAATGTGATTTTAGGTAACATTAGTAGTGTTCACTATTTTCAAAGTAAACCTAGTGAGCCAAGACATTTTATAATACCTATACTTGATATATGAAGAGGCCTTAGAAGTTTGTAAAAAAAAAAAAAAGTCTAAAATAATGCAAGTTTTGTTTTTTAAAATATTTTCTTGGATTCTGCCTTGAAAAGACACTTGAAACATGCTTTTTAATTATGTGGGTTTGATGTACACAAAGACCATATTGTATTGAATGTCCTACCCATTACATTAAAATGAACTAGACTTAAGCATATTTGAAAAATTGAACTTCAGTCAACTATTTGGATTTTATTCCTATCATAAGTGTTAGGCAGCAATGAGAGATTCATCTACAGGATATTTTGTGAAATACTAAGACTCATGATTATTATTCCCTTGAGTGTCTTCCTCCTTCAGAAAAGGAAGTGTAAGATACTATCACAAAAATTGTGAAAATGATTTGACTTTTTTCTTTGTAAGTCTAGATGGAGTTTCATAAAATCCTGGGAAAATATTCATTCAGTCAGCAGCAGTGGTAATAATATATTCAATTGGGACTTGACAGATTATTTTAATAAAAACAACTGCAACTATAACCATTAAGTATTGAATATGTGCAAGTGCTTTGCAAAAGTTATGTTCACTAATGCTCAGGAGAACCACAAACAATAAGCACTGTTATCCCCACTTTACAAAGAACTTGAAACTCAGAAAGTTGAAGGAACTGGAATGCTAGGAAGTGTCAGAGCCAATTTCAATCCATCTCTCTGACTCCAACACCACACTCTTTTCACAAAATTATGTTTGGACAACTTTCTTACCTAAGTAGAAATTGGTGCTTCACCAATAAAAACACAGTTCTTTGATCACTGTACCTTTACCTAGATAGGAGCATATCTGTGTTCATCTGAGAAGGGCACAGCTCCAGAGCCTTTAGTTCGATGTTCTTACTAGCTTTAGAGATACTTATATTGAAACTAGAGATGAAAAAAGAAAAAAATCACCACAGACATAACAGAAATCCAGAGAATCATTAGGACTATTTTGAGAATTTATACTCTTAACAAATTGGAAAACCTAGAGGAAATGGATATATTTCCAGCCATATATGACCTGCCAAAATTGAGTTGAGAGGACATAGAAAATCTAAACAGACCAATAACTAGCAACGAGATAGAAGCAGTAATAAAAAGCCTTCCAAAAAAGAAAACCCAGGACCAGATGTATTCTCAGCTGCATTCTACCAGACTTTTAAAGAATTAATGCCAGTGCTCCTGATTATTCCATGAAACAGAAAAGGATGAAACATCTCCAAAGTCTGTCTTCAAAGCCAGTAAGACCCTCATCTCCAAACCAGATTAAGAAACCCTAAAGAAAGAAAACTAAAAACCAATATCCCTAATGAACTTATATGCAAAAATCCGCAATAAAATATTAGCAGATTGTATTCAAAAGCATATCCAGAAGATTGTACATCATGACCAAGTTTGTTTTATTACAGGGTTTCAAGGATAGTTTAACATATACAATCAATGTAATTCACCACATAAATAGAATTAAGGACAAAATCACAGTATCATCTCAATAGATGCAAAGAAAGCCTTTGATTTATGACTTAAGTCAACTTCATGATTTACAAAAAAAAAAAAAAAAAAAAAAACAAAAAAAAACCCCTGCTGAATAAACTAGGGATAGAAAGAACCTACTGCAAAATAAAAAAAAACTTATATACAACAAATCCAAGGCCGACATCATAGTGAATGATGAAAATAAAAGTTGAAAGTATTTCCTTTAAAATTTGCAATATGACAAGGATGTCCATTCTCACCATTCCTATTCGATGTAGTCCTAGAAATTCTAGCCAGAGCAACTAGGCAAGAGAAGGAAATTAGGATAAAAATGGAAAATAAAGAAATCAAATTATCAATGTTTGCAGATGATATGATTCTATACTTAGAAAATCCAAAAAGCTTCACCAGAAGATTGATAGAGCCAATAAACAAATACAACAAAGTAGCAGGCTACAAAATCAACAGCTTTCAACAATTCAACAATGAATTCAACAATGATTCAACAATGAATCTTCTTAGAAAAATATAAGGAAAAAACTCTTTTCCTAATAACCTCAAAAACAAACAAACAAACCAAACAAAACCCAACAAAAAACCCTAGGAGTAAATCTAACCAAGAAGGTAAAAGACTTCTACAATGGAAACTATAGAACATTGATGAAACAAATTGAAGAAGACACAAGAAGATATAAAGACCTTCCATGTTCATGAATAGGCAAAACTAATATTGTTAAAATGGCCAAACTACCAAAAGAAATATACAGATTCCATGCACTCTCTATTAAAATACCAATGACATTCTTCACAGTGCTGGAAAAAGATAAATAGTCCTAAAATTCATTTGGAAGTACAAGAGACCCAGAATAGCCAAAGAAATTCTAAGCCAAAAAAGCAGTGCTAGAGGCATCACAATACCTGACATCAAATTATACTACAAAGCTACAGTAACAAAAATTGCATGACATAGGAACAGATATATAGACCAATGGCAGAGAATAGAAGACACAGAGACAAACACATCTGATCCTTGTCATCCAATCCTTGGCAAAAGTGCCAAAAACATATTTTGGCGAGAAGACAGACTTTTTAAGAAATAGTTTTGGGAAAACTGGTTATCGATATATAGAAAAGTGAGACTAGATATTTATCTCTCACCCTGCACAAAAGTCAACTCAAAATGAATCAAAGATGAAGAAATTAGACCACAAACTATGCAACTCTCACAGGAAAATATAGGATCAACACCCCAACATATAAGTGTAGACAACAGTTTTCTCAATAAGATCCCTAAAACTTAGGAAATTATTCCAAGATTTAATAAATGGAATAACATTAAGTTAAAAGGATTCTGCACAGCAAAGGAAATAATTAAGAATGTAAAGAGAGAACACACAGAATGGGAGAAAAATCTTTGCTATATCCAGAATACATAAAGAATTCAAACTTAACACCAAAAAAGCAAATAACCCAATTTAAAGATGGGAAAATGAACTAAACATACACTTCTCAAAAGAAGAAATACAAATGTCCAACAAATATATGAAAGAATGTTCAATATTATTAGCAATTAAGGAAATGCAAATAAAAACTACTGAGATTTCAGCTCACTCCAGTTAGAATGTCAGCCCTCAAGAATGCAAACAATAATAAATGCTGAAGAGGATATAGAGAAAAAGAAACACTTTACTCTCTTGGTGAGATTGTAAATTAGTGCAATCACTATGGAAATCCATATGGAGTTTCCCCAAAAGACCATTAAATTCTTTAATATCTTAAGGAATTAAAATCAGCATGTTATAGCAATACATATGTACCTATTTTTAGAGCAGTACAATTCACGATAGCCAAGTTATGGAACCAGCCTCGAAGACCGTCAGTGTATGAATGGATAAAGAAAATGAGCACATACATGCACAAACAATAGAGTTCTATTCAGCTGTAAAGAAGGACGAAATTATGCCATTTCCAGGAAAATGGATGGAACTTGAGAACATTATGTTAAACAAAATAAGCCGGGTCAAGGGTCATATCATATGTGGAATCTAGAGTGGAAAAAGAAAAAAGACAAGTGGGGTGGGTAGGTCTAATATAAATCAAGAGAGAGCAATAGAGTAAGAGGAAAGGGACCTGGCGAAGGGATGAGGAAAGGGAGAGGGAAATACTGGGGAATGTTATTGCATTTTGTTATGTTGTATGCATGTATGAATATGTAACAATTAATCCCATCATCTATGTAAAACTATAATACACCAATAAAAATAGGAGTAAAAGAGAAACTTCTATTGGGCCACAGGAATAGCAGAAATAATAACATCTGCTTTGCACTCCGGTCTTAATGCTGTCCTTCAAGGTTAGGCCAGATATTTATATCTGGAAACCAACAGTTCTACCACTTATGTCAGCAGCTTGTTGTGTTATGTTTTGTTTTGTTTAATATACAGATTCCTGGACTTCAACCTCAGAGATTCAGATAGAGAAGGTCTTAGGCATGACTAGGGAATACCTAATTTTAAAAAGCTGAATGATTCTGATAATCAACTAGGTTTTGGAATCACTTGTATTTTGTAAGGCTTATTGTATGTCAAAGTAATTTCTTTGGTGGAATATGGTTAGTGTTTGTGTTTTAATTTTGCTTTAATTCTCTGAAGTCATCACTACTGATCACTAAAAATATATATGTTCATACGTTATGTATTTAAATTTTATATAAATATCACATATTAAAATATATATATATATACACACACACATGCACCCTATACATACATGTTTAATGTGTATGTCTTTGTGTCACTGCAAATTCCCCTGTGAGACCCAACATGGTATCATACATAAGGGTCAATCCTCGATCTCTGGCCTGAGTCAATGTTTATAGGCTCTGTCTGTTTGCTGCTTGGCTTCTTAATCTGGTGTTGGTCTTAATCCTGTACTACAAGTAGCAGCCTTACTTCTGCTGGCTGACTGCCACTCTGGCCTGCTCACAGCACTCCAGGGTCACTCTACAGTTTTGCAATTATGCATCGGGGGTTTCTTCAAGCACTTCTGTAGCCCTCACTGCTTGAGTCTGGCCCCTTTCCACCAACTCTTCAGATTCCAGCTGCTTACAGAGCTCATTCCACCAGCTGAAGGACTTTCACAATTGGCCCTGTTCCAGAATGTTGAGGTTAGTATCCACGACCTACCATTGTAGGCTTCAGAGAAGGCGAGGGTGATGAATACCATGATTGAGTCTGGAGTTCTGCGTGTTATTTCTAATACCATAGATATGAATGTGCTGGCTTCTGACTTCAATCTTAGTTGCAACACTAGTTGTTGGCAGGTGGGTTTTAGATATTATATACACAGAATCTAGAAACCACAAACTTCCTAAGAGCCTACAAAAACCTTGACACTTGAAAAAAGCATATATATTTGCTCTAGAGTATGGAAAAGAAAACTGAAAATGGGAATTTAAAAAATGTTTAATTAAATGTCCACAAAACACCACCTTGCCAATTTGAGCCATAGGTACCTTTAGTGTTTATTAGAACATTAGTGATTTTGAAAACAAATCATAAGTAGATTTTTGTTTTTCTGATAAATTATAGCCAACCATAACTAACTAATTTACTCATAGCCAAATGTTTTAAAAAATAAATTATAAAAATCCTTTCAAGTTTCTAGGGGAGAACTATGTTTTAATGTGGGCTGTGGGTGTATATTAATATTTTGAGGTAAGAATACCAAAAAGGGAAAAAAATTTCTGGAGCTATTCGTGTTATAAAACATCCCTGTGTGTGGCTGATTTCATGCACTTCAAAAATACGTATTTGTCAGCTTAAGTGCATTCTCATATTATGCTTATGAAATTTCTATTTCCTAATATTTGTTCTGTTACTTAATTAAGGATTTCTACTTTTTATGGGGATACTTAATTCATAAACACACTTCTCAGATTTCTCTCTGATGTGAAAAAAAAATTTATAGATAAGGGAAAGTTTGGGGAAATCTGAACACATTTTTAGCTGTTAATGGTTAAAAAATATTTTTTGTATCCTTTGGTTGCAGTTCTATGTCATAAATCTAGAAAATGCCAATTATTTTTCCTTACAAAATGCATATTTTTTAAAAAAAATATACATATTTTACCCAAAATTTCTTCTCACCAAGTTTGTTGCTTTTTATATAAAAAGCTTCTGCTGTTGCTGCTCACTCAGGGATGACAGATGAGAAAGGGGGCCTCAGCCCACGTAGGAGTTGACCTACTTGTGTGGCATGGGCTGCATGCACTGCAGGAATGCAGTGGTACGTGAGGGGAGAGACCCATGCAATAAGCAAGTCTTTGTCCTTTCTATTACTGCTATAACTGAACACTTAAGACTCGGGAATCTATAAAGAGCAAAATTTATTGGGTCATGGTGATGGAGCCTACAAAGTCCAAGACTCAGGGCATGCATCTGGTGAGGGCCTTCTTGCTGAGTCATCACATGGCAGAAAGCATCACGTGGGGAGCAAGAAAGCAGGTGAGGGCCAAACTTGGCTTTCTAACAAGCCCATTCCCATGACAACACCATCCATCCATCACGCAGTCACCTTTCTTAAAGGTCCTGCAGCCTGGCATGTGCATTTTGGGGACACACTCAAACCATAGCAGGGTCCACCCATCCTGAGTCAGTTGATTTAAATGCCATCTCTTCTGTGAATGCTTCCCTGTGTCCTCAAGCCTGGGTTATGTGCTCTTCCCACGTGTTTCCATGGAACTCTCTAGTCTACCATCACAGCCCCTTGTGGATCCTTTTTCATTGTTTGACTGTCTGCAAAACCATCTGCTCCTTGGGAAGTGACTGTCTTATTCATTGTCATTAACCCAAAACCTAGCAGTGCCCAGCATGAGGTCGTTCTGCAAGCATTTCTGAGTTATGTGACAAATGTGAGACTGAAAGAGAAAAATATTTCAAAGATAAATTTACTGGTATGATCCAGAAGTTAAGAAATCAAATTATTTTATGAGATGCAACATATGAGCCCTTTTTTGTTTTCTAGGGATAGGGAGAATTTTGGGAACACTGGGTTGGACTATAGCATTAAGGCTAACCTCCTCTCATGTATGACATTTTGTAACACATAGATTTTAATTTGGGTTGATAAAAGCAGGTAATGCACAGTAGCCTTAAGAACACCTTTATTCTTGAACTTTCATAGCTAATAATGTTCAATTGTTTATGATGGTCCAAGAAGGAAAGTGCCAGAGTAAAATATACTATAGTGGATGACCTCTAGCTGCTGTGGGTGTTGACTGCCATCAATTGTCCCCTTCCCAAGAGCATCACCCTTGGAAATGCCATATTGGTCTCTGGACTGTGACTTTCCATGAGTCAATTCTGATGTGTAATTCACACTCCACAGCTTCTCATGACATCAGGCTGAGACCAAATTTGAGATAATTCACTTCTCTACCTAGATTCTTCTGTCCTCTCCTTCCTCCTCCACTATGTTACAAGTTTCTACTCAAAACACTCCTGCAATAAATCAGCTACACAAGAAAACATGTCTCCTTAGAAACTGCCCCTAAGATTTTTTTGATATTTAATATATTAAATGCTTTAATGTATTAGTAATACATAAACATCTTTTTTTTTTTTACATTTTATAAACTGAAATGGAATTTTGGCTTCTGAGCATAGATGATTCCTGATATCTCTCCTATGTGCTTGTTGAGGGTTCAAGATCAAGGAGGACTGATGCCTGCATTTTCCCCCTACCCTATATATTTCCAGACTCTTTATATCTCCAAGTAACATTTATTTATTTGACATGATAAACAGAACACTTTTCCAGGAGCTTTAATTTTATTCAAGTTAAACATTTATTAGTACTGATTTTATGCCAAAAATGTGCTAGGAAGGTGGTATGAATGTAAAAAAGAACAACATATAATTTCTGTCCTAAATAATAGGAAATAGAAATTTCAGCTTCTGGGGATGCTGAGATGGGAGAACACAGAGCAGACATCTTTTCTAGGCTCGGTTGCTTACATTAAAATACTAGCTCCTCTTCCTCCA
Source organism: Geosciurus inauris (assembly GCA_004024805.1). Lineage (NCBI taxonomy): Eukaryota > Metazoa > Chordata > Mammalia > Rodentia > Sciuridae > Geosciurus > Geosciurus inauris. The sequence continues at coordinate 130,249 of PVHX01000231.1, forward strand.
AATTAAGTTCCTATCTGAGAACACATTACATCATCTTCCCTTCCAATGTGAAACATGCAGGGTCTATAAATCAGGTGAATTGAAACCTGTTCACAGCAGTGTCCTTACAGTGTCGTCACAGACCTGGGCAAGAGCAATACTGCTTTTTTAAACTCCTTCCCACATGAAGGGGAGAGGAGTGTTAATGTGTTATTTCCTGTACATCCTCCTTGGAACAATGCAATTGTCTGCAGTCTTCTTTTAAGAAAATCTGTTATGTCTCTCCTCCTCCTTTGAAAAAACTCATCCCTATTTGTGTTTGAGTTTTTTTCCTTCTGATCACAATCTGGAAACAGAGAAAATGTCTGCAGCTATGCCACAGTTTTGATTGCTGGGCAGTTGTGGTGGTTGGGTGTCACATGTGGTTTCACATGTGGGTGCATGCTCCCTCCCTGTTTGGTGCTAGAAGACTTTCAAGGCAGGAAGCAAAAGAATCCCTTTTAAAAATGTCTTCTTAACTTGTTGAATATGTATCCAGAGGCCATTTTTTTCTTATAAGAAACTCATTTAGTAAAAAGGAATACATTATCAAAAAGATTTTCTTTTTGACAGCTAGATTTCCTAAACTCTTCTTGGCTCCAAGTTTTTTTAGTTGGAGTATGAGAGAGTTGGACAGAATAAGTTCTAAATTTCTGTTCATCTCTCACCTGTTCTGGTTTTTATATGCCTTTCTTCCTGGACATGCTACATTTAAATTCCCTTCAAAATAATTTTTCTCACTAAGGTCGGATTAACTTTTGTTGTTTAGTTAGCAGATCCAAGGGCAGGTTGTGTTTATAACCTAATCTGTATTAGGGCTTAACATGGAAGCCTTCTCAGATTCACTAATATTTTTGACTAGAGAAAAAGAACAGAAATAGTAAAAAAAGCAACAAAATAACACTAGCTTTTATATCAATATTGGATAACACTATACCCCTAAAGCAATGCAAACAAATAGAAAGAAATAAAATAAAAGTTTACTGCTTGTTGACCATCCAGTGCTGTTGTCAAGGATAGGTGAAGAGAAAAGAGGGCACTTTCTGCTCCACACAGTCATTCAGGGACTTTGGATCCTTCTTGAAACACACCTATCTTCAATATGTGACCTCTAAAGTTACTATAGAAGGGAAAAAGAAAGTGGAAAATCACTCAAGGAAATGTTTATGGCCAGAACTGGAAGTGGCCCCTATTGGCCAGAACTCAGGTTTGTGGCTCCCACCTAATTGTAAGAAGCCTTCAAAACCTAGCCAAGCAATGCATTGTGGAAGACCAAGGAAGCCAGGATGGAGGAGGGCTCTAGCTTCCTTCTCTGGAGTGATGACCACAAGCTTGAAGTGATGAGAGGGACTTGCTGAACAGCATTTTTCATACATACACATCCTACCCTGCTCCATACCAGCTCTCACAACCTCTCCTGTCCTCACTCCACTTCCTTTCACCCAGCCTCACCTTTATCCTCTTTTACTTGACATTTTGTAGTAGGAGAGATAATGAGAATATGGATGGGGATCCCCCAAGAACATGCATTTTCCTAAGTAAGATAAAGAAAAGGGCAGCTTATAAAAAGAGTGGAGGAATATCAGAAATGGAGTTGGGAGAGGCATTGGGAAAGCTGGACGAGGTAGGGTTGAGTTGATATGAGACAGGAAATGATGAGTCCAATAGAAGACAAGTCCCACAGTGAAAAGTCTATTTGTCCTTGTAGTAGGAGGTGGTGTTTTGAACAAAATTTTATGAACCTATTACAAAATTTAGATTGAAGATCTCATATGGTAACTGCATTGGAAAATCCAGCAGTCACAATTAAGAACTAAAATCATGTAAGTCTTCCAGCTGTTATGCACTCACATAAAAAGCACACAGACACATGCACACACATCCAGTAACTTAGGAAGATGCTTTTAGAAAGAACATCCATTATTTTCTTTCTGCCTTAAACTCTTCCAGCATGGAATAGAAGCACACATGTCCCCATTTGTAAGTCCATGATGACAGACATTCATCAATGTCAGATCCATATCCTTATAGTAGAAAGTTTCCCCTGTCCCCGTTTTCTTCCCTAGTCTGCTCCTGGAGTTCCAGAGTTTTCAATATTGTTGCAATAGAGACTTCTGGTAGGTATTCCTTGCCCAAGACCCTTAGATCATGAAAGACATTAATTCATCTTTTTGTCTGCTCAAAAAATTCATCTTCCTCATTTGTTATGCATGGTTTAATCAAAACATTTTCTTGAAATAAATTCCTGTTTAAGTTTGTAAGTGGCATTTCTTACACCTGAAATTCTTGCACTGGACAATTTCATGGAGCCAATGGATACAAAAGTCTTGCCAAGAACAATTTCCATGGAGAGTTTGAACTTGCTGCCCCCACCTTTTGCCCGCCCCAGATATTAAAAGGAATTAGGTGAGCCTATTCTGAAAGTCATGTAAAGTACCCACTTAATTGACACAATGTGTTTCTTTTCCCCAGGGATTTCCTGGAAAGGATGGTTCCTCTGGCCCTCCAGGACCACCAGGGCCCATTGTAAGTATTTCCAGAAACTACTGGGTGTGCTCTTCTCTAAAGCATTTCATTTCTTTTGAGAATTTTCTTTCTGCCAGACCCTTCCCTCAGCAGCCGTCTTTGCTGTGGTGTAACAACTTGTCCCTTGGTACTCACTCTTTAGGTCCCTTTGGATGCTCACCCTAAAGCATCTTTTAAAAATAAAATGTCCACATGGCTTGATTACTCTATCTCTGAGCCACTTTGTCACCTTTGTTGATTTAGCTTTTATTAGACACAGGTAAGGCTTGAATGTGAAAGGACCATACCTGGCCAATAGTACACAGACTTAGTCACATCTTCCCATCTTTGGCATTTGGGAATAGGAATGAACAGAGTTCAGAAACCTTGGTGATAAGGGGAAGGGGCGATCATGTATTTGTTACTCCTGCTTGAAATTTGGCTGTCATAGTTGAGAATGTATGAGTCCTCACCTTTGTTCCACTTTCCTGCCTCTCTGTTAGGGCATTCCTGGAGCCCCTGGAGTCCCAGGGATCACAGGCAGCATGGGACCACAAGGCGCCCTGGGGCCACCTGTGAGTATGTAGCAATAGTTGGTCAGGAAATGTGCCCTATCTCCACATTATTTATGTATTTAAATTTACTGCCACCTCCATTGGTCAGAAACATTTGTTCAGTATTGGACTCTCTGGGATTCCACAAAGGAACATGGAGAAGCTTCTAGAATAAAGATTTAAGTTTGGGTCATGCATATGTCATGGCCAAAGTCAAACAATCCTAATGGAATAATCAACCGTGATTTTGCTTCTATGTGTTCATTGCTTATTATTCTGTATTTGCCTAAGTTAACTCAATGTTATCCATGCAAGGATTTGGTACGATAGCCAGCTGTTAATCAAGTCTGGCTCCCAAGGGGAAAAATGCAAAGCTTCAAGGAATTCAAGGCTTAATCAAAGTAGCAATAGATTTTGCTTTGCTAAATTCTACCAGCAAGACCAAACTTTTCATTAGACTATGTACACATAAACGATTAGTGGTGTAAATGGAAGCACAATGACCAGTTCTTTACCTCCCATTTTTGTGCTTCTAGTCTCCTAGGTTGGTGTTGCAATGTAATCAGTGTGAGGGGATGTTATGGGGAAGATGGGGGGAACCAGTGAACACATCTTGGCCTGTTTCCTCATTTGTAAATGAGGTGATAGCATTCTGCGACCTCCGAGGCTAGGCTTCCTATGTTCTGTGACTTGCAAGCAGTTCCTTCTAGGTATAGGTATTATGATCTGATATCATCTGTGTTGTACTATGCCCATGTCCATAAATTAAAGCTATTGAAATACAGGCATGTATTATAGCAAACATGCTGAGAGGTTGTAGCATAGTGAAATCTGATGGATGAGGATATAAAAGGGTGATGAGTTAGATTTCTATTGATTCTTAATGGATTATTGCAATGTCAGTGGCTTGGAACAACACAGATTTATTGTCTTACTGGTCTGTAGGTCACAAGTCTGGCCCTGATCTCACTGAGTTAAAAGCAAGGTACTGGTATTTCCTTTCTGGAGGCTCTAGGGAAGAATCTAATTCCTTGGCTTTCTGACTTCTAAACACTGACCCACATTCCTTGGCATATGGCCCACCTCTAGCTTCAAAGCTGACAGTGCTGCATCTTTCTGACCCTTCCTCCAGAGTCACATCTCCCTCTGATCACAGAGGAAAGGTTCTTGCTTTTAAGAATCTACGGGATTACATTTGGGCTACCCAGATAATCTTAGATAAGCTCTCAGATAATCCTAAAATCTTTAATTAAATCCCATTCACAAAATCCTTTTTTCTGTATAAGGTGACATATTCACAGGTTTGGGGATTATGTGTGAACATTTTGGGGAGCCTTTTCCTGCCTGCCATGGTGAACAAGACTTAACAGAAATGTTGGCTCTGATTCAGAAGGCTCCTCTCTTTCTCTCTCCACTAGCTAGTCTTATTACTGTTTATTCTTGAAACTCATTCATAAGATTGTTTCATCCTCAGAGGCCTTTGCAGGCTATGATTCACATGGAACGTACTCAGACACACACAGGTATGCACATAAAAATTCATCTGAATTTTAGCAGATACATCCTAACTTGTACATGCAAATAAGTGCTATCCTCAGTAGTCACTTTCCAAAGCAGTATACTTACTCCAGCTGGATTGTTGTTGTCCAAAACACTTTTACATGTCCTCTTCTCAAATCAAACTAGTATTCAGTCACAGAAGAAAACTGGATTGTTTTATCTTCTGACATCTTATTGTTTTTAATCCAAAAAGGTGTTATTAAGCATGATCCTGTACATAGAAACACACTGATACCCACATGTGAGCACAAGCAAGCACACACACACACAGACCTGTCTCTGTTATTCTTTCATCACAAGCTTATCTTTTCATTTGATTCTAGGCTATTCATTTTTAGGAAAGAGATTTTAAAATGTTCTCTGCTATTAGGCTTCATCTGTTTCACAAGCTGTGCTCCTTTAAGCAAGAGTTCCAGAATACATCGGCAGGGCTTAGGGACCAAAGGGTTCTCGTCAAAGAAGTGTCAAGGCATTCTGAAGTACAACCAGAAAATACCAAAGTACCACTCTAACTTGGTTAGATGGTAAACAGACATATTTGTACCTCAGGAGATCTTCTTGTTCTTACTGGCATCTCCTAGAACTAGTTTCCCCTGACTAAGCTAACAAAGATCCTGATGTAAGAGGGATTGACTAGGAGAGGGCTGAGGAATAAAGAGCAGGAGCTGGAGACTTTGGGAGAGTTTTAGTGGATGGAGTATGGAGTGGTAGAGTAAGACCTGGAATATGCTAATAAGTCTAACATCACCTCACAAATCCAGGGGGCCTTTTGTGGCTCAGAATTAGACTCAAAACATGGGGCATATAGAAATACCTGGCTGGGCATGGTGGCACACGCCTATAATCCCAGCTACTCAGAAGGCTGAGACGGGAGGATAACAAGTTGGAGAACAGACTGGGAAACTTGGTAAGACCCTGTCTCAAAATTAAAAAATAATAAAAAATAACAATGACTAGGAATGTAGCTCAGTGGTAGAGCATCTCTGGTTTCAATGCCCAGTACTGGAAAAAAATTTTTTTTCTCATAAATAAAACATTTGTTAATGACATTTTTGTTATAAATTAGCAGAAAAATAATTGTAAGAGGTGGGAAGCATTTGGTCTATAGACAGTGGTGAGGATCCATAGTAGGATTTCCTGTCAGGAGCAAGTTACTCTCTGAACTGTTCATCCAGGCTTTCCTTTGCCTAGGGCTGTCGTTGCTCACATGCGTGCTGGCTGCCAGGCTGGAACACTGTTAAAGCGGGCTCCGTGTCATGGTGCTGAGACCTTGATTGATTTCCTGTGAATGTCTAGGAAGGCAAGGGAAAGAGACCAAGAGGGACAGATTGTACCACTGAAAATAGCAATGTGCTTCCTACAGTTGGTGCCAGAAATGTTTGCTTTCCTGTATTTTGCCTCCAACTGCTGGCTCCCCAGAGAAGATGTGCATTACTGTTGCTGAGTGTTAAGCACTGGCTTGAATAGAGTGCCTCCCTGCAGTGGGGCAGATGCAGGATGGGGGCCATGACAGAAGGGGCTCCTTGCTGCTGGGGCCAGGTGCCTAGCTTGACCTCAATATAGGTAGATCATTTAAAAGCTCTGTATTAGAAGTCAGGAGGCATGGGTTCTAGATGTGGCCCTGACATGACCCCATCTGACTATGGGAAGCACATCACTTAAACAAATCACCTGGCCTTTCTAAACATCAAGTCCCTCCTTCATTCATTTGAAATATGTGATGAATAAGCACAATATATGCAGGATTACATGGTGCAGAGAGAGCAGTCGCGAGGGGCATTAAGAGGTGACCAAGACTATGCCACATGGAAAAAAGTCATGGAAAGTCTAGGGAGAAGGACATTTTATAGAGCTATAATACAAGGCAGAAAGTGTGAAGTGTCTTAAGGGAAAGACAAGGTGGTTTCTATGAAAGCTCCATTGAAGGAGAGAAAGAAGAGAAGGAAGAGGGGAGGAGAGAATGCCCTGGGCTGGGGGTGACGTAAGGACGCAGCGTTTCAAAGGGATCTTGAAATCCAGGTGGAATCCCCACCCACAAAGATAGGCAGACAGCCTGTGTGGGTGGGGATGAGGCAAACACAAGGCAAACGTAGGTGCCCCCTTTTGTTTGCACATGTTGTTATTCGGACTCCAGCTCTGTCATGGTGACCATGGTTTTATTTCAGGCCCTTCTCATTCCCCACCAAGCCCATCACAGGAAGCTCTAGTGGGGTGTGGTCCATCCCCTAGCTGCTGCGACATCTTCAGGACAACTTGGACTTGTCATTCCCTGGCCCGACTCTCCTCCCTGGACCCCAATCCTCAGAGGCACGGCCCCACATGTTCGGTGTGGTGCACGTGGTCTTCTCCATGGCCCTGCCGTCTTTTCCCATCTGGTCTATCATTGCCCCTTTGCTTGGAACTGAGTCATACCAAACCATGAAAAAGCTCTTCAAATATATGCCGTCGTGTCCCATAACTTTTTGCTTTGGGGGATGCTTCTGCTGTCTGGGATGCTCTCCTGTCACCACCTGGTAGGCCCGAGGCTTGTCTGACTTTAAGTGTGTCTGTGTCCTCTGTAGGAAGCCACCCTCACCTCTACAGGCTATTGGTATCTCCTCCAGCTTTGAGTCTGTCTCTGCACAGCCATGATAACCCCTTAAGGACAGGAATTTTAGCATGCTTATATTTCTAGACCTCAGCTCACTCTCTGATACACAGAGTACTTTATATGTAAGGAGAGATGGGGCAGGGAGGGAGAAGAAGAGGGAGAATATGAATGTTTGTATCTTTGTGTTCTAGTTAGGCTGATGTTCAGGGGAATATTAGATTATTCTTACAGATGAGGGGTCACAGAAGACCTCCAAAGCCAGCCTAGGAGGTTTTGGTTTTGTTTAGCAGACATCCTTAATATGTGGGTCTTGGACCATGAGATCATTTCTCCTCCTTCCAGCACTAAAATGCTGTGAATCTATGAATGTAGCTACTGTATTTTCTTTTCTTTACATTTCAAGTTTTCCTGAAATTAAAGGAAAATGTGACACTTTTTCCTGCCTACATCTACAAGGACTCTGTGTTTTCCCTCAAAGCATACCTTGGTGAGGTTATGGGCCTTCACTTGCTCAGGAATTTTTATTTTGTTTTTGTTTTCCTTTGCAAAAATAAAAGGAAAGATGTCAAAGAAGTTGGAATAAAAACAATAATTTCTTGTCATAATGATATTTCACTAAAAAGATCTTTCAATGAGACTGCCTGCTATGTCCGTTAGCTACTTAATGACAAGTATCATGAGACTGAATTTGAGGAATTTCAGGCCCAATTAAGCACATCCATCTCTACCTACCAGAAAGTACCAATAGCTGATGCTGCTTTTAACCTTATAATCAGCTTGGCACTGTGATTTCTTTCTCTATTTGAAACATTTTCAAACAAGTCAATATAATAAATGATAGCAATAGAAATACCAAAAAGTCTATTGATACAAAAATAAAAATACTCAAGGTAAAATGGATTTTAAAAATGACTCAAGTTGAAACCTAATTCTGGGTTACTAGAATTAGTTTTGGTGGATGGTTTGTTTTCTTGGTTTTTTGTTATTGTTGTTGTTTGTTTGTGTTTTTTTTGTTCTTTTGTTTTGTTTTAATTAGGAAAATATCATCTTCATTGGCATGGAAGATACTGACTAGCAGATGTGCTGATACGTGCCTTCTTCCAGCAAAGCACAGCTTGTACTTGAAATGCACAGATTCTGGAGTCCACAATTTGGGCTCAGTTTCCTGCTCTTCCATGTCCCTCTTATGTGACCACCGGCAGATCACAATGCATCTCATGGTGCATAGTGAAGTTCATGGTGCATCTTTTCCTAATATGTAAAATGGAAATACTCTTTCATACAGCTGTTATAAAGAACACATGAGTTAATCTCACAGGAGAATTTCAAGGATTAAGGGAATAATCTTAAAAGACAGTTATAAGGGTTAACTGAAAGCACTAGAGCAGTCCTTGGAACATGGTAAAAGCAACTTAAATATTAATTACTAGAATGTTCAGTGTCTTTATTAAACATATGGAATTATTTCTTAATTTTTTTGCTGGTTTTTATTTTTGTTTTGCGTATGGTACTTGAAAAGCTATTTTCGTTAAGGATTTACTTAGTAGTGACATAACTAGCTCTAATCTTCAGCTGGACCTATACTAGTGGACACTGCTGTCTCTCTGGGGACTTACCATTTGTGAAAACCCTAAGGCATAAGGGAAGAGGACAATTTATTTTCAAAATAAAAGTACATTTATTTTCAAAAAAGAAGTTGAACTGGTATGGGGAGAATGCTGTGTAAATCTCATTTTTTCAAAAAAGTTTTCATAATGAAAATTAAGTATCTTTTTTTTAGCAGAATCAACACTTTTTCTAGTGCTCTAGAAACTCACTGCAGTATGTCTTAAATATTTTTCTTCTCTTTTTTTCAATCAAAGTAGTTGAAATGAAGCATAAATTGGCTAGGTATGCAGACTTAAAGTAAAATTCAAGCATTCATTCACTTGGTGAACACATATTTTTGAGAGCCTACCATGTTTCAGGCAGCCTTGGGAACTGAGGATGGGGAAGTCCACGGCCAGGCACATACTGCCCCATGGAGCTCAGATGTTGAGAAGACCTACTTTCTCTATAGAGGTCAAACTCCTCTTTCAAACACACGCTTTGCATTTTTCATCAGTTTCTATTTCTTATGGTACCTATTGCCAAACAATAAAAAACATGACATCCTTTTCAAGAAATCTGCTTTGCCTTTTAAGTGTGATTTCACTGCAGAAACACTGAAAATGACAATTTTTCCAGTAACATTTTACAAAAATCGTAAAATTTCTTATGGGTCAAAAAGTAGCTTAGCCACATTATTAAATAATAACTCACCTGAGAACTCATGTACATATGAGTGCCTGAATCGTGGAGAATGAGGGAGAATTCTGTGCCATTGTGCTGGATAGAAAGCAGAGAGAGACTATAGGATTTTCTAATCTTATCTTGAACTTGAAATCCCAGATTGAGAGGAGATGTTTTCCTTTCTCTTTGGAGATGCTTCTTTAAAAATTTAAACAGTTTAACTAGTTAGAAGAGATTTCCTGAAATTAGTTATGAAACCTCCTTAGGGTTTAATCCCTACTATATTTAGTGTAGAAAAATGTGAAGGATCTTTTCCGTAAATATAGTGGTTACCAAACATAATTATTGCATGACTCCAATTTCATAGCCCAAAATACCATGTCTCTGCTGGAGATAGAGACTGGGGGAGTAAATGTTTATGTTTGGTGGGATTACAGATCATTGTCTGTTTTATTGTTAATGTTGAATAAGTATTTTTGCCAACGCTAAGAAAAATCTCTTTATCATATAAGACAATGACTTTTAGCTGAGCAGCATCATAAGTAACTTGACTTCTTTTTTTCATTTTTATAGGGTCTTCCTGGAGCAAAGGGCGAACGAGGAGAACGGGTAAGTCTCTCTGGCTGTTTGGGGCTGGAGCTGTTGAACAAGCCTAAACCTGTGACAGGATGGCGTTTACCTTTGTGGTTGCTCATTGCTATTATACCAGTCCCTCTTCCTCCCTCTGCCCTCCTGCTGACTCTTAGTACATTTCAAAGTAGGAATAGACCCGTGAACTAGAGGTCAGGAGAGGTAGTTCCCCGTCATTTTGTTCAAGGACCTTAGGCTCCATTCTCTAAGGATAAAATGGGCAGAATCAAACTCATATAACTCACAAAGTGGATTTGACCAGGAAATAATAAAATGATGTAGAAGAACTTCCAAAGAAATATAGGTTTATACAGATTCCAAGCTTTGAACTGTTTTCCTGCTGGTCCCAATACTGGCATCCAGGAAGACAGTGGCAGGCATAGAACCAATTTGGTCCCCAAACTTAAATACGTTTATTTTAGGGGACTTCTTTCAGAAATTGTGCAGTTGCTGGTATAATTGTGTTATTGACTATAATAGAAGCAACACTGGCCTTGGGCTCATCTGATTACCTCCATGAAGCATGGGCAATGTGTTTAATGCTGATCAGCTATAAAATAGGTTTATTGTCTTTCCTCTGAGTTGTTATTAGTATCAAAGGAACCACTACTTGAGCAAGTGCTGTGTTTTATGAGCTCTAAAGAAATATAAATGAGGCATTAAACATATATAGGTTTGTTTTAAAACTATTAAATTTTTTGGAACCTGGGACCAGAAATGTTTAGTTGGACTTTTTAATTTAATAAGGACTCTCAAGAACCCTGAACCCTGATTGCACATGGTCTACTGCTCTGCATGCACCGTGGTGGTCAGTCTGTCCTCTTGCTAGGAGCCTAAGAGCCCTGGTGGGAACAAGGGGTCAAGTCATCCATATCCTGGTAGACCAGGCATGTAGCTGTTCTTTAAAAGTATACTTTTTTTTCTCATCTAGGGTGACCTACAGTCTCAAGCCATGGTGAGGGCAGTGGCGCGTCAAGTATGTGAACAGCTCATCCAAAGTAAGTATGTCATATTTGACTGGGTTGTGCCCCCTTGTTGACAAACATGGAGTTTGTCTTTCCTGTGACTATGAGCCCCAGGAGAACTCCTCGGAAGCTTTGTGTTGTTGAAGACACTGTGAACTTCAGATGGCCACTACTGTTCCATCTAAGATATCCTTACAGACTACCCTTGACTCAACATCTGTGGTCCAGGAGCCAAACTCCTGGGTCATCAGTCCAAGAACTATGAGGTTGCCCATGTAGTTTTAACATGACTGGAAGATCAGATCTCATATTCCTTTCTTGCTGTACAGATAGGTTTATTCTTAAGGGTCAGCAAGTGAAAGCTGCCAGACTGTGTCTTCAGAGGCCATCTTCATAAAGATGATTCATAGTGTCGATTCCTATTAATTCACAAGATTTAAATCAATATCTCCCTCTTATCCATTTTGTATCTGTTATCTTTTGGTTAGGCTAAAGCCCTTCCCTTTATTCCTTAGACTTTATGCCAACACACACACACACACACACACACACACACAGAGTGAAAGGATTGATATGGCATTGGATGGGACATTTGGCATGTGTGCCAAAAATTATACTGGAACACAGTTGATAAAACACCATTTCTTCATTTTAAACTTACACTTTTCAACAGCACTGTATTTCATTTTGCATGTTTGCCCCTGCCAACTGACTATATATATTATCTCAGTAATTTAACCAAAGAGTTGCTAGAGTGGACCCTTCTCTTTTCCAAGTGATTTGTTCAATTCCAAAAGAGCTGAGGTCAAATAAAAACAAAATAATCCTTTCAAACCCACCCAGCTCTAGCCTAGCTCTGCCATCTAAACCCCACCCAGAGAGCACCCTCCCTCTCTAGGGCCAACATTAGCAGAATGGCTACCTTGTCAGCTTCAGGGTTACAATTATTTCAGTCCAGGATGTTGGGAAGTGAGGCCAGGGGAGCCCTGCAAATGTCCAAGGAGGCCTAATGGCCTCGTCCAAAATTCTACCTGAGTTCTGAGATCTTCCCCTGGGGCAGGCGTGGAGTGAAACTCTGTATGGACTTGGAAGAGCTTTTGTTAAGACAAAAATATCAGAGCAAACCGAGGACAAAATCTACTATCTTCAGACACAGAGTTTTGCTCCCTGTTTTAATTTAATTTAATTTTACATTATAGTGCCCAAATTAAATGTATGCAGGAGAGATAACTTGCCAGTTAAATGATACTGTTTCAGTTTCATGCCAAGATACATTCTTTAAAACCAATAATGTAGAAAAGGGAAATTGAACTTGAGTCTCTTCTGGAGTAGAATGCATTCAAAACTATCCTATCTCCTGTATTATTTCATAGGTTGCTCATTTTAAGACAGTGTAAATGAATAGACCATGATAATAAGAAACCTTGCATGAATTGCTGATGATCACATGGGGAAAACTTCATGATATCTGTTGCCTTATTCCACAATAAAATTAAATCTGTATATATATGATTATTTTAAAAGGAAGGGTTCAAAATTTATTTTTCTCTCTTTGGAATTCTCAGATTGTTCTGAATGACTTCTAGAAAGTAGAGTTAGGGAGTTTAGACAAGAAAATTTAAACAAGTCTATAAAAGAGGGAAGCCCTGCCAGTCAATACAACTTGGAAATCGAACAGATTGTATGCAACCCATTCAGAGACTACATTTCTGGCAATTCAGTCACCCTCCTTAACACAGCTTTGGTCTTCCTCTGGGTTCCTTATTTTATTTCTTAGGCTCCTACTCAAAACTTGATTTATCAGCTAGTATGTAATTTCTTACAAGCCCAGTTTCTGCGTTTTAGTCTTCCATTAACCAGAAGAATTATGCTAAGAAGACTTACTTGGGAAACTGCAAAGCCAAAGTGACAATAGCTGTGGATGTGATAAAGGACAACCCTTGTCAGTGAAGGAATCTGAGAAAGCATATGTGGACACACCTACCTGCTGCCAGCAGGCACACCTACAGAGAGCCCTTGAGTCTCCAGGAGAGGGTCCCTAGCTGCATTCACAGTCTAACTCTTAAGATCGCATTGAAAACATTTTAGAAGTACTTCCTCAAAAAGTGGTTTCTGTTTTTTACTTAGCTTTAAATATTTGAAAAGGTTATAAATAATAATCACTTTGAAGATCTCATCTCCTGATGATGCTAGAGAAAAGAGGGATTCTGGAGTCAAGTGCTTTGCAAATCTATTCTTCTAATTATTAAAGTACATTCTTCCAGGCACAGCTGGGTTAAGGGATTGTGGGAGAGAATGCCAGATTTTTATTATATAAAGCTAATGGGAGTTTTTGCAGCTGGGACCCAAGTAAAGTTTCCTGAAAAAAAGGCTTGGCAACCAGGATAAGTTGAGACAGAGGACTTGTCTGGGGATTTGTGAGCAAGAGGGTGGGGCAGGCTTTGTGGGCTGGAAAAAAGACAAATAACATGGGCGAAAAATTGCTGTAGAAAAAGGCAGCTGGGAGAGGGTTTAAGGGTCAGATAAATGTTGGGGTGAAGATAAAATTTATGACTTCTGCTCAGTGATGCTTGTTGCGAAGCTGACGTGAGCTCTGGAATTCCAAACACATGAGATGCAACTCAGATACAATCCAGCCGTTAATATCATCCAAAGTAAAATGTAAAAAATCCTAAGTTGGAAATCAATGTATTTCAGAGGGTGTGTATGTGTGTGTGTTTCCCTTGGTGGATATTGAATAGAATTGTTTGGAGCCTTGATGGATAATACCCTCATCCTCCCTTTCTTTTTGTGAATGTTCATTGAATGCTATTTTCTTGCTTCATACCTCAGGTCACATGGCCAGGTACACTGCCATCCTCAACCAGATCCCCAGCCACTCCTCATCCATCCGGACTGTCCAAGGGCCTCCAGGGGAGCCTGGAAGACCAGGCTCACCTGGAACCCCTGGTGAGCAAGGACCCCCAGGTGCACCGGGCTTCCCAGGAAATGCAGGTGTGCCAGGGGCCCCAGGAGAACGAGGTAAGCTGGGCCACTGTTCTCATGGGAACACCCCTGAGAAGGGGGTGATGACACAGAGCCTGACAGGGGTGCTTTTATGATGATAAAGTCTGAAGTAATGAACCTAAATTTGTTCTACCTCATTTATTCTTCAATGTCTTGTTTATGTGTCCCTGAGATTGAGAAAATTGAGCAGTACACAATGCATTCGTCAGAAGCCACATCTGCTTATGATACAGGAGGGGAAGAACCCCAGCTCACCTCTAAGAGGCTTTTGAGCTAATGAAAAGAGATGTCTGCACTAGATGGATGAATTAAGAAGCCTCTTCCAATGTAAAGAATTAGAAAATACCCGCTTACTCTGGGTAGATGTGGCATCCCTTGTGTGTCATGGTGAGCAGAGAGCTCACTCTGTACAGAGATATGGTGCTTTGTGCATGTGTACAGTGCACAGACTGGGCAATAGCCAGTGGCAATCCTGAGAAGAGTCCCAAATCATATCAACCTGTGACTCATCTATCCCTGTATGAAACGTACAGCTCTGAACTTCAAATCAAAATACCATGTACAGCTCATCTTCCTATAATATGAGGAAACACTTATTTAATAGTTTCTTGGCCACTGCTTTGTCTTTCCCACTAAAGTCTCTGTAAAATAAAGATCCCTACTTCACCTTCTCTTCTCCCATATATAGCTTTTAAAAGTATTATGTAACACAACAGTAAGACTCCTCTGTGCCAGGTCTGGTGACGCATGCCTATAATCCCAGCAGCTCAGGAGGCTGAGGCAGGAGGATCACAAATTCAAAGCCAGCCTCAGCAACAGCAAGGCACTAAGCAACCGAGTAAGACTCTGTCTCTAAATAAAAAAAAATACAAAATAGCGGGGGATGGGGCTCAGTGGTTGAGTGCCTCTGAGTTCAATCCTAGGTATCAAAAAAAAAATACTCCTTTGTTTGAATTTCACCTAGTTTTATTCACTGATCATTCCAGAAGCAGATAAAAAAGGATGTGGGAAGTTGGGGTAAATTATTAATCTTGAAATAACAACAGGCAAAGTTGTCAAGAAATCAAAGTGTAGTCTAAGGCACAATTTCTAGAACGTAGGTCTGGGAAAGCTAAGTGTTGCCTGTCTGCTCTGCGAGTCATCATGCATTGGTGGGGGGGGGAGAGGTAGAATTAATTCCCTTTATAAGATTTGGGATGTAACTAGAGATGGCAAAGACAGTAGCTCACATTTGTCCTTGACTCGTGCTGGCAGGCTCTGTGCATTTCTGCCTCTGCTCTTTTGTACACATTGTCTGTCCCCTATGGGAAATGTTCTCTCCTCCCCTCATCTCACATACATCTTATTCTTAGTTCATGGCTCAGCTTAACTTCTCTCTCATGCACATAGCTTTTGTTGATCACCCCAGTCCACAGAGACCTCCACCCTTAACACCTGCTGCACTTCCTGTCTTTCTGTTCTAATCTAGCGCTGCTCTTCTGGTGATAATGAAGAGCTAGTTTGCTGAGCAGGGGTCAAATGTGAATTGTTCTGCACAATTTTTTTTGCATTTCATAGGTACTTGCTGGATGGTCATTGCTTTGATTATGATCCAGATAGGATTTTTCTTTCTGGAGGCTTTTCCTAGTGTCAGAGCATAGAATTGGCAGAGTAGAGAGGGCATAATGTGCTATGGATTTGGCAGCCTGGCAGGTGGCCACCTCTGTCAGCAGAGCACCTCTGATGGTGTTGGGGATGGAGAAACTGTGACTTGGGAAGCAAAGAGCCAGCATCCAACTCACCCCTGGCTGGTCTCAAGTTGCCTTTGTTCCATTCGGAGGTCATAGCCCTGTTCTTGCCAAACTGAGTCTTTCCTGTTGCGTGAGATTGCTGGAGTGATTAGATTTGAGAAATAGTTCTCAAACAGCGGCCCAGACAACTACTGAAAATAAGAATTTCTATGATGTGATTTTCTTATTCACGTGTAGGTAAATATTCCTTAAGATGCAGAGAGGATGACAGACAAAGTAAGAGATACACTTGGAGTGTGGGGAAGGTGATTTTAATTGATGGCTGATAGAGGGTGTAGTTTGATGATTGCTAGGTTGGGGTTCTTAGGCCAGTGTCCAGCGGGCTCTTCATTCCCAGCAAAGCATTTTGGTCATAGCTGGCATTCGTTATTGCCAGGTGTGAGTGATGTTTTGCTCTTCACTTTGTGCTCCAAATATCCCAAGAAGAATCAAAAGAGAAAAATATCTGTCTTCCCACAGAGCCAAAACAATAAACATTTACAAACAGAAGTCTTCAGCCATCTGTTCTTTTCATGCTCCCATTTTACATAAAAGGATGCAGATGAAGTTATTGAGGCCAAAAGAGGCTCAAAGTCAGTCCATTGTCAGGACCAGAAAGAAGAAGTAGGACCATGTTTTTTTCCTGCTGTGTAAACTGTGATTATCATCATGCTATATATAAAACAGTCTTAAAGGATATGCCATTGTAAGGAGCAAAAATAGGGGTTATTACTAGGCAATACAGTAAAGTATGGAAGCAAGATTTAAAAGACTAAGGCTGTATTTGTGGCTTAGCACTCACATGGACCTTTCTGCTGAGACTTCATGGGTCACACTAGTCCTCCTGAGGAAGCTCATGACATTATTCATGTTGGCTAAGTTTTCATCAGAAATGTACCAGCTGGTTTCTCTGCTATCATTTTTTGAACTTTTAAAAACTTGATGTATACTAAAAAATATATAATGCAGAATGTTTATGAATGTGCATGCATGTAAACATATAAGCGAGGCAAAGGAACTAAGAATTTATTCTTGTTTCCTGTTTTCTTCTTTCCTTCAAAGCTTTTGGGGAAATCTTGGATATTAGGACCTTGGTGTGAAAAGCACGATCCTGGTACAATATCTTTAACTCCATCCTTATAAGAGAAATGGCCAAAGAATACATGTTCAGAGAGTTCAGGAAAAATTACAGGCTTCCCTTCCATCTTTGCAATGGGAAGCAGATGGCTTTTCATGATTCTCCTTATTACCTAAGAGATAAAAGAGTTTTGCTCAGTCTGATTCTCTCTCCTCGTCAACCCTTTGTCTCTTTAAACAGTCTTGTTTATAAACTTGTGTGGAACAATCTCAGTTATCTTCTCACTGAGATTGTAACATATAATCCTTAGAATGGAAGGATTCAGAAGATTCTTGTAGCTCATGCTGGTCAAATTTTCTGTCTAAAGCTTGAACTCCAACTTGGATTTACCTAATTGCTCACACTCAGAATTCAGTGGCTCCAATTTGCACAATACCGTGTTATACAGGTCAATTTCTCACCTGCTTTTTCTTGTCTTGTTAGTTTAAGTTCCCCCAGGGATTACTATTTGGTTACTTCTTATTAAACCTGGCACTGTCATCAGATAAATGGTTTTTCATACTTGGGTCCTTGTTATTCCAAAATTCAGAAAAAGGGTGAGATCAGCCCTAAAGTTCATCCATTGTTCCTTGAATCCAATTATGGCTCTTCTGACTTCAGTCCTTCTCTAGTCAGGGCCTTGTATAATCCTAACTAGATCCCCTTTATAACAGACCCTTTTTAAAATTATTTTGTATTTTGTATTTGTTATTTTTAGTTATACATGACAGTAGAGTGCATTTTGACATACATACATGGAGTATAACTTCCCATTCTTGTGGTTGTACATGATATAGAGTTTCACTGGGCATGTAGTCATATATGAATATAGGAAAGTTATATCCAATTAATTCCACTGTCTTTTCTATTCCCATCCCCTTCCCTTCCCTTCATTTCCCTTTGTCTAATCCAATGAACTTCTATACTCTCCCCCACCCCCCTAATTTTGTGTTAGCATCCACATATCAGGGAGAACATTCAACCCTTGGTTTGGGGGGACTGGCTTATTTCACTTAGCATAATAGTCTCCATATCCATCCATCTATCAGCAAATGCCAAAATTTAATTTCCATGTCTTTTTTCAATTAATTTTTATTGGTGCATTAAGATTATGCATAATAGTGAAATTTGTTGTGACATATTTGTACATGCACATAACATAATTTGGTCAGTTTCATTCTGCCGTACCTCCCCTTTCTCTCCTCTCCTCCCTCTCCCTGGTCCCCTTCCTTTACCCCCCTGGAACAGCTCCATTTCTATTTCCAACTCTGCATATCCTTCCCACATGATTCATCTGTTCATTTCCTTCCACTGTGTATTTAAATGTTCATTATCCTCACTAGTATCTTGAACCAAAATTAACCAAATTGACAATGAGTTTGTTTGTCTATAGTTCACAAAATTACTTTTGTCTATAGTTCACAAAATTACTTGAAAAGAATAAGAAAATGTTTCTGTTTTCCGTCTTCATGCAACTCCGTCAGTTTCTATGATTCTTCAAAACTTATTGGATCAGAGACACCATGCAACTAAAGGTTTTCATTTTTAGGTTGTCCACCCATAACAGCTGGAATTCATATCTGGTTTGTTTTGTGCAATAAATCAGCAAATATGTATTAAATGCAGGGCTTATGTAAGGCTTTTTGGCTTGGCCATATGTGAGATAATACCATTATTATGGCTTTCACTTATTGGGCACCAAATGCATCTGCCAAATGTTATACTCAATCCTATGCTCATACTATATCATTTGGAGAAAATAAAAGACATGGTTTATTTGATAAGGAAGAAATATGAAATGTTTCTGAGTGTCCAAGGTGGGAGATAGTAAATGGTACAAGAGTTATGTAGAAAATATATGGTTTCAGAATTTAGAGGAAGATGTCATTGTGGTCTTTGATAAGAAAGGGTTCAAATACTGGGTATCAGTTGCTTAGCATGCTATGTAACTCTCATAAACATGTTATGAGGTCAGGATTAGCCCTGTTTGTAGGTGAGAAAACTGAGACTGTGTTTCTGCCTGTGAATTGTTTAATGAGTTTCATAAAGGAGAAGTCAGAGCTGTGCAGAATCTGATGAACCCTCTTTCAGGATGACTCCTAAAAACCACAGATTCAAAACATGAGACCTGTTGGATTGACCAGAATGTCCTGGGGGGTTGCGGTTGTACTATGTGCAAGCTCTTTGTACACTCTGATTTGCTATATTTGGATAGCATTGAAGCATCTGTTACTGAGCCATTAGATAAATATGAATGTGATAAAAACCATTTTTCATGATTATACCATTTGGCACACGACAGTTCTTCCAAAATTTTAGCAAATACTCAAGGCCACATAACAGAGTCCATCTGGAAGAATTACCTGTAGAGAAAGTGCTCACAGATCTGGTACTTTGGACTGCAAATCTAGAATTTAGACTTCTATTAGGATGTTTTATTTGGAGGCAAAGAGAGAGAAACATGGAATGGTACAAGTCAATCCTTTTTAGAAGAGAAATCATTTCACCTCTCTAAATCCTGATGATGCATTAGCTAAGAGTAGCATAATAGTTTGAACAGAATGTGGTTTGGGGCCTTAGTCACATATGGGTTAGGATCCTAACTTTGCAACTTACTAGTTGTGTGATCTTGACTTCCTAAGCTTAGATCCTAATTTCTCAGAATTTTCATTTATTCAACCAATGCTTACTGAGCATCTACTACATGTCAGGCAGGGTGCTGGGCATTGACAGCATGGTGGTAAGACCTAACTTTCAGGTCGCCTAGATAACTATGGGAAAGACTGATATTAAACAAATAATATGTGAATGATTTTCAGTTGTGTAAGTGCTAAGAAAAAAATGCAGGATGCAATTTGAGCAAAGGAGACTCTGACTTAATCTACAAAGTCAGTGATATTTTAACTGAGGCCTGAGAGTTTGGTAGGAATTTGAAATGTCAGCAAGAGAGTAGGGGAAGCACTCTAGGCAGGGAAACATCACATGCCAAGGTCCTGAGGTAGGAAAGGGTTGAAACTTATAAAGCCATGTTTCTCAATCCTACCTGACATGTTGTCCTCTCTTTACAACGAATATTTGTGGCACCTCCTTTACTTTTCCAAAATGAGATTGATAGGTAATAAATGTAATCTATTTTCACAAATAAATCATACCAAATAAAGTAACAAAGTGTCCTCTTACATAATATAAAGGGGAACTAAAAGGAAATCAAGGTACAGTTAAATAATTTATTTCAGTATGTACTTAAGTGCAAAAAACCCTGTAACTATTTCATCATCCCCAAATTCCCCTGCAGGTATCAAAAATGCCTTCTAGAGATAACTCTGCCCCTGCTAAGACCCATTGCTTTGGAAACACAATAGCACAGGCAGAGCCTGGTGACTGAGGAGAAGAATAAGAACACAGAAGAGAGGGGCAGGAGGGGCCTCTTGATGCAAACAACACTTTGTAGGTCTGGGTGAAGAATTTGAACTTGATCCTGAAAGCAATAGAAACGTCCCCGTTTCTCCTTCAGGATGTCATTATAAAGACTTGTGCCATCTGCATTTGTCTTTCTTGTGCTCACAGTAAAGATCTAATCAGGAAACACATGATTTTCATTATGCAAATAAATGTAAATGATTTCCTCCACCTTTTTAATCCACAGGTTTATGGGCAAGGAGCGCTCCCCCAGGGAAACAAGTAGAAAAGGAGCTGCCTTGCTCCTATGCCATAAATAAATGACAGTCCCTTTCAGAGGTGGCAGTGGGGGCAGCAAACTACGACCCCTCACTAAAGCTAATCTTGTGTGTCTAATGCTCATGAGAAACCGAGACAAGAGGGCTGGGAGGAAAAAGTCGAGTCCCGGATGGATTTCAAGCTCAGAGAGAGAAATAGGTTACTTTTGTTCAATATTCCTATGGTTAAGAGCTAGAAGGGCTGAAGATAAATCTAGCAGAAAAATTTGGTAAGAAATTAAAATAAAGGCACAGCAACTCTGAGCCGGGACCACTGCCATAGTGCGGTCCTTTCTGTGAAACTTCTTAATGCCCCGTGCATCCTGATTTATTCCTGGAAAAATGATCTGTATGGGGAAGGTCAACTTGATTAAAGTAAAGCAGTGTACAGCTTTCGTTATGACTCGCTGTTTGGCACTTAAATAGTGACAAGTCTTGTTGTGATTTTGTATGACGCTTGATATTCAGTTGCCTGACACGTGCTCTTTCTTATTGTTGTTTGAAACACATTTCCTTCTTTTCCCCTGAGTCCCCATCCCAGCCTCTCATTTCCTGAGAGCAAAGTAAAGATAGTTTTCCCCTTTCTCTCCCAATGCTCATCTGGTAAGTCCTATTCAAATGCCCTTTAGATAAGACCTTTTTCTGAAGTTTTGCTGGATTGGGTTTTCCTAACCATGTGGTCACCTTAAGACACTGGCAATGAATGCTCTTTCCTTTCTCCTCTTTACATCATCTTTCATTTTTTAGGGTATTTTCCCCATAATTGTGAAGTGATTCATTACATTAATCATGGCTGCAGAAACTTCATGCATTAGTAATCTGCTGGACAAATTACTTTAGCACTTAGTAACTTAAAACAGTGAACATATGTGGCCTCCATTTTTGTAGGTCAGGGATGTGAGTTTAGCTGGATGCTTTGGGCCCAGGGTCTTTCATGAACTTGAAGTAAAGAGTTATCCAGGGCTGTAGCCAGTCGGAGCCTCCACTGGGGCTAGAGGATCTGCTTCCAGATGGGTCTCTCTACTCTGCGTTGCTCAGAACAAGTGCTGAGAGAGAGAAGAAGAAGAAGAAAAAGGAGGAGGAAAAAAGGGAGGAGTCATCATCGTTGTTGTTCTCAATGACTTCTCTCTTTTTATTTATTTATTTGTTTATTTATTTATTTTTAAATTTAATTTATTTAATGTATTTAGGTATACATGATAGCAGAATGCATTTTGATTCATTGTACACAGATGGAGCACAACTTTTCATTTCTCTGGTTGTACATGATATAGAATCACATCATATATGCATTCATACATGAAGCTAGGGCTATGATGTCCTTGAAGCCAGTCTTAGGAGTCATAAGCCTTTCCTTTCACTGTGTTGCATTTGTCTGAAGGGAGTCACTAAGCACCTCCCACACTCAGGTAGAGGGGAACTGTGCTGTGCCTTTTGACATTTTCATAATGTTACCATTATAAAAGAATTTGTGAGCATGTATTTAAGCCACTGTCTACCTCTAAATCACACTCAGGCCTTCTGGCCTTGCAGTGCAAGCTCGTGGAAGATTTCATTCATTGGAATGGCCCCTCCACATGTGACTTCCAGACACTGAAGAATGAGGGGACTTGGAAAGGGTCAACCCATTCTCTGTCTGCCTGTTTTCCACATCTATGTGTTTTCTCTCCACTAGGCTTTCAATTCAATGCCAGATGTAAGCTTGTAGAGGGAAACATAAGACACAAGTTTAAACACCTAAAAAAGAGTAGCACATATTGGAAAAATGTTTTTGTAGAATACTAGCATCTTTTATATTCCTGTTTCTGAGAGTCATTGTAATCAGGACAAAATCATTCTCCAAATAAACACAAAGAATGATTTAAAAAAAAAAGTTGTTGACAAAATCAAATTCTGTCTTCACTCTTTGTAATGAGTGAAGTTTGACTTTTGTTATAATAACCAAAATCTGTAACTAGTGTTTATCAAAACCTTATTTTTGCCATGGAAATATAATTAGTTCCTGTAGCTTAATTCCAGAAATTTAGGGGGCTGACACTGGAGGATCACAAGTTCAAGGTCAATCTCAGCAACTCTCTGAGACCTTGTCTCAAACAAAAGAAGTTAAAAGGGTAGGGATATAGCTCAGTGATAAAATGCCCCTGTTGTAAAAAATGAAAAGAAGGAGCAGGAGGAGAGAAAGAAAGAGAGAGAGAAAAACAAACAGAGAGGGAGGGAGGAAGAGGAAGGAAGGAAGGAAGGAAGAGGGAGGGAGGGAAAAAAGGAAGGAGGGAACGAAGAGGAAGAAAGGAAGGAAAGAAGGAAAGAGAAAGGAAAGGAAGAAATTAAAATTGTGGTTAGAGAGTCTGTATAGTCTGTATATTAGTTATGAAGAAACATCTGACAAATCAGCATATTATCAATCCTAACCCATTAATCTGTGTTGCTACTACTTAGCACCCACATGGAATACCCTTTCTTGAACTGGCCTTTGATGGTTTTCCTTTGTCCTGTCTCACCAATGAGGCTCCCTTCTCCTCAAAGACCAAATTTATTGTATATTTTTCTTTTATTCCTCATAATACCTGAGATACAATAGTTATTTCATGAATCATAAATGATGTTTTATTACTCTTGACTGGCATCTTTACCGCTGTTCCTCGTTCCCCCTCGTGCCCTGAAGAAAGTCGAAACACATGTGGTTATAGCTCATGTCCTGACATGTCAGAAATGTCACGTGAACAGCAAAGTGCTGCCAAGTTCACAGTGCTGGCAGTAACCAGTTATCATGAGGTAAACGTGGTCAGAGAATCAGGGTGAGATGTTGAAGTAGGAGATTTGGTTGTGCTGCGTAGCAGAAGAGAAAGAAAGACTACCTTTTTTAAAATGTAGGAATGTCACTATTATGCAAATTTATAAGGCACTGGTAAAAAATATGGAAAAAATATTGTAATGTTTTTCATTTTCTAAGTTTCTAGGCCTTTCCTTGAACATAAGTGCAATTGAAACATAACATGTATGAGTTTATATGATAAAACTAACGCTGTTTACATTTGCAGTGATAAACCTTGTTCAGTGGGTTTTTGACCTGGCTATCAAAGCAAAAAATATATGATAATAAATAAATATGCTGAAAAACATTTTTAAGGTGGGCAAAAACATATAGAGAGGAGATACATGCATTAGTCTATTCCATTGTCATTGATTCTAGATTAAGCTTTGACATGAAATTATTAGGTAAATGTAGCAAAGTAGTTTGACTTTTCTGAAGTTCTTTGAAATTTTTGAAAAGCATGAAGGATCCTAGATATAAGATGTGCTTATTTAATAAGGGGTCTTTCTTGCTTGTTATGAAGGGTTATTGGTCATAACACATTTTGTTTTAACCTCTGTAGATCTTGACCTCATCCTAGTCCCCTAACAGGTTTCTTGTCTCCGGAGGGTAGAGGTAATTGTATCATTTTTCAGTTCTGCAAGGAATCAAGACCAAACTGTAATTTAAGTATCACGCACTGGTGTCATATTCATGCTGAACCTGAAATGTTCATTTTCTTAAGCCAAAGAAATTGACTCATTTTCTCACTATTTTTGGGGGGTGAGGGGTGGGTACTGGGGATTGAACTCAGGGGTGCTCAACCTCTGAGCCACATCCCCAGCTCTATTTTATATTTTACTTAGAGACAGGGTCTCGTTGAGTTGCTTAGTGCCTCACTTTTGCTAAGGCTGGCTTTGAACTCATGATCCTCCTACCTCAGCCTCCTTAGCTGCTGGGATTATAGGCATGCGCCACCATGCCCAGCCCCCCTAATTTTTAATAATTTTTTTAAATAATCAGCATTGTAGATAATATAAGATGGCATTTAAAGAGAAAGAGTCAAGATTTTGGAGTTGAGAGAAATAGACTGGCATTTGATCTGATATTTTTGTGTACCCATGAGGTCAGTAACCCAAGCAGAGTGGAAGAAACAAAAGCCAGCATTTCTAGTACCTGACACAATTTCGTTTCCTCCAGCCACACATCCTCCATGGTGAACCCTCAGCCTGCAGATAAGAGTGGGTTGGTGTAGGTTGACGCACTCTGCAGCCCATATTCTTTCATTTCTCCCCTGCTGGGCTCCCTTCTCCCTGCTGTGTCCCCTTTTCTCTGCCCAAACTTGAGTGAGTGTGTGGACAGACACCAAAGCACCCTCTGCCTGCAGTGTCTTGCCTGATAGAAACTGATGGAAAAACCTAAAGTGCACACTGTCCTGTTGCCTTGACCTGGACATGGCGAGTGTGTTCCTTTGACCACCGGACAGCCCTACTTAGTGATTTGACACATTTTCCTCTGGTTTTTCTGTGCGGCTAGCACAGTGTTTTCCTGGATGACTTGAGCTCTGTAGGGCTCCCATCTGCTTTGATTATATTGCTCTGTAGCCCTCAGCAGAGCAGATTCCAGGTTTTGTGGGACCTGAAACTTAGCTAACTTGGGGTTCCTCTTTCAGAAGATAAGTACCCTATTATGAACACAAAATAGGTAAAGGGTGTTGAAGGGGGACCATGCAGGCAAGGGGTGGCATCCATACCCTAAAGTCTGACCCCCAAAGCTTGACATGACCTAGCCTCTCTCCTCAACCCCACCCCCGCTTCTGTGCATCTCAGCTTACAGCTGCTACCCTCTGTGGCTCCTGATTCCATTGGACAACCTGTTTTTCTGTTTCTGGATCCTACCAGAAGGCCTAGGCTCTGGGCTCAAGTCACATCATTTTTTCCTATTGTCCCTGCTGCCCTCCTGGGAATGATAGTGGCTTTCTGCTATTGTTCATTTATAAGCTTCATTTTTATTTGGTTCTGGAGCCCATCTACTACCCATCTAATTGAGTCTCTGTGTGAAACTCCCTCTGCCTGAAAGATCTAGAGTGGTATATATTTCCCTGGCTCAGCTCTGAATTATAGTGCATGGCCAGTGGTTAATATGAAAAGAACAACAGGAACAGAGACCTTTAGCAAAGTTTATTTACACTTAAAGCAACTGTATATTTTCTACCCTGGGCCACCACAGCACAAAGCATGGATCCCTACATGCTAGCACTAGCCCTATGAACCAGACATGTGGAAATAGCAGAGCTTGGCAAAGGGCACAAGATACATGTTAAACTGAGTCCAATTCCTTTGCTTTCTTGTAACCAGGTTCTTACGTACATTGTACCTAGTAGGCATTCAAGCATGCTTTGTGTGAAAAACAGACTGAACTTGAAATTCATCGCCAGCATTTCCCCGGCAACAGACAAATATAACACAGCTGAAGCCTTGCTCCACAGTCTCTGTGACTTTTTGGTGTAATTTCAATGAAAGCATTCCCCAGGCCTTGTATCTCTGCCTGGGTATAAATCCTGGGAGTTCCTCAGAATGTCTGGGATCAGGAAGCAGCAATTGCTCCACAGAGTAGCAGAGACTCCAGCCTGGAGTGCTTGGCGTGGCAGTTGGTTGGTGGGTGGGGGGACTTAGAGATGAGTAAGATCTTCCTACTCAGAGGCCAATATGCCAAAGAAAATAGGAAACAGACAACAAGGGGCCAGGACCAGGACATGTGGTCAGTGTGAGCAGAGTAAATCCTCCTAAAATCAACCCCAGATCTCGCTTAGAGCAGAAGATAAGTGTGCAAGCTGAGGAACGCAGCAACAAATGGGGTGGTACACATAGGGCTGACTGCTGAGTGTGAAGGCAGAGAGAACCATGAAGATGGCTTTGACAGTTCAGGAAGCCACAGCTGTGCACCCCACAGGTCCAGCCTCTGGTGAAAAGGCAGCAAGTACAGTGCTTACCACGAGGGTGCCCACGCCAATCTGCCTTGGTTGAAACATGGCTGTGTTCCTCCTAGCTAAGGACAGGTGACTTGGTCTCTGTATCACAGCCCTCTTTCAGTTTAATGACAATTGCCCTCTTGGTTCCTATGGAAACTAAGTGAATTGGTACATGTAAATCATGCGACTTCAAAACCTAGTGAAGTAGCTTATAGGCATAGCTGATACATCATGGGCCACTTTTTTGTTTTGTCCAAGTTTGCCATCAGACTTTATATTGCATTCATCCATCAATTTTTTGATAGATATTTCTTCAGTGCTCGATATGCAGCTGGCACTGGGGATACAGTGAAGAATTAAGACAAACAGATCCCTGCTTTTGTGGAAAATATTGGAGGGTCAGCGTGAGCTTAGTGGTAAGGGAGAGGCAGGTGGTCTCAAAGGCTTCTAATGAGAATCTTAAGAATGAATCACAGTGACAAATAGGCCATTCTAGTGGAGGATGTTGATAATGGGGGTGTATGCGTATGTGCAGGTGGGGGTACATGGGGAATCTCTGTACCTTGTGATACACTCTGCTGTGAACCTAAAACTGCTCTGAAATGTAATCTATTAGAAACATAATAATGAGAGAGAGAGGTGGAGGGAGGGTAAAAGAAGGAAAGGGAAGAGAAGCATTCTCTCTGGTAATCCTAAATATTTCTGATAACTCAAGAGGAAATGAAGGATATTTTCATCTTGGTTAAATTATATTTGGGATAAATCAGATCTTCATTTATATTAACTATGCTCATAAAACATTGTAGAAACTTAAATTTAATTGGAACTAATTAAGTTCATCTATAACAAGCTTTAGAGTCAATTTCCCCATGCAAGAAACTTGATTTTTAAAAAGCAGTGTTCACATAACCCAAGAGTGTGAAAGTAAAACCAAAGCTCAAGATTTGTTGTTTTATTTTCAGTTTCTAGATCCTTCCAAGGTGATACTTGCTTCTGATGTACAGCTGAGTGTTGATCTAGGCTTCTTCATTCATTCAGTCTTCCTGTATTTACTGGGCCACCTATTATGAGATCCTTCTTTGCTTTGATACTAGAGAGATAAATAAGGCATCTCCATCAATGGGCTTATGGTTTTGGCGCTAGATAGACAAATAAGAAGTACAATTGGATGCATCGTGCCACAGGAGGTACAGATATTATGGAAACAGAGAAATCATTCATTCATTCTTTTGTTAGTTCACTCAACAAATATTTGTTAGTTATGTATCAGGTGAAGACACCATATAAAATATTATGGATAGAGCCATGCATAAGATAGATAATCCTTGCCCTCTTGGATCTATTGTGGCTCTACCCATTATGGGTACAGAGAAGGTTGGAGCAGCATCTTGAAGAACAAGGGACATGTACTTATGAGGACAGGCAAGGTGAGAGGGTGCTTCTGGAAAGAATCTTTTCTTGCATTCAGAGTCTATGCATTTCCTGAGTCTCAATGCTTTCGTGGAAAGGATTCTGGTGTCCTGCTCTGGTGACCCCCATCTTGGCACCAAGGGGCCAACCTTGGGTTCTTGTGACAGAGGTTTATTATGGGCAATTATTGTATTTTTTCTGTGAAGAATGACTTCATGCCCAGGCTCTGAGAGCCCCTAAGCTTCTTATGAACAGTCATAGGCTGACTTTTAGGACATTGAACTTCCTACCTTTCAATCAGAGCATACAAAACTTATCAAAAATATATCTACATCTATTTTTGGAGCACTGAATTGTTTAAGCCTAGACTTTAATTTCAATACTTATGATTTTAAACATGATTATTGCACTCCAAAAAGAAGACATGCAGCCAAGTTCATGTGTCAAGGACATGAGTATTTCTTTGGCTTGAGGACCATATATGTACACATGAACAAATATTAAAACCTATATGTAGTTTGGAACATATGATAACTTTAAGGACAATAAAATATAAAATTCCCTGTTAATATGTAATTGTATCTTTAGATTTCTTTTTTCCTTTTCTGAGACATGTTGAGGAGCTAGACTATTTTTGTGATGTTCTCTATTATTTACCTTAACTTGGGTTACAGATAGTATCAAATTCCACTTATTTTCCTTTACATAACTAGAAAATTAAAACAAATATATTTTCTATTCTGGGTCTTACCCACCTTTTGCTTTCTTACAAGTCAGTGAAGGCAGGTCAGAAAACTTAGGAGCTGATCCTGAGACCACTTTCCTGGGTGTCCTTGCAGCCTGCCTGTGTCTTGTACTGGTGGAAAATCCAGACGATATTGTAGCACTGAGAGGTCGTGAGAGGCCTCTGAGTCACCATGCAGTTAATCAGGAGCAGCTTGATGTTAGTCATCAGTTTATTTTCTTATGTTTTAATTTTTTAAAAAATCAGCAGTTCCCATGGGGAAAGTAACACCAATATAATAGAAAAAGAGGGATTTTGCTAAATTCCCAGTTGCATGTTAGGGTGCTGGCATGACAAGTGAGAGAACACTGTTAGCCAGAAAGAACCAACTCAGCTCCTCAACTAATACCTCAAGGACTTACCCAGGTGGCTGTCTGTCTGAACAACCTGATTAGCAATCAAGCAGTAAAGGGTAACTAGTCTGAGTAAAGCATGCACTTTTAAAACTCAAAGGAGATACACTTTGACTTTTGAGAAATCACCATCTTCCTTATGGGTTCGTAAAAGAAGAGGCAGGCCCTACCAGGATGTCACAAGTGGATGGTCTGCCCTAGGCTCTTATGGAAGCACTGGCCTTAACATCACAAGGCCACCACATGCAGTAAGCCTGGGATTGTGGGAAGCATAGCAATAGTGGACCAGCCTGGATCACTGCAAGCAAGGAAGAGGGCTTTTTTATTTCAAAGATGCCATATTATCTTGATCCCAGGAGGTGGTTACTAGGAGCACAGAAGACACCCACACTGTAGGGACAATAATATGTACAGTGTAAAGAAAAACTGTCAGCTGCTCACGATCTACTTTACCAATAATTTCCAGAACATATACTGTATTGATACCTTTCTTTCTGGAACTTATAAACCAAGATGTTAAAATGAACATTGTGAAGTGCTAGAATTCTTACTTGTTGTAACTTCTAATTTGTCTACAGTCAATATGTATATTTTGTAGTAAGAAAATTAAGTTATTTGTAATTTAAAAAATTTTAAATCCCTTGCCTGACTGCTGTTTATCAAATTGACTATTTTTATTTATTTATGTTTTCTTCTAGGATTTGTCAGTAGGTCTAATTAATCAGAGATGTGGTTCTGTATTCTACTCTTTCAAAGCATTCTTGTTTCTGGGGAGTGAATAGCATAGAACTTCTGTGATGTGAGCTAGGGTTACCTGATTCCAGTGTAATGCAGTCCCATCATGGACTATAGTGGTCAGGTGCCCTCCCTGTTCAGTGATCTTGAGATAGGACCTGTTTGAATGATGAGGTGTCAAAGTATGTGTTTCTTTGTTTTCTGCCAATGAAAATGTATAGTTTGTTAATAGCACCATAAATTACTTGGAATAAGAGTTCGGCTCAATGGAAAAGAAACTCAAATAGGTTTAGATTTTTATGAGGCTGAATCAGCCAAATCAAACACAGGCTTCCCTGAAGTTTCCAAGTTTTTAATGGAAACTCACGCTCTTCAGAACTTTGCTGCCTAATTATAATTCCTGCCTTTTGCAGATACATTACAGGGTGGACCAAAAGGAAAATGTTAGATGTGTCCACTTGTGACTTCTATTGTGCTACTTGTGGAGTGCCAACTGCATACGTCGAATGGCCTGGTGCGTGCAAAGACTCAGGCCAGCTCTTGGCAGGCCAAACCATTTCAGGAAGAAGGAGCAAGAGACACTTGCTTGCAATATGCAGACTACACACTAAGACACAGATCCAACCCACTGTGATGTGATTTTGCATAAGCTACCAGGGTCAGAACTTAATTTAATAGTCCTATGGTACTCATAACTAACCCACTTCATTATTGTCCTCAGAAATGTGCTTTGGAAACCTATAAAAATTTATTTTTAAAAAAGAACTTTTTTTTTCTTTTTCCTTTTTTTTTTTTTTTAAGGTTTAACTGGTATCAAGGGAGAGAAAGGAAATCCAGGCATTGGTACTCAAGGACCAAGAGGCCCCCCTGGACCAGCAGGTAAGTCTTACTACTTAATAATAATAAAAAAAACTATAAGATATAAATCTTTATATTCATTTGATATCACAAGTGGGAAAATGGCCATATTATATCCTTGTATCTAAGTTGAGTGATTCTACTTCTCAACTGATTTTACTGAGAGGCCAATTTGTTAAAAATAATCCTTCCCACATAGGAACCCCCAAAGTTACAACATTTTCTGAACTCGTGGTGGTTATATGAGTTAGGCTAGGCTAGGCTGTGCTGTAGTAGCAAATTCGAAATACTTGGTGGATTGACACAATAAAACTTTATTTCATCTTCACAAAATTTGATGTGGGTAGGGTATCTCCCCTCCAGTTTGAATCCCCTGACTGCATGATGGGTTATATAGCCCCTGAGAGAGAGATTAAGAAGGCCCATGAGCCTTGACTTCCTAAATACAATGTACACTACTTCCATCCATATTTCACTAGCTGGAACTAGTCACACAGATCAGAGGCACTGGTAGGGAGGTATGGAATCTAGAGGAACATGAGGGAACATCATGAACACCAGTAGCTCCTGCCATGGTAGTCTCACCAAACAAGTTTCCTAGAAATTTAGAGTTTTATGTGCAAAATACCATGGTCTCAGAATGGCCTCCAGATGATGAGACCAGCTATTAGAATTCTAATTTTGCTTCTTATTGTATATTTGCGATCTCAATCTTAGCCACATTGGATCAAATGTTCTGATTTTTCTTTCCATTGGAACAATGATTTTGGAATATACTTCTAAGAGAAGTTTCTGATGCTTCAAGAATAACTTCTGTTATTAGAGATTTGGATGAGACCCTTATCTAGCATCATGCATTGCACTGAATAGGTAGTTGTGAGCATTGAATGTGCAGAACTGAATGTATCCGAGAGCAAGCACATGACTCCAGTACAAGGTGTTACTTGTTCCTCCTTTTCAGTTATTATTGAATAGTGTTACTTCTAGTTGAAGAATTTTAAACATTGTTGGAACCCAAGCCTAAAAAACAAACAGGCACATAAACCAAAAAATCCAGCCTGACAAACTTCTTAAATTCAAAAACATTTTAATCCTCCTTCCATTTTCATTCAATCTAAGATCTCAGTTGATATAAGATAGCCAAAAGAAATTTTAGGTTGGAGTATTATGTCTAATTTTAGACTTTTATTCCTCCAGGTAATTTCCTTCAGACTTATACTGATTTATTATAATTATATAGGGCCACAAGCCAGCACTAATTTGCATGCCTTTTCTAACTCGATTACAAGGTTGAGATTTTCGAGAGATCATGTATGTGCACAAACAGGCACGTGCATGCCCATACATTGGATTCATAAGGAGCTATACCAGAAAACAAAAGCTCCATAGAGAAAACAAGGACAACAGTAATTTGCTCCTTTGTATTTAATGCCAAAAATGCTATAGAAAAGAATGCATTTTGCTTCCCAGTCCTGAGCTATATGCCCTTCTGCCCCGGGGAATCCAGTTTAGGAAAAAGAACTAAGAGAATAGAGAAAAGAACTGATTAAGCCAATTGTTAAGACGTGTAGAGTTGCTTATTTTAAGAATTAGTTGACTTCACGGTGATCTCAAAATTCACCCTATTATGGTAAAAGATCTGTTCTTTCCATCTGTGGCTGCTTCCTAGGACCTTCAGGGGAGAGTCGGCCTGGCAGCCCTGGACCCCCTGGCTCTCCTGGACCAAGGGGTCCACCAGGTCACCTGGGGGTACCTGGACCACAAGGTCCTTCTGGCCAGCCTGGATATTGCGACCCCTCTTCATGTTCTGCCTATGGTGTGGGAGGTAAGTGCCAAACTCTTGCGGGCTTTGAACAGGTTTACTATGGTTAGGATCCAAATGAAGAGGGGGTGCTATGAGAAGCAGAACAGTTATGAGCGGGAAACAGAGCATGAACACCTCACAATCCTATCTTAGCTCAGAAGCACTTTCTAAAACGTGCCAGTTACTGTACAGGCAATTCCTACAGAAGCCTTAATAGGAAATTCAAAATGACAGCATATCTAAGTCTTCCATGCTTCAAAATGGTGATCCATATAGACTTAGCCCTTGAGCTCACATCTGATTATTTTGGGGTTAGGGTTTAACATTTTTTGGGGGCCCCCATTCTGTTATTGCTGGGGTGTGACCATGATAGCCTGTACAAATTTATTCTTATTTTTAGGGAAACCCCAAACTTGTGACTTCCTCCTTAATTAGCAGGGCCTCTCAGATTCTTTCAGGTGACATCCTGTCTACCACATGTATTTTAGGTGACCAGGGATAGTCTTAAGAAGAAACAAATTTGGTCATGCTCTCCTGGCCTCATTACTAACTACTGGACTGAGAGATTCTGAAATATTATGCTTCCTAAAAACATCTGCCATGCATGTTGGTGTGCTGGGGAGTGTGTGTGTGGGGGTGTTTCTGACATAATTACTCTTGGAAGTTCAAGAGAGAGGTTCAGAGATGGCTCTGGGGCAAATGGACTTTTTAGTCAATGAATTTAAATTTTCTGCTTTAAAAGAAATTTAACCTTAGTTACCAGAGGCATTGGTCGAAGTTTTGCTGATGTTTTTTTTCTCTGTTCATCTTTTCCCTTCCTGTTCTCTCATATTCTCCTGTCCCTTATGAAGATCTGATCCCTTACAATGATTACCAGCATTAAAATGGAAATCCTTCACTCTGGTTATATTGGCCTGGGCATTTGGCTATGAATACAGAACTGTCCTGTTGACCACCACCATTAAGCCCTAGCTCCTAACCATGGACACTCCCCTGTCCTGCCTCACCTGCTTCCCTGCCTTCCTACTCTCAGATCTCTTGCTCTTTCTGCTCCAAACATGGTGGAGTGATAACATTGGAACTTAACCAAATCATATATGTCCATGGTAGTGGAAACTGGCTGCTTCAGGTCAGCCTGGATAGAGGTATATGATTGTGTACAAAGGATTCATCCCAAACTCCTTTATGCAAAGCCTCTGTAATAAAGTTCCTTAACTGTGCCTTCTCCTCTTTCCTGACCCTGCACAAGATGGATGAGCATCTTTCTCTCTGACCCCTCCATTCTTCCTTCCTCCCTTGATCACCTCCCCTCTCCACTTACCCTGGTGATGGACTTCTAACATGAGATTGGTTTTTAAAATTTATTTTTTGTTCATAATTGCTGCATTTTCAGGGTTTTTTTTTTTTTGTAAATAAAACATAATATTTAAGCACTTGGATCTGAGTCTAGTTTTCTAACAATTTCTCTAATATATCTTCCTGTTCCTCCTTTTACTAACCATGAAACCTCATGGGGAAGATACAATACGCATGGCAGGTTAGGCAGCTACAGCTTTCTACCCAAGAAGGCTATCTCTGTAGTTTACTGACCAAATCTCTCTCTCTAAGGACCTCTGTGAGGGGAGAATATCAGTTCATGGTTCCTGGGTCCTATCAAGTCCCCACCCCCACTTTTCCTCTTTAGCTCCCCATCCGGATCAGCCTGAATTCACCCCTGTCCAAGATGAGCATGAAGCCATGGAACTGTGGGGCTCTGGGATCTGATGGCCTCAGCAGACATTTGAAGACCAACGGCAAGACCTCTTAAGGACCTTTATTCATGAAAATGTTGTTAAGTGGTTTTTGTAAGACTTTGGGGGAGAGGCTCATTTCTGCATCCCAAATCTCCTTCTTGGATAGCATCCATATTAGAGTTATTATTAACACAAATTATTTTTTTTTAAATTTCCTTATCTATGACAACATAGAAATGATTTCCCCTGTTTTAATGGCATGCCAGATAATTTGGTTTTTCAGAGAAAAGTCCTCAAAAAAGAATTGGGGAAAAGTACATTGAATCCTGGAATCTTTTCTCTGTGAGATGATCTCAAGTTCTAAAATGAACAATGAAATATGATTGGGTTGGAGGGAAATAGAGCTCCCACAGAAAAAGAATGAATTCAAAGAGATTCACAGATTATACCACTTGCCTTGCCCCATGGGAATGACCTTGCTAATAAGAAGAAGGATCATTGTTGGTGAAGCTACCTCTTGCTTAATTGATCTGTCCAACTCTGAGATCACTTAGTAACTAGTTTCATAGGTATCCAAAAATAAGTGCTAGAATATAACTTTAATGAATTTGATAATTTTAAAATAGGTTGAGTTTTTCAGTGGTTTTAGACTCATGTAAAATAATGACTTTTCACCAGCTCCCATGGAAACTGATCTATCTTTGATGAAGGATTTGTTGAGCAGTATGTTCCAGGGCCTTCCTCTCCTACAGGGATTACTTTGTACATGCAGATAAGTTTTTGCAAATCTGTTTTTATTCTTTTTTTTGTAAGCAAATAAAAATTTAAAACAACATATGTGCAGTCGTTTTGCTGTATTTCTAAATGTCACCCTTAACTTTTGAGGTCCTAGTTGAGTGTCCAACTACCAAAAATTAAGCATTGACTTGCTTTAGGTGAACTTTCCAGCTCTTGATCCCTCCTTTATTCATTCTGTAGTAGGAAGCTTAACAAAGGAAGCAGTGGACTTAACATAAAGGGCGGCAAAGACAGGGTAAATGTATGAGTGCTAGTAAGTCAATGTTTATCTACATTTGACCAAGGGACCCCTCTGTCTTCTGATTTTGAAAAAGCCTGAAAAACTCTAGAAGACAGAGTGGAAATGAATTTAATCTAAGAGACTCTAGCCCTGAGTCTAGAGTCTCTTAGATTAAATGAACTACTGACTGAACTACAATCTAAGTATTTAAGGAAGATTTGAGTCCTTGTATTTGCTAGTTGAAAATGGGAATGAAAGAGAACCATGACTTAGTGTATGATCTTTCCTCTGCAACATCTCCGTGGTAACAGCTACTTTTAAAGAGTTGGAATGAGGTCATTTAAAACCAGAAGCTATGTTCTTTCTGGGTCAGGAGACGACTCATTTGAAGGATGATGTCTCCTGATCTTTTATTCCCACCACCACACAGAGGGGTAGAAGACCTCTGTATTCCAAAGGGTTCAAGGTTTGGGGTCTGTGTGCCTTTGGGAATCCAGGCAAATAATTTTTTGGAATCTCTGCAGGGAATGAAAATAGACAATGAGTAGAAAACCAATAGCCATTTCCTTTCCATTATGGTATATGAATCCACATTAGTAAGCAGAACCAATGAGGAGGAAGGCAAGGCTGAAAGAGGCCAATCAAGACAGACTGACCCAGAATCCCATGAGAGAACCTTTCCAGATTGAATGCCTGGGTGTGTGATTAGTCACTCCATAACCTGTTCTCAGATTTCTATCTGTGATATGTAGTGAGTGAGTATAGAGAAAGACAGTCTATATATTTTAGGATGCCCTTGTAACCAAATAGTTTTATATTGTGTCACTCCAAAGACTCTAGTTTGTCATAAGTGGTGAAATCTTTTTTGTCATAAGTGGTTCTAACATCTTTTCACATCATTCTCAAGTTGTACAAATACATTTGGCTTTGATTTCTCATGGTAATCTAAATTTGTTTATTTAAGCTACAGGGAAGTTTCATTAATTTGGAATGTGTCATCACTTGGACCCAGTGTATCTGATTTTTATTGAGTGAAATGTTCAAAATAAAAGGTGCAACTCAGATTCTGGATTTGTGTGTTTACATGCATTGCCTGTAATAAAAACTGATTTTTTTAAGTGCATTTTTATTGACTTGCTTATTTTGGCAAGAATTGTATCTTAATTCATAGCTTATACCTTTTTCTTAAAGTAAGAAGGCATAATTTAACACAAAAAAAGACATTAGTCTTCAAAATTTTCATCACTTTTGTTAGAGACTCTCAACATCTTTCAGTAATAGTCATTTTTGAGTAGTATTTTGTGTTCAGAAAGACCCTAACTTCATTCCAGGACAACCCACCCCCCTTCCTTTTCTGTTTTTGTGCCCCACCCACTCCTTCCATATCTAATATTGCTGTGTACAGAAACTGTTTGTATTGAGGATAAAACCATGAACAAGAGAGATGTGAACTCTGTCCTCATGGAGCTTCCTTTTTGGTGCTGGAGAAAGACCAAGATGCAGGAACAGACAAGCAACATTAATTCTAGATCATGATAAATTATATGAAAGAGAAGATGCCAAGGCAGGAAGAAGGAAGGAGAGGAAGGGGCAACTTCTTCTAATTGGGTGGATACAACATGCCTTTCTGAGGGGCTGATATTTAAGTGGAGTAATGAAGGTAAGGAAAAGTGTAGAGGAGAATTCCAGCCCTTGGCTTGCCCTCAGCTGAGAAGGTGCTTGCTATATGCAGGGAATTTAAAGAAGGCCAGGTGTCAGGAGAGTGAATGGAAGAGTACATGAGATGAGGCTGCAGAAGAGCACAGGATGTTGGTGATTTGGATTTTATTTCAAATCCATTAGAAGCCATTGAGGGGTTTCAACAGGGTTGGATCTTGTGTATGTTTTGAGTTAGTGGAGGCAAAGGAGCTCTTCTGCTGTTGGAACCACACCATTGGACTTCCGTTCAAAAGCTATCACTAGCAATGCCCAAGGCCAGACCCACTCCAAAGACTTCAAAATTTTGTCAGGTATAAATTTGGGCCAGAAACTACCATCCCTCAAATCTCAAGGGTTGAGCGCAATACACATTTATTTCTTCCTCACCCCAGAGATCAGAGCAGCTGTCCTCCATGCCTTGGCTCAGTGCTTCACGCTGCTCTGTCTGGGACATGTACGTCCATGAACACCATGGCAAGAGAGGAGGAACATGGAGAATCATTTCCCCAAGCTTCTCTCAGAAGTGACATGCTTTGCTCCCACTCATATGTCCTTGGCCTAAGGAAACCTCATGACACAATTTCACAAAAATGGAGAATCCAATCTTCCCAAAGCAAAAGAGAACCAGAAATACTTGTGAGAAGTCATGAAATCTCCCATTTCTATTTTACCTCATTTGAGCCTCACAACAGCCCAAGACCTGGTTCACTATTATCTTAATTTTCCCAGTGAGAGATAGAAGCCCAGACGGGTTACATTTCCTGAAGGCACATAACCTGAAGTCAAATCTAGGCATTCTGGTTAAAGATACCCATTCTTAACCTCTAGTCTACTTAGCCACACATATTGGTGATTCTTCAATTTTAATGGCAAAGAAGAGTGGAGTGGACAAAAGCTTACTCACGTGCAGATTCCTAGACTCTGAAGAACTCCCAAAGATTCTTTTTCAGTTGTCTGAGCTGAGAACAGATTACTTGCTTTTTCTTTTTTTTCCAGCCAAGCACATCAGGTGATCCATGGGTCTCAGCTTGAGAAACACTATTTTGAGATCATTCTAATTTTGTGGTGAAGAATGGGCTGGAGGAGATCCTAGCAGATGAGAACACATCACTTACAGCACTGTGGTGGCCCAGGGATAGACAATGAAGATTGTCTAAACCAGTGGGAACAACACAGTTTAGGAATCAACTAGAAGTGGAGACTTGGAATGTACCTAGGTAACCCAGCTTTTGAGTATAAATGACAGGGTGCCTAGAGATAAATTGATCCCTTAGGGAATTTCAAATTTGGGGCAGGGAGGTTGAAGAGTTCAGTTTAAGAGATAAGCTCAGTGTGAGGTATTAAATAGGCAAGTTGGAGCTTGGTAGAGAAATCGGGGTGAAGATCAATAAAGCGGTCATGAGTATGTGGGTAGTATTTAAAGGCTAAGGACCCAGGGTGGAGGCAGAAGGTTGTGATCACAGGGGCGGGAGGATTTCCCACTTCTTACAGTTCCTTTTTCATTTTTGTTTACAAAAATTCTCCAACGTGGTTATTCAGAGTTTTTATTAAGTATGTTTAAGGATATGCCTCAGCCACATATTTTACAAGCCACAGTTGTGTTGAACCAGTTGCTAACTCCTAAATGCATGCTCTGACATGTTTCTGTGCCCATATCATGCTTTTTCTTCTGCAGGGAAGCCCTTGTCTGCTCCACCTAATTTAAATGACGTATTTAGATTCACACTCAAGCTTCAAGACTCTCCCGAGGCTCCCCTTCCTGTGTGATGCCTTTCCTATGATCCCTGTGACTACCTTGACAACCAGGACACCAGACTTTCCCTCTCTAGCTAATTCTTTAACCCCTGTGCTCCCATCTAGTATGCAATCTTAACACGTCTGAGAATGCTCAGTGTGCTTGTTGCTTGACAGCTGTTCCATAAACGTTTCTAGAATACTACTGAGCATCTCATCCTAGAATATTTTCATCCATAATCTGAGCTAAATAAATATACTCTGCTTCTACCAAGGACAATTTTCTCTAGTTACAAGGAGCAAAATTTGGGAGACAGGAAAAAATGTCTGGAAGTAAAAGATCAGCTTCTATAGAGGCTTGCAAACTCATAGCTATGAAATGTTTCAGAATGTGAAGGAAGCATTTAAATCTGGTCTTCCCATAAATTTATTCATTGCTGTGTTCACAGATTCATCTGTGACTCCATGCCTACATGTATCCATCCATCAAACTTTTAATAACACTCAGTGTTGGTTCAGTCATGTCTTTGGGGTTCTGTAGAAGAGAAAAATATAATGTCATAGGATTTCCTAACTTACTGATCCAAGTTGAAGCATGGAAAATAGCTTGAACAAGATCCTGGAAGATTTTCCATCCCATACTAAATGTTCAGGTTTCTACCTGAAGGCAATACTAAGTCAGTGCATATTTTTAAGCAGCTAAGTGACCAATTTTTATTGGCATACAAGATAGAATTAGAAACAGAATTTAATGAAGATCTCTGCTAGCTTCTATTTTGGGCACTTTATATTAAATTGATTTACATATATTAAGGTGTTTGCTTTATCACCAATATTGGGACATGGAAAGGAAGTAACAGCTCAGTTTACATACATACACAGAAGAGGCAAACAGCAATTTTAATTCTGTTTGGTTTGTTTCCAAAGTTTATGAACCCTTCTCTGTATATACTATGCTGTGTGCTACTATGGTTCAGCAGATGATGGTCTACACCTCAACAGTGCAGAGGTGGAACAAGAAGAAGAGCCAGTTTTCAGGACTGTTGAGGAAGAATTATGGGCAGGATTTGGTGACTGATGCAAAGTAGTGGGATATGGAGTAGAGAGTCAGAATGGTTTCAAGATTTCAAATTTGGGAGATTAGGTGAATGGTAACTTCAGCAAGTGAGAGGCATATTTGACCAGGCAGAGAGAATTATTTCATAATAGAGTATTAACTATGAGATTTCTCTGCTTTTTGCAGAGTAAGTGCATTATTAGTAGAGATAGAGACTTTAAAATAATAAAGCAGGATGAAATGATTTGGGATGACTCATGTAGGCTGTGACAGCCAGTCAGGGCTTATTCCCTTTGGGCCTGTCCCCACCAAGGAGGATTGCTCAGATGCAGAATGGAGGTTTCCAAGGTCTGCACCAAAATATTTAGTTTAAAAAGAAACCATAACTTTTCATTCTAATTTGACGTGGCATTGGAAACACCAGTGAAAAGTGTTCATTTTTGCTTGGAGAACTCAGAGTTTAGAGAATTCCTTTCCTCACAAAATCCTGGTTCTTCTGCACTCTTGTTTTTTTTTTTTTGTTTTTGGTACTGGGGATTGAACTCGGGGGTACTTGACCCCTGAGCCACATCCCCAGCCCTATTTTGTGTTTTATGTAGAGACAGGGTCTCACTGAGTTGCTTAGTGCCTCGCTGTTGCTGAGGCTGGCTTTGAACTCATGATTCTCCTGTCTCAGCCTCCCTAAGTGTCTTCTGCACTCTTTAGAATGACTATATTACCAATAATTAAGTAAATGAATATACTGGCAATAATTTTTATATTATTTGATTAAATAATATTATAAATTTGGGTGACAAAACATTTAAATGTATTATTAAATGAAAAAAGCAATTTTCAGGAGAGTATGTATATTTATAATTTTATTCATCTCTCCATATTGAAAAATCGAGATGAATAAACTCCAAATATTTAATAGTGGTTACTTACCGATTTTGGGATTATGTGAAACTTTTTTTACTTTTTACAGTGTTAATCTCCCTTAAATGTTAATATTAAATATTCTATATTGTTTGAAAAATATTTTCAACAAGTGTGTGTTCTCAGAAGCTCAACACTACTGGAAAATCACAAAAGACTTTAGAATAAAATCCTACTTTACAAAAAAATTTATTGAATTTATGTCATCATAATTAATGGTCAGAATAAGTGAAGAAAAATGATCATTGCTTACTATCTTTGAAACATAAATGTTCATTTTAAAAGCAGAATAAAAGGGGCTAAATGTAGTACCAGGAGTGGTGGGATGATTTGCTTGTTTTGGTGGCATTTATGAATGTATAAATGCTGCCAGTGGTTTGATTTTTCTCTGTATCTTACTATGCAATGAAAGACACATGCTGACATGAGTAACCATATTTCACTGTTTCTTTGTTTCATTTCATTTTATCAATTAAAAATATCCATGACAATCTAGTAAAATTCTACTTTATTAGCCTAACTTAAAAGACATTTTATAATGGAATCCAGAGCAATACAAATATTTTCTAAGTTCTAAAATGAATTATGTATGGTAACAAAGCAAATATAAGAGTGAGACCGAAAAAAGAATTATAATTACTGAAGACATTATCTCTGTTTTTCAGTATCCTGTCATCTGGCCCAAATTCAGTGAATCCTGATAAAATTGCATCCTGATTATGCTTTAAAAATCATGTCATAAAGTCATTAATTGGCTCAGCTTTCACCATGAGAAATCATTAATGTTCAAATATGCTCAATTACTGAGTAGACATTGAAGAGAATTTAATTTTTCAAAAATTCATGTGTTTTCACTTTACCTGTCTTATTTTCATATGCACATGTATGCTTTGAATTGAGAAGTCTGGAGCCTGAAAGGATTGGACTTCACAAAGTTCTTTTTATGAATATTCCAGTTATCAGATTTGGATACCACAATAGAAGTCCTGCTAACTAAATCTCCACTGTCTCTGGCTGCCTGCTGGTATTCTTGGAGTCTGGCTGCAGGTCTTATCTTTGCTTCCACTCTCAAGTGTGAGTAGGTCTTATCAAACAGCAGAGGGCCACAACTCTGGAAATTGGGAGCAACAAAAAAAGTAGAAGAGTGGATACAGTTCAAAAGCTAACTGTGCAGGTTGCCATGACAGTTTGCTGGTATCTTGGGGAAGTTCACTTTTCTTCTCCTGAAACAGCTCCCCATTGTCTATTTCTGCAAATGCTTTCTGAAGGAACTGGGTCTATACTACATACTGAAGATAGCTTTCAAGGATGGGGAGTGATAAAAGTGACCATTAACTCAGCAGCCCATTCATCCAGCAGCTTGGCAGTGTGGAAATAGGCTGATGGTTTCTGCTGTCACATGTCTAGACAGCTCAACAGAGACATTCTGGGTACCAGGAAGATTGTAATTTGTACACCATTTCTGAATCTAAATGTTAACTCTTTAAAAATATGCTATGCTTATCAAAGCAGGCATTGCCTGCCGTGGGCTTAGATGTGTTTAGAAGCAATTGCTTGCTTTGTTGCTTGCTAAGGATCTCTATTAGCTTGAAATTGCTGTCCCTACATTCTTTCATCAACTCAATGAAAGTCTGGATTCTCATCTCCCTAACTCAGGTATCAGCAAATAGATACTCATGTCTAAGTCACAAAATTTTATATTGGCTGCTGTGCCTGAGAATGGCTGGCTACCACCAAATTTCTGGGATACAAATTAGATTCTTTTCTCAGATGTCTACATGCCATGCTCTCAACAGGGAAACTGGTATATGGCCTCTGAATGAAGAAAGTTGAGATGTGTGGTGTCATCTATACCTGCTTTTTCCCCATTTGACACCTGCATGCAGAAGACTTCAAGATCTTGTAGAAGGATAGAGCCATAGGACAGAAAGTATTATATTAGCTTTTTTGTTGTCATGACCAAAAGACCTGACAAGAACAATTTAAAGGAGAAAAAGTTAATTCTGGTTCAGGTTTCAGAGGTTCAGTTCATGGTCAGCAAACTCCATAACTCTGGAGGCAGAACTTTATGGTTGAAGGGTGTGGTAGAAGAAAGCAGCTCAGAAAATGGCAACCAGAAAGAAGGGGAGGGTAGTAGGCAGGGAGGGAGAGAGTGCAAACCTGCACTCCCAGCACCACATATTTGATGTGAAGATCTGCCACATCGTAAGCAGTCACATAACTTCCTGGGACCATGACTGCAGCAGCCTCTGAGTGCCTGCACACTCAGAGCTCATCACAGTGAAACAACTTTCTAGAAGACCCACTGTGCAAGTCAGGTGTCCTCAGGGTCCCTTCTCAAAGGAGTTTTTACTTTTACACCTTTGAGCTTAAGATGGCTGTGATCTTGCCAATTCCTGAGATGAACCTCAAACCATTTTTTCTATTGTCTCTGTCCAGAGATTCTCTTTAGTGGCTGTAATGTCTTTAACAATGACAACTAGCTTCATCCCAGTTTTACTGGCAATTTTCTGTCCAAACTGCAAGTTGTTTTGGTAAAGAAGTTACCTACATTTTGCCCATGTCCTGAGTCTTTAAAGATAAATTTAAAGGTAATGGACTAATTAATTTTGTGGAGGAAATTTCAAGACAGCACAGCATTCAGGTGGTGGCATGGATATTGCTGGCTGCTTTTAGCCAAGTTTACAGTGATAATCAGGAGCAGAAAGCAAAGCAGAAAGATTTGAACACTGAAGTAGGAGGACTATTGAAAATTGGTCTAGAGACCATTCAATAGTCCTCCTACTTCCCTGAAACTTCATGAGCCCAGTCTTTACTGTCCACAGTCCTATCAGCATTCTTGCTTTCTCAGAGCTCACTAGAATTACCCATTAAGCTCTGCTTACACCATTCTAAAGTATATCCAGCTTGCACCTCTAAACTTTTCATAATTTATTCCCCTACAAACCAGGTCCAAAATTTCTGAACCACACAGTTAAGTTAATCACAGCAATCACTTTTAGGTACCAACTTCTGTTTTAGTTTGCTTTTTCATTGCTTTGACCAAACAACCTGATGAGAACAACTTAAAGGAAGAAAGCTTATTTTGGTTCTGGTTGCAGAGGTTCAGTCATTTGTTGGCTGACTTCATATCTCTAGACCTAAAAGTGAGGCAGAACATCATGGCAGAAGAGTATGGTGGGGAAACATAACCCAGAACAAGGCAACTATGAAGGGGAGAGAGAGAGAGATCATTCTTCTCAACAGAAACAAAATAAAAACCCCACAGACACCTCACAAGTGACCTGCTTCCTCCAGCCACACTTTGTCTGCTTATGGTTGCCATTCAGTTAATCCATATCAGTGGGCTAATCCATTGATTAGGATAAACTCTCGTAATTTATTTTACCTCTGAACACTTGCATTATGTCACATATGAGTTTTTGGAGAACATCTATGTGTTTGGGCTCCTGAATGACTTTGTGGAAAGTCAGTGACTAGTTAAGGATATTTGCATTCTATTGTTACACAAACTTCTACTGTTTAATAACCCAGAACTTTGTGTATATATGTTACATTAGCTAGCATTACTGCAATTAATAAAACTGCCATCACTTATGCAATGAATGTTTATTATGAACATGCCAAAAACTATTTAAATGTTTATGATCCAGGAACTGTGATGAGGGCTGGGGATACACACACACACACACACACACCATTTTTGCTCTCAACAAGTTCAACTTGTCAATAGAAAAATAAGCAATTATAATACAATAAGAGACTGGTTATAATAAATATATATGTACAAGGCACACAGATCACAAGGGAGAAGAAATACCTAAAGATGCCTGGGAAGAACAGAGTTGTATGAGACATGGCAGGAATAAGAGACACAGGAGAACTGGAGGGAGTTGTTCCAGGCATGATAACAGACATGGAGGAATGAGGG
Organism: Geosciurus inauris; assembly: GCA_004024805.1. Classification (NCBI taxonomy): domain Eukaryota; kingdom Metazoa; phylum Chordata; class Mammalia; order Rodentia; family Sciuridae; genus Geosciurus; species Geosciurus inauris. The sequence continues at coordinate 174,745 of PVHX01000231.1, forward strand.
CATGATTGGGAATTAAAAATGTGTAAGAAGAACAGGAATGTAAAGCCCCAAAAACGTAATGAATGAATATGAAGTTGGAGAGGTAGGATTGGAAAAACAGTAGTGAGTCTTACAGGTCTTATTAAGGTGTGTGGATTTTACACCATGTGATAGGAAATCCATATTTTGGTTTGGGAGTGATATGAGCAGAACTCTATGTTAGAAATATGTGCCTGGTTTCTATGTGAGGATGAACTACAGCATGTTTCAGTGTCTGAGTAATAAGACTATTGTTAGATATTAGATACGTGGACAGTTCTATAGCAGTACTTCCTGACCCTGGATACAGTAGGAGACTCTTCTTGTGGCCCTCCAGTTGTTTCTGCCCTTTTCTGATCTCCTCATTGATTTCTAACTTATAGAATACAGCCAAGGTGATGGATTGTATTGATTACACTACTTAATATGGCACTCATTATGCTAGAAATCTGTCCTGCATGCTGGATTAAATGAAACACGTGGTTAGGTTAGAAGGACTGTGTGATAAGAAATTGAGGGCATCTTCCAGCAGACAGTCATCAAGAAAATGAGACCCCAGACTTACAAACCACAAGAAGATGAAGTCTACTAACAACCAGAATGAGCTTGAAATTCACTGTAACTGAGATCCCACTCCAGGACCACACTTTGTTCGAAGACTTTCAGAGGATCCAGCTGACCCACTTCCAGACTCCTGACCCACAGAAACTGGGAAACAATACGTATTGTTTTAAGCTGCTAAGTTTGTGATTTGTTAGTAGCATGACTCATATACTGGATATGGCAAATTCAGAGTAGAGAATACATTTATGCATTTTGAACTTCTGACTTGTGCAAATGACAAAGATAGAAAAAGTGATAGAAACACAGGTTGAATTTTATATGCAACATGTTATTTGGTAAACTCAGGAGATACTCAACTGAGATAACTTTTGCACCTTCTGCATTGAAATGAGTAGAAGTCTGTGTCTTTGAGGAATTTCCCTAAAGGTTGGAAGTATGTCTCACTAACTTTGTATTCCCTGTGGTACTTGTACATAGAACTTGTGTATAGAAGATTCTCGGGAGATGTTTGCTGAGTTGACTATATTAGGACTGACAGCATTGATAGTTTTGTTTTGTTAGGGTAAGACACACAGCATTATTTAAAGTTGCACTGTCATACCCATCTTCCTATCACATCAACAAGGAACTGATAATATTCATATATCACACTGGGGGGTAACAGTTCAGATTTAGTAATGTCCTCCTAAAAGATCATGTGTTAGACAATGCATTAATGTTTAGAGGTGAAAAGACTGGATTATGAGAACTATGACCTTGTCAGTAGATTAATCCACTTGATGGATTAATCCATTTGATGAATTAATAATTTGAATGAACTACTGGATGAGGCTGTGTAGGTAGGTTGGGGGCATGGCTGGAGGAAGTAGGTCATTGAGGGTGTGGCCTTGGACTATCTGTACTATTCCTTTCTCTCCCTCTGCTTCTTGGTTAGAATGAGCTGAACAGCTTTTCTCCACCAACTGTTCTCTCCTGATGTTCTGCTTCACCTCAGGCCCAGAGCAATGGGGTCAGTTGACTATGGACTGAGAGCTCTGAAACTGTGAGCCTAAAAATAAACTCTTCCTTCTCTAGTCGTTCTTGTTAGGCATTTTGGTCACAGAGATGCAAAGCTAACACATGGGGTAAATGGATGAGGTTGTGTCTTAAGGGCTTTGGCTGCCCTAAGGATTAAAATTCAGGTCTTGGCACCTCTGGCTTAGGCACAGCACATCAAGGCACTCCTGCTGGGTAAGTCTGGTTTAAACACCTTGCTTGGGCACTTCCCTTGGTAGGGATTCAATATATTCCCATTTCTTCCTTATTTCACCCTCTTGTGAGGGTGAGGGAGCTGCACGTTAGTGTCCCACAGGCAGGTTAAAGGATGAAAGTGGATCAACCTGGAGTCATCCTTGACTCCTCCTTCCCATTATTTTCAATTTATCAGAAACCCTACAGGTTCTAAATTAAAAACAGACTCCAGCTCTTTTCCCCACTTCCACTGCTACCACCTGGGCCCAAGATGATTTCCCTTTCACTCCTGGCTAATGTCTCTAATTCTGCTCTTGGCTCTCTACAGTCAGTTACCAATACTTCAGCCATGATGATCTTTCTAAAAGGTAAGTCACTTCATGTCACTCCTTTCAAAACTTCAAAGATTTTTCATTCATAGGATCCTCCATGCCTCTCTAAACTCTGTTCCTACTAGTCACCTCCTGGCTCACTCTACCAGTCACACTGGTATCCAAGCAGTTCTCTAAAGTACCTGCATGACTCCAATTCTCCTCTCCCAGATATCCTCTCCTCCTTCAAGCTTTTGCTTAGCTGTCACCCTTCATTGTAATATGTTTTACCCTTGGCATTTCTGATGCTCTTTAGCTCTCTTCTCCTCATTGCACTTTGGAAAAATTACATATAAAAAATATTGCCTGGGGTGGTGGTGCATGTCTGTAATCCCAGCTGCCTAGGAGGCTGAGGCAGGAGGATCATAAGTTCCAGGCCAACCTGGCTAACTTAGTGAAACCCTGTCTCAAAATGAAAAATAAAAAGGGCTGAGAATGGAGCTCAGTGATAGAGCTTCCAGGGTTCACTCCCAGTACAAAAAAAAAAAAAAAGAAAAAGAAAAATCCACTCTTCCTGGTCCCTTTCTGCCACTTCCATGCTGGAATACCTCCCTTTAACCCTGTGGAATATTCATGCACACAACACAAGCAGAGGTTTGAAAAATGCTTGCACAGTTAGACCTGGGACCCATGGATTACACCTGTGCACAAGCTTCAGCTTGGAGGTAAGCCCAGCTGGATCTAGTGGAAATCAGTGAAGCTTCATGTATCTTGCACACATGGGCATTAAAATAAGTACAGAAAAGAATCTCAAATTCCTATTTTAGGGTGGTATTATGCATAAATATTGTGGTAGTAGCTATTTCATACTTGACACCTACTACATAACTTATATATTCCTTATATTTAATATAAATTACATATTGTCTATTACTTGTCTTCCTTCACTGGAATGTAGCTCCATAACGTACAATTTTGCTTTATTTACACATGTAACTCAAGCACTTAGAATTCTGTGACATTATTTTCATGACCAAATGAAATACAGCAGCTGATCCCTTGTTAATACAGACTTGAGAGTTGGCTGCTTAATCCAAGTTTTAAGCTACTAGAAAACTGTCTCAAGAATACACATATTCACATTTTTCCCATGATTTCCTGGCTCTGCACACATACCATGCTGGTAATGGTGCACTAATAGTAAAAATAACTGGTAATATCCTTCTAACAAGCTATACCAATATTTTATTTGGACTGTGTCAATTTGTCAAAAAGTAAAGGCAGATGCTTTATCCTCAAAATGTCCTCTAAACAGTCAGACTCCTTTTAGTGTTATGATTGCTAAAGAAGATGCCAAATGGCATCATAATTTCAAAGTGTTGATTTTAATGGATTTAATACAGGCTGATGAGGGGGAGGTCTGTAACATCAACTTATAAAGCACAGGTGTTCTACCAGGAACAGAATGGCCTAGCAGACACTGTGTGCAATGTTTTAATAGGTATTAACTTTGGAATTGAAGTGTGAAGGCAGTGAAAGCAGAGTTAAATCTTGAAGTAAAGATTTGTTTGAAATCAAAGAAGCCCTCATGGCCCAAGTGGCACTGTTACAAATCTGTCCCTTCAGAGGCCCTATTATTCTGTCTTCATGTGGAAAACATATCCTAAACCTTCCTGGCAGCTAGCCTAATGAAAACTGGCCCTCAGGTGGAGCTGACCATCTGTTTTACTGGTAACCCATCTCAGATTTACATTCTTCCAAGGTGAAGTCCTGAGTGGAGGTGATGCTGCAAAACTACTCAATTCTCTTATTTTAGATGTTTTGGGCAGAGGAGGAGAAATATCATTTCTCTGCAAGAGCTTGTATTTAAGTTGAAATGAGGCCTTGATGTCTGTCTTGGAAAGCTCACACTGTCTTAAATAGGGTTCCATCCAATTCAAACTCCACTTTGTGGAACTTGGCAGCAGAATCACTCCTGGGGCTCCCAGGCTTTGCAGATTTAGACCCTGCTACCTGTTCCACAGTTGAGGGCTGGTTAGCCAGTATAGACCTGGACATTAAATGTTGTTCTTAGCTGAACACCGTTAGCCTTCTATTCCAGGAGATGTCAGGAAAACAAATGAGTCAACTGCAGCTTTAAAAAAAGATGAGGCATATGCATAGTCGCAGTGTCAGTATAGACATGCATAGTGACAGTGTCAACTTGGAAGAAATTAGTAATAGAAACTGTAGCAGGAATCTGGTAACTACAATTTACATGCATTTTAAAAAAACCTGTTTCATTCTCATTAAATCTTACAAGTAAAACAAAATTCTACTTTTATCCCTTTAAAAAAACATTTTTATTAGTCCATTATAGTTGGCAGTGTTTCTTCATTACCACCAACACAAACCTCTGGGCCTCATGATCAGAGGTTTATCTAAAAATTTATCTAAATCAAAAAGACATCATTATTAACCTCACTAATTGTAGTTCTTAGGAGTCATCTTGTTAATTTGGAGTAGGAAATAGGATAAGGAATAACAAAAGTATGGGCAAAGGATGGTTGCAAAGATCTGCTTTTTAAACTGCACTTTATCTTGACCCTCCTACCAAATCCTGATTGAACCCCTGAGATATTTGGTACTTGGTGACAAGAACCGGCTCTGGCAACTGTGTGCCCGCCTATTCAGGAGGCATTAGTGAGCTGCCTCCTGCTCCAATGCACGTGTGGCAAGGGGATGGTACCAGAGTCATACAGTGTCTCCCACGTGGCCCTGTCTGCTGGGGTGAAGGAAGTGTGACTCTTCAGGACTCTGGAAGAGGAGTCAGACCAGCAGGAGGATGCAATAAATCAAGTTACAATGACTATAGTTGTCCTATAGAATGGCACATGCATTCCTAAAAATAATCCCTGCATAATGAAATTTTGCCTGCCAAAAATATCAGGGCTATCAGGAAAATGGAGTTGAGGCAGAAAGCTAAACACTTGTACTCTTGTGACACAATTCTAAACATAAATTTCTAATAAAGTACTATAGCACATATAGAATGAAATTTTGAGAAGACATGAAGTTTTCTTGGTGGAAGTGTCCATAGTGAAGGGTTGTGGCTTTTGAGCTGACGGAGCCTAGTATGAACCATGAGGAATTTCCAGCTGTGTAGAAGGATGATCATAGTTTTTTGAATGAAATGACAGGAAGATGGCTATAACCTATTGTCCTGTTTTTATTTGAACTGGCTTAAAGCAGAAACCCAGCTTTTATTGCTTTCAGTATCCCCCATTAATGAAGTTTGGCCTCAAATTTGATTGTAAGACACAAAGTGCTCTCTTAGTGTGTGAGGTTAGTAGTTATTTCCAACCCACTAAAAGTGATTTTCAGTTGTCAGTTCTCTGGAGTGCAGGTGATTATTGGGAAGTCAATATTAAGCTCGTTTTTTTTTTGTTGTTGTTGTTGGTTTGTTTGTTTTCAGTGTTTTTCCTACGATCAACATGATCATTAACATGAACATCACATTTTCTCTTGTTTCAAAACTTTGCAAACACTACAAATTGGAATATAGCAAGTCAAGTCACATAGTGCACCTGGGTGAAATGGGATAAGAAATATCAGGTGCATTATATTCTTCCCAAGTCATTATGCTCAGCAGGATGGCATTTTTCATATTTACTTGACATTAACAGATAGTGCAACACAGTCACCTGATAAACAATTGACAATGAACAAATGACTTTGATTTTAATGATTTGATTCATTGTACTAATTTGCACATTACAGGCACACATGGAAACAGAATGTATTTATCAGCTTCTGTCCTTTTAATTCTTGGAATAATTAGGATTTATTTTTCTGTTAAGAATTTATTACTTTAAAAAAAAGTTCTGGCCAGGAATGGTGGCACAGGCCTGTAATCCCAGCAACTCAGGAGGCTGAGGTAGGAGGATCACAAATTTCAGGCTAGCCTCAGCAACTCAGAGACCACATCAAAATAAAAATTAAAAAAAGGGCTGTGGGTGTAGCTTAGTGGTGAGTGCCCTGGGTTTAATCCCCAGTACTGGAAGCAAAAAACTCTTTTGTTTTCTTCATTTTACCTTGATTGATAGGAGGTGCTATTCTAGCAGTCTAGTTTGTCTTCTGCCTATCGGGTGAGCTGATTCTTATTTGGGTATTATGGTTGTATTTTCTCTGGGTATGTAATTATTAGGCTGTTTTACCACTTTACCTCTGTGACCATGCCAAGTTAACTTACTGCTACCTGTGTTAGCTGTTACTGTAACAAAATACTTAATATAATCAATTCATAAAAAAGGAAAGATATATTTTGTCTCAGTTTTGAGGGTTTTAGTCCTTGGTCTTTAGCCCTGATACTGTTGGACTTAGGCAAGCATGTGGTGGAGCAAAGCTGCTCACTTCCTGAATGGAATGCAAGAGAGGTGAAAAGGATCTAGGGTCCTACTCTCCTTTTCCAGGGCATGCTCCCAATAAGTAGAAGACCCCTGCTAGGTTCTACTCTTTAATGGTCCTACCACCTCTCAATAGCACCATGCTGAGGCCCAAGCCTAACTGGAGGAACACAGACATTTTGGTAAACTGTAATACTTTCTGCGTGCCTAATTTTAAATAGGGAGAATAACTGTGTATCTATTATAGGGTTGACGTATGGATAAATAAGCCAATTCATATGACACAGCTGTTCCTGGTACACAGCAGGTGCTTCTTACTCTTTGGTACGGAATGGAGTTGTGGGGGACATATGTGATTTGTTTTCCCAGTGCCTAGCACTGTGCCTGGCATTATAGCACCACTCAGTGTATGTTTGCTGAACAAATCAGAAAGGGGGTTTGAAACTCACACCTCAATTGGCTAGATAGGGCAAGAGAAGGAAAAACAACAAAAGTGGCACCATAAAAATGCACTGGCATCTTAGTGTCTAGAGAGGATAGTCTCCTAAGGATATTTATCCCAGTACTCCCCAGCACGGAGGTGAAAAGAACCAACAGAGGAAACATGGAGAACAGTTGCAGAGAGTTGGCCAACAGCAACACAGGTGTGGTGGGGACATTTCTAGGGAGTAGACAGGCATTATTCTGTTATTTTGGAGTCATGAGACCAAAAGGCTATCTGGGACACAGAAAAAGATGACAGTTTGTAAATACTTCAGAACTAATCATGCCACACTGAGCTGACAAGACGAGCTTAGCTGGGTGGGAGGTTAGATAGAATAGCCAGTAAAGGAAAAGCAAAGGTGGCGCTTGTTCATGGTCACAAGAAGAGTGTTCTGGAACTTGAGAAAATCTAGAGATGGGCATTCCAACAGCAAAGCTATATCCACGATCTGTATTTTTATTAAATACAAAATTAAATAATTAAACAAGTATGCAGTTTTATTCCAGTCATTACATAATGAAACAATTCTATAAAATAATGGACGGGTCTTACTGCAGTTTCCTGAAGCAGTCGTTTCACTGTTCTAGGGCAGAGAAACTCATCAGGAAGAAGCCTAAATCACTTCATGGTATTTTCTGTAGTTTCCATTCTCCTACAACCGATAATCTTCAGGCCTAAAAGACAAAAAAATAAAAAAATAAAAAATAAGCATTTATTTCTTCATGAATCATTATTTTCTTCTAGCTAAGGAAGGAAGATTATTTCTCCAACTTAAACTGAAAGTAACTATTCACTGAAAAATATCTACAAATATTGCATCCAAGTATCTGGTAAAAAACACTAAAGCCTAAACATCACAAAATGGAAAAGTGACAATTCTCAAGTTCTTCTGAGGAAAACATAGTCATCTTGTGTTTATGTATGTATACAGTAACTTAATAAATTCTCTGTTCCACTTTTGAACAGTTTCTCATTAAATCCTTCTTACTGTGATCCTGAGTTTAAAATTCATAGAAAATATAGTTTACCTTACAAATCCAACTTTTGAATGTGCAATTTCCCTATGTATATTATTTTATCAGTTGCTAGATTTAATTTTCATTATGATACATAAACAACATGAATGTCTAAACACAAGACCTTTGATATTTTTACAAATGTACAATGTGTATATTTGTAAAAAAATGATTTCCCTCATTTATATACTTACAGTAAAGTATATAAATATTATACACTTTATAATAGAAGCCTGACAGTCACTTCCCTCAGTACATTAAAACAAAGGAAAATTTAGGAAAGTGTTAAATCTAACAATAGATAAAACGAAAACAGAATCATAATAGAGAAAATGAGGAATAAGAAATTATAAAATGCCCCCAAATTTAAACTGTTCTGTTGTCTTTCAGTAGGGTATTTGTAATTAATAAGCTCTCATGGAATTTTCTGAAGGAGGACAATAACAAATACATTAAATAGATATTTTTGAAACAACTATAAAAATATCTTAATTTGAATTCCTTTAAAATTAGATAAACTGTCCTAAAATGACTTATCTATTCCCTTTCCACATTTATAGTATATTTTCTTAAGTGGGATACTCGTAAGATATCAGATAGCCCAGCTAAGAAGACCAACAGTCTACTGGCTGAGTTAAAGAACCATATTACAACTTAAAATTGTTTATTGTTAAACTGAGGACCACAGGCACTGATCTGGGAAGCAAGCCAGGTATATGCCTCACCATATCAGCCATCTATAATAAAGAGAGAAAACTGCACCATTTTGTCACTGTGTTTTTGAAATCTCTTTCCAAATGTAAAACTGCAAAGTCTGAGAAATGACAATGGGATATGATAGCTAAGTGGCCCCAATGTGCACCCATTTAACCTTTGCTATTAGACTCAATACGATCAAAGCAGCTCCTAGTCAAATGACACCAGTACATTTGAAGAAGCAATTTATTCTTTTATCCAACTGGTTCATAGAATTGCAAAGGAGCTGGTGGTGATGCAACTGGAAAGAAATCTTCTAAGTTAATTCCCAAGAAATCTCTGCAATTCCACTCAACAAAATTAAATGTGTTTGGTCAGTCACTAGTTGTTTCCACAACAGAGGTTCATTTGTTAAGTCAAAACAAAATGACAATACCACCTTTTAGTGGAATTTAGAAGTAGAATTGGAAATGTGGGAGAAGAGTACACCCTGGTAATCTGCCAGGTAAGGGCAGGTGGATACTGACCCCAGGGCAAGAGGGGCTGGATGAAACCCTGCTTTGTTGCAAGTAGATTTTTTTTTTTTTTAGAGGAAGTGAGGAGGATGAAGATGAGGGTTCTGTCAGGGCTACAGCAGTAGTGAGTGAGAAGAAAGGTCAGGTTCAGAATTTTGGAAGCAGAAGAGTAACAGCTGGTCTGAGGGGGGTAGGTGGAAAGGGGGAGAGGAGGGAAAGCAGCAGGGAGGTGAGGGAAGAAGGTGCTACTAGAAGGTGAGGATTCAAAGAAAATTACTAATTTTCAGCTTGAAGAACTCAGTGAACGGCTGTGCTCTTTTTCAGGATAGGGAACAGGACTGATTTTGAGTATGAGGAAGCCTGGACATGGTAAACAGCTAGAAATTTGAGTGTGAAATTCAGGAGAGCTAAGGCAGGGAGGAATCAACTACAGAGTCTTCAACAGATTCCTTGTCTTCCATCTCACCTCTCCATAGAGGTGTAACAACTACTTCAGGTTAATTATTTTACTTTATTCCCACAACCACTTTGAAACAAAGACATTGCTATTAAACTCACTTTGCACTGATAAAACAGGCTGAAAGGCTCAGTATCTTATCAATGATATAGAGCTAGGAAGCAGAGGGCAGGTATTTGACTGCAGATCATGTGACTCCACTGCTTGCAAGGACCATTTCATTCCATCTGACTCCTATTAGGCTGTCAGTTCCTTCGGTGGCAGAGTCCCATCACGACTGATCTTACATTCCCAGCAACTAGCATAGTGCTTGGCAGAGTGTATAGATTCCTGGTAAGCTATCTGTCATAGAGCACAACTACTGCCTTTATTATGCCACTTTGTTTAAAAATCCATCTTTTCCTTTTCCTCCTGACATAATTAGGGTCTTTTCTGATGATTAGCTTGTTCCCAAGGAGTGGGTGGGGAGGCAGTGTCACGGCCAAGGGACTAGACTCTTTAGACACTGGCATAGCTAGAAACATCATTTCATACTGGAGGAAATTAACAATATGATATGACTTCAAAAGGTTCCCCTGTGGGGAAAAGAGGTTTGCACTAAAAATGACTCTTCTTTTTCAAATATGAACAAAAGCAAGCACCACATACAACTTATTTGTACTGGTTACTCCCTTCTACTAAAGGAAAGAAACCTAAGATAATATAAGAAAAATGAGGGGAGAGCTATTTACTTTGATGTTTCTCAAACTGGAGGGGCACACAGATCTTTTGGGCTCCTGGAAAATGCAATTCTGATTTCACTTAGTCTGCAGTGGGCTCATGGTTCTGCATTCCTAACATGCTCCCACGTGACACAATGCTGGTTCTTGTCCCTCACTCTCTAGCAAGGGTTCAGCTCAGACCTCAGAGAGAACTCCTCAGATGACAGAGGAAAGAACCTCTTGACAAAGTTTGAAAATAAAAGCAGCACCTTCAGTAAGTCATTTTTAACACTCTGCTGCACCTAACAGAAGGCAACAGGCTTCCTCAGCTAGAGATAATGCCACTTGAGATACGGTATCTTTCTTGGCTCTTTAGCAACCAGAGGACTATATTCACAAGCAGTATTTTGCTTTTCTGATACAATAATACTGAACTTAAGGATAATGATAACCTGTACTGAGGCTGGCTACTGAAATTTCTTTGGTGTCCATCATCAAAGAAAGATTAAATTGTAGTCCAAGTAGCTTTAGTATCAAGTAAATTTCATATGTAGGTTCTTTAAAAGATGGGAATGCATGTGGTAAAAATATATAACCAGAATTGAATTCTTAGATTATCTTGCTTATCTATCCTATTTTGTCCTGAGATCTGCCTAATCTCTTCATTATCTTAAGTAATTTTTAAGGCAAAACACCTGGCATTCTTTGTGCTGCTTTTCATATTTTCATGCTGCTTAAATGTTTCAAACTTTACTAAAATGACTTGAACTTCTGCCGGAGGGATGATGGGTGAATTTATATTCGACGTTTGCCCTAATTCTCTGTAACTCTTTCAATGGAAATAACCAATTATCAAGTTTGAAAAGATATTATGCAATGTTAATATATTTGTAAATGGCAACAGCATTCTAAAGTGCTCTGGAGAGATATTTCAAATGCTGTTACAGAAAACTAATGTCTACCAAGTTTTATGTGTTTTGACGGAGAATATAAAAATTTACTCCTTAACAGAAATATAGGTTGTATTTTAACAAAATTACCATGATCCTTCTTTAGGCATGTAATATAAAGTATCTAAATTTAGATATATCAGTTGCATTAGAGCAGACCATTCAGAAAAAATTCTAATTTAGCTATATTAAAAAAGTGTTAAATAAGCAGCAAAGACTAAACTATGAATATAAATTATAACAATGCATTAAAAATCAATTTCTGTCTTTTGTGGAGGATTTGAATCCATCTATTTGTTCATGCATTCCTTCATTCAACACATATTTGAGTGGTGAGGTGCTGCTATAGCCAACAGGAACAGCAGTGTCAGGAGAAAGAAAGTGCATTTCCTAAGAGGGATATTAATATGTAATATATACATAATATAAAATAGTTATAATAGATTTTATGTAATTCCTTAATTATATACACAGATATTTTGACCTCTGAAAAGAAAGGTAAAAGTTTTCAATTTTCATGTGTGTTTAGGATATACTTGAAAGATTTCTGATTTAATGATTTAACATAAGATTTTCTTTAATTCATTCTCTGTATTTTTCATAGCAAGCAAATATTCCACAGCAACAATCTATTTGGCCAATAATATTGATCACTAGCAGAAAACTGCCTTTAAACAACATAATTTTTAAAAAATTATTTTTTGAATGAGGAAACATCTTCAAAAGGGCCTGTCTGAGGTGTAGAAAATATTCTAGTGTGCTTGTAATTGCTCAAAAACTGTTCCAATCACACCACATCTCATGTAATCTGTTTTGTATAAATCCTTTATCACACATCTCTATGCAAAACATCACCTGACACTCATTAAATTAACAAGTACATCTCAGAAATGCAGATTCAAATTTAAAATATGTTAATGACAGTCAACACATTTATATTATCTTGAAAATAACATCATTTCTATAAAAGAATCTTTTGACTTCAGAAAAAACTTTTAGAGATTTTAGTGGATATTGTAAACTGGTGGAAAGAATGCATGTTGTTTGCAAATAAAAGGAAACAAAATTATTAAGCACATGGTTTATGCTATAGTACAATTAGTGACAATATATTAGATCTAACATAATTTATTTTCCAAATAAAAAAGCATTCACATCTCAGTTGTAAATCTAAGAAACTGGGCATAACTTTAAGTTTAATAAATTCAAAAATATTTTCTTCTTTCTTAGTTCTGGCCTTTGTTAGTATAATACTTATTCTAGACACCATTTAAAAGATTACAATAAAATCTAAACAGCAAAATAGTCTGAAAAAACAATGAAAAGTCAGTTTAATTGAGTTTTAAGTCACTTCCATTGAACAGACAGAATTATGTAGAATAAAACATTCCAGGAAGTCTGGTACATCACATGGTTTTTAAAGGTGTTAGCTGGACAGGTAAGAGTGAAATTCAGTGATGGTACTTTATATGCATCTCCCTAAGGCACTCAGCTTTCTAATACCCTGATCAGACTGTGCTTTTAAACAAACTAAAATCACACAATTGTTTATCATGTTTAAAATTCAAATTATTTTCTTTAATTGAAAAGTAAAGGAAGTGTCATTACATTTAATTATCCCTTTTAAAAATCAGAATCTATATTGGCTAGGGCTTGTAAATGATCTGTTTTTTGTTGTTTTAAATAGATTCCTTTTTTATTTTAACAACCAGTCCTGATGTGTTCATATCAAAGAACAGTACCACTTAGAATACCTAATTTGAGCAAACTCAGCACTGGAAATACTGAGATCTATGGCTTAAGCCAATGCTGAGCTGGTTGAAATGGATGGGAAAGTTGGAAAGTAACCTTGTTCTCCAAGTCCAGCTAATAACTTCTGACTGTAAAGAGAAGCAAATTAAGTTAAATCTTTTGCAAAAATGCCACATGACTAGACTAGCATAAAATTATGGAAAATCTTAAGGCTGTCCAGACTCCAGCTCCTTATGGGATTAGAAAAGGTAAAAATCCTTCTTCACTGTCTTTTAAGTCTCTGATCTAAAGCACTCTTTGTAAAGAAAGGTACAGGTACAATTTTTTGCTTAGTATTACTTTAAGTAAAACTTTACACTTTAAGGACTAATAGCTTTCATATTAGGGAGCATGCACTAAGCCTAAGTCCTTGTTTTCTTTTAGAGCTGCAGACTAAACAGAATGTTCATCAGGTAAGTACCCTTTTCTAGGGTTACAGTTCTCAGTTCCTGGAGTTCTGCTTTCCTTTAATGTAGCTGGATGGATTGCCCATTAAACTCTCTAATCCTAATCCTAACCACAGGAAAGAAAATAACATGGCCAGTCATGGCCATCCTCACACCTCCATCCTTCCCACCCATCTCTCCTTTGCAGGGACACTTCTATAGCACAATCTGTAAGGAATAAATACCAGTAATATAGGTTTTCATTATAAATATCAAACATTTATTGGTAAGTTTTCACATTTAAATTTCTCTACAATGGTTGAGAATTTTGCTTAAAATAAAGCATTACTGAGTTAAAAGTAAGAAATCATAGTGAGAAGCAATTCAAGTTGAAATTTCCCACTTATGTAGATTTTCCTAAAAGAAAAGCTCACCTCATAATTTTGTAAAAATTGGAAATAAAAACATTTAAATAACCTGTTTTATTTTTAGTCTACATAATAAAAAATTTCCATTACTATGACAGCATTATAATTTTCATGATAATTGGAGTTTTGTAATGTGTTGACAAAACTGCAAGAGTTCTGGGAAGAGTAATTACTGACAGTATTAAAATGAGCTGTCCATTTCAAAGTTAACAGTTTCAGGAAAGTGAACTGTAATGAAAGAACAGTCCTGTTGTTTTTCCTCTCCTTTGGAAAAAAGAAATTCTAAGTACAAACCCTACATCACCACTTGCTCATGGCAAACACATATCTGCTTTGTACTATCAAGAGAAATAAGATATTTCATAACATTTTCTTGCAAAATTTATGTATTCATGGAGTGTAAAAAACACTGACATGCCAAGTATATTCACTAACTTAAGAAGTGAGATGAATGGCCAATACTACCTATATGAGAAAATAGCTTTAAAGAAATTACTTATAATTTTGTCATAAATATCTGTTTCAGTCTTTATCTTTTCCCATTAAAAATGACTGGATAATTAATAACTAGCAAAAAAAAATCTAACATATGTTGAAATTGGAGCTGAAAGAACACAAGCTTTGTGAGTGATTTAAAATAATTTAAATTCCCAAATATGGTTGGTTTTAATTAAGTTTAAAACAATTCTGTTCAAGACCCAGGAGCTAGTCAACTTCAGCTTGAATCCTAATCCATCACTTAACACATCATCATCCACAGGACTCAAAGCTTCTACTAGAAAAGATTAATAAGCTTCCATTTTACCAAAAGTTAACAAAAGTCCCAATGATGATGTATACATTTATATTATAAATATATTTAAGGTTTTATTGCTAGGGAAACAAAAAAAGAAAGTTAGCTATTTTTGCGTCTGTTTACTTGTGGTGAAATTCGGGTATATATCTGTTCCAGTCAAGTCTCTGCAGATTCACCATCAGATCTATGTTGAATAAATTCCAGTTAATACATTCCAAAGGAAGATTATATTCTTGGCTTAGCTATTTTGGGTGGAGCAAAAGCATATTTTAAGTAGGTTCCTCCTCCAGCAGGAGAAAATATATTTCTTTCTGTAAAGGCAAGCCTTCCCATAATGAGAAATTTCGTTTCAATGCACTGAATGGCATAGTATATCAGATATTTTAATTCTGAAGTATATAATTCACTATTAAATACAAGTGTATATTTACTATTAGATCTTTAGGAAATTAACAATGAAGGTGATATGGTCCAATAAGTTACCAACCCCAAGTGCCTACTGAAATTAAATTTAATAAAATTACATACAATAAAAAGTTCCTCACTCACACCAGCCATGGTACAAGTAAGTGCTCAGGAGCCACATGTGGCCAGTAATTACTGTTATTTGAAGCTCCTATAGAAAACTTTTGTATTATAGAAAGTGCTACTGGACAGCCTTGAACTGAAAGATCATCTATTTCTTAGGGTTTTTGGTTAGCCCTCAAATAACTTATTTTTTCCTGGTCACATGCTTTTCATGTAATAAGGGCTAACTGGACTTGATATCCACTCCAATGTGCGAGGAGAATAAAATTTTGATTTGTATTAAATGACTACTATACCTATACGGTGATATACCTTTAAGATTCAGTAAATGTATATCCACTTTTTAGTCTGGGAATAGGTTAGCATATGTTGTGTGACAACTTAAGAGAAAAGATCACAACTTTAATAAATTGTAAAGGAAAGCTTGGTGTCTAATGCATATTCCTGTCACAGGGAAATCTGAAATGAAAAGGACAGGAAAACCCATTCCTGGAGTAGTAATTAAAAATGCATCAAGTAGCTCTAAGTTTTTCTAAAAGTCTCCTTAATAATAACTACAGAAAAGCTCTTCCTAATTCTATTAACATAATGAACAATCACCTTTTAATTTGTTTTAAAACACAGCAAGAATTGCTGAGTAAAATGAGTGTTATGATTTCATTTGATTGTAACAACACTAAATACAATTTGTTGCAAACGGTTAGTATATTATTGCACTGCTTTGATTAAACTGATTTGAAGTACATTTCAGAATCCTACTCCCCCATATACATACACACACATATATAAATAAAACTTAAAGTTCATAATGTGGTCACATATTTAACAACACCCTTGATAATTCTAGTTAAAAGAAGATAACAACAACACTTTTGACTAGGCATATACCCTCATTTATGATGGTATAGCTTTAAGAATATGTGATGGGGCTAGGGTTGTGGCTCAGTGGTAGAGCACTCGCCTAGCATGTATGAGGCACTGGGTTTGATTCTCAGCACCACATATAAATAAAATAAAGGTCTATCAACAACTATAAAAAAAATTAAAAAAAAAAAAAACATGACATACCTATATTTACAGAATTTGTTATAGGAAGGTAACGTGCCAAAACTTCAAGAACTACTTTAAGTTCTTTTTTGTATATAACTTATCAAAACACAATATATTTGAGAACAGCATATAAATTAGGCGCACTTACATTCCTTACTGCAATTCTCTGATATATGAATCAGCTCCATTTTATAGTGGATGACATTGAGTTCAGATGAGAAAACAGACTCAGAATGAAAACACTTATTAAATACCTACAATGTGCCAAACATAAAGAGTTGGGAATATAAATTCTGAACAAGACAGATGATACCTTCTTGACCCTTAAAGCTATTCAGTACTTAGAATATCACCAAAACTTAGTCATGTTTGGCACATTTAGTATTTGATAATCAATGTTAACAAGGAGCACTTAGCAAAGTAGCTGGAAGCAAGACCCAGGAGCTAGTCACCTTCAGCTTGAATCCTAATCCATCACTTAACAATTACATGATTTTAGGCACTACTTCATCTCCTGTGCCAATATTTTTTTATTCATAAAAAACAAGGATAAAAATCGTATTATAATGCTCATGAGTTTGCTCAGAAAGAGGTTGTTAATACACGTAAAACACACAGTAAATGCTTTATTACAGCTTGTTGTTTATTTATTTATTGGTACCAGGGATTGAACTCAGGGGCACTCAACCACTGAGCCACATCCCCAGCCCTATTTTGTATTTTATTTAGAGACAGGGTCTCACTGTGTTGCTTAGCACCTTGCCATTGCTGAGGCTGGCTTTGAACTCGAGATCCTCTTGCCTCAGCCTACCAAGCTGCTGAGATTACAGACGTGCCACCGCGCCCAGCCAGCTTGTTATTTTTATTGCTATTTATGCAGTGATAAGCATAAATATAATAAATGAGATTATTCTGTATAGTGATACTATGAAAAAATGAAGTGTGTTTTACTTAAAATCTTCTATATTTTCTTTTCTAAACTTATAAAAGCTGATAAAGGAAATTCTATGTCTACATGAATTCATTCAACAATATTTGTTGCGTGCCTACTTATTGTGTTGGGCACAGTAATCAGAGCTAAACAAGATGAGCACGTAGTCCCCTCAAAAAATCTAGTTAAGGAAATAAGACAGTAAGCAGATAATCACACAGATATTTGATTACATTAGAATAAACACAGCTAATGGAAAGCAAAATGTACCATCAGACTCTACAATGGGGAGACTAAACCAGTTCAAGGAAGCACTGTTGGAGGAGTGACATTTAAAGCTGCATCTTCTGAATATCCCAGGCGAAGAAGCCTGGAAACAATTAGATGGGAGATAGCTTGTCAAATCTCAGCAGCTTTATGGATTTTAGATAGAGGAAATTGTATGGAAGAGAGGAAAAATTTTGTTTTTCTACTTGGATAGAGACTAAAATTCCAGAATTAATGACTTTTCATTAGATGATATTCTTGGCTTAAGAAGCAATAAGAAAAACAGAATTATTCTGTTTTCGGTTGATGACAATGCGTTTATCATTCCAAAAGCCTATGTCTATCCAGGTAGGGCGATCCCAAATGAAATACTTGACATCATCCTTGCACTTACCTAGCAAGATCTTCAGGGTTCTGACGTCTAACATCTGGAGTTTATTCGTTAGTAGCTGCTGAGTTTTAGAGGGAGTAAAAATATGAGTTGGCTCTTCTCACCCTAAAGGATCTTTTCATTTAGCTGAAGACACCAAGGGTACCAAGTTCAACTTTAAAAATAAAAAAACAAAGATGGGAGAAGATACTTACGGGGACCATACTCTTGGGAAAGCTTCTATTTCTTCCTGGGTGTATTCATCTAGACGTTTTGGAATTTTCCGAGGCTGAGGAAGCTCTTCAACTAAATTCTTAAGAATATCTTCTGGAATATCCTATGTTAAACACATTTGAGGAATTTTCTTAAAAACATCCTTCTTAGTAATAAATCAGTAATACTTAGTACTAGAAAATACACAATGTTTATAGAATGAGGAGAACAATATAATCTTCAAAATACTTTGTTTAAATCCCTAAAAAGCACAATGGACCAGTGATATGATTAATTGTATTACAATAATATGCTTTACCTTTATGGACTAAAAAATATACCATTTAATTTACTTCTCTTTTCAATGACAGAAAGGTGCTGCCTTGGTCATTCTCATGCTTTCTCATCTGATGAGTATATATGTGGGGTCTACTGTATCCAGTGCCATTACCTTCCAATTTGTACTTCATGTTATTGCCAGAAAAAAACTTCAAAAATGAAAATCTGCTGGATCTTTAGGCTGTTTATTTATCAAAGAAACATTTAATGAACTCTTTTTATGAACCAGAATTGTGATTGGTGATGAGTAAAAGAAAAATCAAAGATCATAACTTACTATTCTTAAAAAAGTCACCTCTCAGCTTACATTTGTCACGGTGAATCTGTAACTTCCTCGCTAAACTTCCTAAATTAAACCAGAGTCCTTGCTCTTAGCTTGCTTCTGACCTCACTTCTCAACACAATCCTGAAGTTTCTGACTTAACCACTTCTCATCTTTCATGTGCTGATTGGAACTCAACTCCACTGCCTTTTTTAGTGGCATTTTCTCTATCCAGAACTACTTCCCGTCTATTACATACACTCACATGCTCATAAAAATGAAGAGAAAAGATGGAAGACTGGCCTGACAATAGGAGGTGGAATAGACTGCAGTGGAGAAAAGCAGAAGTCAAGGAGAAAAGGTAGGCAGCTATTCTAACAACCCAAGTAAGACTGAATTTGGGGGATAAAAAGTCAACTAAAGAATAAAGTACAAAAACTAAGAGACATTTTAAAAGAAGAAAGTATAGGGATTGGACAGACTAAATAAAGGGAATAGTAAAATGAATGGATAACTCCCAAGTTCTCCAAAAGCCTATGTGTTAAAAGTTTAGGGCTCTTGGGTGGCTTGATGAGGGCAGTGGTGGAGTCTATTGGGAGGTCCCTAGGTCATTGTGGGTATCTCTGAAGGGGAATTATGGGACCTCAGTCTCTTCCTCTTTGGTTTCTTGGCCATGAGATGAGGTAAATAGTTTGCTGTCATGTGCGCTCTATCACTGCCTGCTGGTATGCCACCAAGGCCTGAAAGCAATGGGTCCACCTGATTATGGGCTGGAACCTTTAAAACCATGAGTCAAACTAAATCTTTTCTCTTTATAATTATTTCCAGTATTTTGTTATAGTGACAGAAAGCTGACAAACATAGTAACCAAAGGAATTAACATTCACATTGTATCCATGACACAAAAACAAGGCAGCCAGAAAAGGGAAATGTGCTGGAGACAAGATTGATAATTTAATATTTATGATACTACTGAAATAATGGTAAGATATCAACATGGAAATGTTTTATGGGCATTTCCACAAGGAGAATAGACATTTTTCTTTTCTTATTGTTATTGTGTGCCTAGAAATTTTCAAAAAAAGCAGTACCACACAGTATATTACACCTCTATGAAGAGAGCAATATTACAATTGGAAATCAAATATCTAGCCAAGGACATGGCATCAAATAAGACAGTTTTGACTAATAAATATATCTTGAGAGTCAAAATAAAATTTTATAATAGCTTTAAAATCACAGTGCTCTACTGTGTTGTGTTCTAAATCTTACTACAGCAAAAATTTTAATAATATTTAACATTTAAAATGGCTTTTTAAAATTATGATTTGCATAAGCTGGGTAACTATCAGCAGGAGAAAACACAACAGATACTAATGATAATGTTTCTTCACTGAAAACTATTATAACAATATTCATATCCTTCTCCTACACCATTACTCCTCAGTATATTCAAGTCAGCAAGAAAAGTTTGCAGAAAAGTAGAGGATGCCTGGGTACATGAAATATTGTTAACAACATTCAGTTATTACTTATATAAGGGGGCTACCTGTTGGTTTTATATTCATGAAAATTTGTGAATATCTCATATTTCTTTGGGATGACATTTACAAAATCCTTAGATCATATGTAAAGATAAATTCTAAAGTTGTCAGGTGCTCACTCAATGCAGAAACTGTAGAACACAGTGGGTTCCTAATAAACGTTTGCTGACTAGAATGGAATTTTTACTGAAATAAACTTTTCAAATTTCCTATTACAGAAATTAGCTCAAAGAATGCATAAAATTGATGCAAAATGAGGAATTAAAGTTATTAATTAGGCATTACACATAAAACCAGGAAGAGGGAGAAGTGCCGCCTTGAATCTACATACAGAAGACATTCCATAAATTTTAAGTACCTGAAAGTAACTTGAGAGTAAATCTGCAAATTCTTCATCTCTAAATATTTCAGCATGTATCTCCTAAATATAAGGAGTTTCCTATATAACCATGTTACAATTTCATATTCAGGAAAATAAACATCAATGAAACAATTTTTTATCTAATACATAGCATATATTCTAACTTCCCAAATTGGTCTAATATTGTCTTATTCAACTTTTTGCCAATCCAAGAGCTAGTCAAGGATCATATGCTGTATTTAGTTATTCTATTGTTTACTTTTACATCTAGTCTCTAATCTGAAGAGTTCCCCTATTTTTTTTCATGCAATTAGCATTTTAAAGAGTTTAGGTCAATTATGTTTCAGCATGTCCTTGTATTGAGATGTTTGTTTTGTTATGATAAGATTCAGTCTAAGTGTTTTTTGTGTATGCTATATAGTTAATATTGAGTCTTTACCAAGAGGCACATGCTGTCAATTTGTCCCATTGGATCACTTGGTTAATGTGGTTTTCATTAGTGCAAAGTATTTTTTCCCTTCCAAATAATTAGTACTCTGAAGCATGACATTTGAAACTCTGTGAGCAATCTTTACCCAATGGCTGTAGAATATGCTGATAATAGCAGCTTTTCTAATTTAGTATTCCTTCTGTTTTCTACATGACACTCTTTCATAAAGAGCTTTTCCGGAAAAATTATAATAAATTAAAAATAATTTTTGGACTAACATGGTGAACTTAGAAATTTTTGTTTTTCATGAATGCAATCCATTATTATTACCATTTACTTCAAGACTCACAAAGTTCTGTATTTGGTCAGTGGGCACCAACTCAAGCTGGCTATGTTCCTTTGATACTTCTTCCTAGGTTTTTAAGCCTCAATTTCTGTTCCTATTATTTTACTATTATAAACAATACAGAAATGGTAATCTTCTGCAGAGAACAGCATCTGAACTGGTAATTAGGCTCATTTCTTTGGTGCTGTCATGTTATTTTCTGAATATGTAAAATTTTAATATGGTAAAACTTAAAATAGAAAAATAAATTCTTTGAAAAGGTATTCTCTGAAAAATCTCATCTTCTGCCCTATTCCTTTCCATTTCTTTGTATCCATACTTCAGTAAGTAGCCAACTTCATTTACTCATTTATTTTTCTGGTTTCTTTCTGCAAAAAAGCAGGTAGTTATATGCATATCTAAGTGTATAAGGACACATATGTATATAGCCAAAGAAAAGGTAGTAAGCAATCTATATTATTTTTCACCTGTTTTTCATGTGACAATATAACTTGGAAAATATTACTTTTGAGTTTCAGAAATATTCGTCATGTTTAAAAATAACTGCATGATAATTATTTGGATATGGCATAGTTTATCCATTTTCCTATCAACAAGAATTATTTATTTTTCCTATTGCATTATAAATCAAGTGAAAAATAATTTCATACATGTGTATTTTTAGGATAACTTGCTATAAATGAGATTGCTGGATCAGGGATAAATCTTTTCATGTATGTGCTTTTGTTTAAAGATGACCTAATTTATAGAATGCTAGTAGGTTGTGCCTGTAGTACTCCCACAAGCAAGTGTAAAGTGTCTGTTTCCTTGTGGCCATGATGGTAAAATGTTTCATATGAACATTTACCAATTCATTTCTAGGGAAAATGGTACATTTATTATTGTTTAAGTAGTGCACTGTTCAATTGAACTACCATGTATATTTAAAACATCCACACTTAAACTTATCTTGTAAATGGAATAAATATTTATTAATAATAATGATGTTAAAAAATCTGTAAAGTACAATCAGAAACAGGAGTTTAAACTTTTGTGATTTCGTGACCCTTAGATGATGATACTGTACCTGAACATGTCACATCAGAAATAAAGTGACTATTGAAGAATCACTTTACTCATTTGTATAAAGCAAAGGCAATAAATCAATCCGTTTTTAAAAGCATGAATAATTTACTCAATATGAATAATTACTCATACACTGTTTAAGCTTATGTGAAAGAACACAAGTAGCTTGAACAATCACTATCATTTGTTATTCTGAAATAAACTTCTGTATTATTTCTCCAGTGCAACTATAAGGACAACAATTATAAAACTGACAGCAACTGTTCTAAGCAACTGCCAGGCCCTGTACTAAGCACTCTGCAACTGGATTATTATAACTCTTACAAAAAGTTGTTGAAGTAGGTGTTAGTATTATGTTCATTTCAAAATTTACAAGACAGGGAAAATAACTAGCCCATGTTCATGCAGTCAGAAAATGATGGGACATGAATTCAAACCCAGGCAGTCTGACTCCAGAGCTTACACTCAAAATATTTTATTACAGAACCTCTAGTGTTTCATTAAATTATACCATTGAGAAAAGTTAAATACTTCAGTAAAAAAATACTTTTTATTCCCCAAGTACTTTTTAGTTGAGTAAATTCTGAGTAAGAACAAGAATTCTAAAGTTAAATCACAGGAAAGAACTAGCAACCACAAAGGTATTGATCCATGATTTATTGGAAGTTTGCCACTGGTTACATAGAAAATGTACTAAATTAATACTTTTTTTTCATTGTTGATAAAACTATTAATAAGTAGTTCAATTTTACAGGGGCTCTCATAGTTCCTTGTTCAAAATAAAGCAGTTATTACCAACAACAAAAACAGACCTTGTAAGACTGAGTTTTAGTTCAGTGATGGCTCATTTTATGGTTTAAAATAGGAGTAACTATTACTTTATATATTCAAATTAAATTACAAAAATATGTCAGAAGTGGAGATAAAATTATAGAAACTAAGTGGATAGCAATTATTTGAAATGAAGAGAAAATGTTTAAATGAAAGTTTAGGAAAGGTATCATTACCAAAGACCACTGACTTACCTCATCTGGAAAAAGATGCAACCTTCGCATCATTGTTCTTCTGTGAAGGTTTTTTGGCAGCATGCCATAAGTAGCTAATTTTACAATCTGAAAAACAGATATACTTAGGACTCAGTAAGACAAATCTGACTTAGGAAAGAAAGAAAGCTAACACAATTAGAGATGGTGATGAAAACTGGTGGCTAAGATTCAGCATGAATACAGGAAAGAAACAGACCTAGTAAATATGTTGAAGGAACTAAAAAAGAACTTATTACTTTGTACATTATTATATTCTTTAGGCTTATTTGTTTATTGTTTATTTAGAAAAAAGACAAAAAGAAGAGATTAAAATTGTGGCTTAGCAGTACAGCACTCACCTCATGCAGGTGAGGCACTGGTTTCAATCCTCAGCACCACATAAAATTAAAAATAAAGGTACTGTGTCTGCCTACAACTAAAAAACTATTAAAAAAAAACTTATGTATATGCCAACTTTAGTCAGCATAAGAACTTCTCTATCCAAGCTTATAAAAGAGCCTGTAGCTTCAGAAATCTATCACACAAGTTAGAGCAGAACTCAGGGCCTTAATCCTGTTTCCTCCTGACCACACAGACTGACTCTGGAAGACACAAGTATACAACGATCAGGCTTAACATTAGTTGAAAAATTACTATATGTACAGTGCCCAGTGTATTATGTTTTAAATCTTATTTATGATGCTGTGAAGTTGGTATTATAATTAGTTTCATTTTATAGATAAGAAAACTAACAGAGTAAGGAGCTTCCCTTATTTTATGTATCTAACAAATAAATGGTAGTGTAGGAATTCAAACCAACCAGTCTCATTCCCAGAACAGACACACAGTACCTGCAATCATATCTATAACATGCTTCTCTCTGTAACCTATCAAGATGACAAAGTACCTTTCCCTACTATACCAGTTCCCAAGGTGGCAAATTAACTTTCCCATGATTTATTTCCCTCTTTTTATGTTTTCCTCTTTGTTGGTACGAATGTGATTTTCACATGTATTTCGTGAAGAAAAGGCCTCACCCTGTGGTCCACAATCTCCTGGGGGCCTCCTATACACAAATATTTGCAGTATACAAATACACAGCAAACTCTTCATGAAAGTACTGATAAAGACTTTTGGAGTGCTAAATTGATTTTTATCATTTGTATTTATATTCCAAGAGTATAATTTGATGTGTTAATGCACTAAATACATGTTATAACTTAGTCGCATTATATGAGAATTTCTTATTCCTTTTCTTCTCTCATCAGACTACAAAGCCTAAGTACATACTGAAGCTGACAGCATATCATACAAGTTTTCTGTATTAGTGCTGTTGATACTTTATATTCTAGAGAATTTAATGTAGATTTATACTGTTAAAATTAAAGAAATTAAAAATTTATTTCCTCAGTCACAGAAGCCACATTTCAAGTGGACAAGTACCACATTTGGTTAGGGGCTACCATACTTGATGATGTAGATAGAACATTTCCACCACAGTGGAAATTTCTATTGGACAGCACTGATCTAGGTATTACTGTTTAAATTTTTTCATCCTTTAAAAGTCATAAGTATAACTGACAACGTTAAGACTGGATAAGCAAGTCATTAAATCTTCTGAATACCATTATAATAGTAATTGTATTGGTAGAATTATATGACATTTGGTTTTCATGATCATAATAAAACTTAGTTGTATTTATCTGAATTACCAAGTTGATATTTTAAAAACATTTTTACTAGTGTATTATAGTTATATGTAACAGTGGATTTCATGGTGACATGTTCGTACATGCATATAACAATTTGCTCCATTTCATTACCCAGAACTTCCCTTTTCCCTCTCTTCCTCCCTCTTCATCTGCTCCCTCTACTAATCTTCTGTTTGGTTACTTTTTAAAAAACTGGTGATTATAATTATATATAAAAGTGTGATTTACTGTGATATATTCATATAATCACATAGCATAGTTAATTTCATTTTACTGTTCATTTACTATCCTTGACCCTGGATTCCATTCCTCAATTCCATTATTCTCCTTCTATTTTCATGAGATCTTCCTTTTTATAAACCAATGCTGCTCAGCAAATTATAGCTCCCAGCAAAGCCTACTGTTTGAGACAGTGTTTGAACTCGAAATAAGATGACTGACCTCTTCCTTAACAAGTCTTCCCCCCGCAAAATACAAGTGAAAATTTAGACTAAAAAAACCAAACTTTTTATGAAGTAATAATGCGAATAAGTTTAATAATGAAGACTTAGAAATATTTTCTAAGTCTTCATTATTCTTTAATACATTTCAATTTTTGTCCACAAAAATGATTTGAAACAATTTCTACTAATGTTACCAAATGCCAAATTCTTAACATTAAAAAGTTGGTCTATACTGCCTCCCAGTGTAGAGCTAATATGCTTGAATGAAGCAGAAGCTAAATTTTAAAGTGTAAAAAAAAATTTATAAAGGATTAAAACTGTAATTTGTTGTAACAGACATGGTATATATATCTGCAGCCTTTATAACTTTTAAAACATTACATGCAAGTCAAATTAATAGAATACAATGACCTGTAATAGTCTAAAAACACTAGTTATGGAATAGAATATTAAGTATTTCTCAAGAAGCAGCCTCTAAGCACATTTTCATAAAATAAATATTAATGATACAAAATAAATAGTAAAACATAGAACTTCTAAATGGTCTATCAGGTACCATTACAGTAAAATAATCCTCCTCTACACTTAACCAAGAAAATTTTGGGCAGTACTACACAAAACAAATGATTGTGTATGTATGTGAATATACATATATATTTTCCCCCCACTATTTTAGGGTAATAAAACATAATATCTTCAGAGTCTAACACTCTTGCTTATTTATAAATGTACTTAAATAAAAAAAGCTAAGATAGTCCATAATATGGAAAATGCTATTTATCCCAAGTATAGTTAAATGCTAGGTTTATTGAGAATTCAAAAGGAAAAATAAATTGTAAAACAGAAATAGAAAAGTTTGTTTTTACCCATATTGAAGACTAATATATGGATTAGCACTTCTCCCTTGTATATAAATGAAAGATAAAGTAATAAATACTTCAGTAGAATTATTTATAAAAATATACTTTAAGGCATGAAATCAATTAAAGGACAAAAACAAGGAGAAAAGAACTATAAAAAAAAGAGTTGGTATTATAGCTGACATCTGCCCTGAAGATATCACCTCAGTGCAGAGCTTGGGTTTTAAAAGATTACAATTTGGGGCTGTTGGTAGGATCAACATACGCTTTCATAAATGTAGATATTACCCAGAAAGGCAGTATCAGGGTGTACATGGGAAAATTATAATTTGTTGAAAAATCTTTGTTGATAGGTGATTGTCACTGAGTGTGACCTCATGAGGTTTTGAGGCCCAAAATATATCTTTTTATGGGAATCAAAATCTTAAAAGTCTAAAGTTTAGCTTAAACATTCTTAGCATACTAATAGCCCTCTGCACTTGACAGAAACTAAGTACATCAGTTTTTAAAAGGAATTCATTTTTAACATGTTTCAAAGAATTTCAGAGATGAAATTCCAAGATACTTAAGTATATCAAGTATCCTGAACAGAAACAATAAACTGAAGGTCTACAAGGACCATAAATATTAGAGTCAGATATAAATGATAAGAATGTACATTATGCTTAAAGAAATAGAATAGGGAACTAAAATATGAAAAAAGGAACAGGAGACTATCAAAACTGATCAACAAATCTGAAAAAGAATTGAATAGTAAGACTTCAAGAAAAGGAAAAAAATGATAACTCAATGAAAAGATTAATTGAATTAGACACAGGTGAAAAGATAATTAGAGAACTGGTACACAGATCTAAAGAAATTACTAAAACTGCAGCAAACAGACAGGGAGACATAAAGTATGATAGGTATGACTCAAGCACAATAAAACGCAAAAATCTAAGTATAATCAGTTTTTCAAAGGGAAAGAATAGACAGTAAAGAGAATCAATACTAGAAGACATAAGAGCTAACAAATTTCTTGAAATGAAGACACTAATCCTCAAATAAAATAAACAAGGTCCAAAAGAAATATATGAAAATCAAAGTCAAAAAAAGGAATAAGATTTTAAAAGTATGCAGAAAGAAAAGACACAGTACCTACAAAAAACCAAATTAATATCTGATTTATCCATAGTAATAATAGAAATCTATGTAAATAGTAGCTTCAAAAAGCTGAGAGAAATAATGTTTATCCTAGAACTGTACACACTGCTGATCCTCTATATCAGAGGGTCTGCAGATTCAGCCATTGTTGGTTGAGAATATTTCAAAGAAAAAATTACATCTAAAAACTTTTATTCTTATCATTGTTCCCTAGACAATATAGTACGCCAACTATTTACATCCTATTGGGTATTAGAAGCAATCTAGAGATGATGTTAAGTAATGGAAAGATGTGCATAGGTTATATGCAAATACCATGCTATTTTATGTAAGGGACTTCAGCATCTGCAGATTTGTTTATCCACGGGTATCCTGGAACCAATTCACAATGGATACCAAGGGAAGACTGTATAACAAAATTATCTTTCAAGAATGAAAGTAAAAATAAAGAAGACAGTTTTGACAAAAAAAGATGAGTTCAGTATTAGGAGAATATTAACATAGGAATGTCAATGGGAAGTAAGCATGGAAAGAAAAATTGATCCCAGAAGAAAGAATGAGTTACAGTAAAAAATAGTAAGTACAGCAAATCATTCAAAAATCAAAAGCAGGATAAAACAATAACAAGAATGTTAAATTGAAAGAGTTTTAAGAATACACAAAGAATATAGAAAGCATGTAGAAGAATATAGGAAAACATGTAGGCTGGGAGGGAGGGTAGATGTTAAAAATAACTTAAAGTCCTTGATTTGACTAGGAGGAAGGTAGTGATACTAATAAACTTTAGATTTATAATAAACAACTTCAATAAATCCAAAAGAAGACAAGGGAAGGAAAATAAAATAAAATCTAGTTCCATGCTGCTTACAATAAATACACCTATAATAGGAATTGGTGAGTTTGAGCACTGGAAAACAATATATGAGGCAAATATACATGAAAAAAAGTGGCTGCTATAGCTATACTAATATCAGGAAAAAATAGATCTTAAAGGAAAAATCATTACTGAAGACAAGCTCAGTACACATTGACCTTGATCCATTCTTTACAAAGACTATATATGTAATTTCAAACTTAAATTTATCTAACACTAAATCTTCAAATATACAAACGAAAAGCTGACAAATCCATAAGAAATGACCAAATCCACAAATTGAGATTTTAGCAATACATTAATAAATAAGAAAAATAAATAACTCTTCAGATAAACAATAAAAGGACAAAAAACAAGCCAATAAGAATATATGGTTGGAGTAGCGTCCTCATTTTACCTCTCTATATGATAAAATAATATACACACACACAGAAGTACACAATCTCTCTCCCCACCTCCCACCAAGTATTTGTAGCAAACTCATCATCTTCTATGCAAATATGAAGGCATCAAGAAATGAAAAAATGCATTAGAATTTTTTGCTAATTGTAATACATAATAAATAGTAATTAGGACACACACCAAATTAGTAATGGAAATAACACTTATCAAAACTTGTGTAAGATAGCTAAAGTGAAGAATTTGTAGAAGAGAAAAGAGATGAACCCACCTTTTCCTAGATGATAAGTAAAAAAATTCAATACACTTACTGCTACTGGATCCTTCTGGTGAAGTTGAGCAGCTGTGACTTGTCTAAATCCACCTGGGTAGCTATTAAAAAAGCAGAGATGAAAACAGGGCGTAGAATATGGTATTGTATTCTTAAATTTACTATTCACTTATGATAACTACTTTAGTAAGTTATTCTTGTTTCTGAAAACTATACTGTTTACTAGTGTCTTAATTATGAAGCAGTAACCTGTGCTATTTGAAATACCGCTCTCTTAAGTGGCCAGCTCTCACTACATAAATAGTTCTATATCTTGGAAAAAGTTCTGGATATAACTATTTTTATCTGAATTTTAAGTCATTCATTCATTCATTTATTATGGGTAATCTATCACTGCTGATTTTAAAAATAGCAATGATCCAGAATATTTCATGTTCCCTGGCAAATTAGGCAAATTATATAAGCTAGGTGTAAGTCTAAGGAAAATGGTGGTAGACCAATTGGTTTTAAAGTCAAGTTCATACTATAAATAGGTAATGATCCTGTTTTTTCTTAATAGTTGGTAAAAGGCCACCAAGAGTCACTTGTTGGCTCTAAGTAATAAAATACTTCATTGTGTTCAGATCAAATATCATATGTAAAATGGATGAATTAGCAAATTCAACTAGGTTTTCTCAGTAACTCCCAGTATAATTTTAGGCAACTCATTTTACTTGTCTATATGATTTTACTAAAAAAAAATAAAAATAAAAAATAAAAAAAATCTGCCCCATCTACTTCACAAGATTTCTATGAGTCAAGTGAGAAAATACTTGTGAAAGAGCCTAAGCAATTTAAAACAATCAATCAAACAAAATATTCAAATATAATGGTTTATTACTCTCTATTGAAGAATAAAGTTTCAATGAATTTTAGGAAAGGGTTAAAACTGGAAAGCCAGAAAAACTTAAGATTTCCTAAATGTGATTCCTTTCATGAGTTGTTCTTTCAAGAAAAAAAAGATTTTAAGGACAACTTAAGGAATCACATTGTAGGAATAAGAAGAAATCAAATTTAGAAGTTCTCTGAGAAAGATGGGCAATTTTCAAACTGATTTTATTTGCTTCATGGTATTTCAGTTTTAGTAAAACTGTCTAGACTTCTATTCCTGTAATCTTTCTCTCCATGGAAAAATATTTTGTAACTACTATGCTAAAGAATCTGTATTTTCAACATTGGGATGGCAAATTCTAAAGCATAACACCATATATGCTATATTTTAGGAGTTTGGATTTCATCCTAAGGATCTGGAAAGCTAATGCAAAATTCTGAGTAGGGGAATGACTTGAGTAATGCAATACTCAGTTGATTTTTACTAGTGAAAAAATAACTACATTTCATTCTCTACCATAAGACACCTTGGATGGATTAAGGGAAAACTTGTTTAAATTGTTAACCATGGGTTTTTTTTATTAAAATGAATCCAATAAGGATTTACTGAATGCCCATTATCCCATTATGCTGGGTCCTGGGGATGCACAGATAAATATTACAGGATTCTATTCTCAAGAAAAATGAGGAAATAAATTCTGTTGGAATGACTAGTAGTAAGCTGATCTCTAACTCATGAAAATACATTTGAGGCTGGCCTCAAACTTGTGATCCTCCTGCCTAACCCTTAGAGTAGCTAGGATTATAGGCATGTTATCACTGTGCCTGATTCCAGAGATTTATTTTAAATAACCTTATATATTTAAAAAATAATGGATGAAGACATTTTAAAGCTTTTTATAAAAGCCAAAATTTTCATTTCATAAAGGAAAGCAATGATTGTTATAAATCACATAGTATACCACTATACCATAACTAAAAATAACACACACCAAAAAGTTCCCTGATAATTTTATATTAAGTGAATGAAAATATAAACTTTTTTATATACAAAAATGTTAAATCATAGGATCAGAAGTGAATTTTAGTTCCTTCTTTAAACTTTCTATGATTTCTAAAATTAGAATATATTTTAAACATTTTACAATTATAAGTTAAATTTTGAATACATAATTTAACAATGTTATAAGCATAATAAAGTAGCATGTACAAGGTTTAAGTAAAGAGCCAATAGATAAAAACAAAGTGATTAACTTTATGGATGATGAGAAAACAGGGAATGTATCCCAGAAAAGATGACATCTGAACCAGTTTCTAATGGATAAATAGGAAATGACAGGATGAAATGACATTTGTGCCGATGGAACAACACATAGGCAAAGAGGTAAGAAACAGCAATATGTCAGCTAAAAGAATAGGTTATAAAACAGCAGTAGTAATGCAGTGCCACTGAATTTTCATCTGTCAATGAGAAAGCACTACTGACAGGGACAGACACTACCAGTGATATATACACTAGTTGTTCACTATGGGCTGTGTTGTTATTTTCCTTCCTTAGAAGTAATTCTACACAGTAATTCACTAATTTCCTTTAGGCTTTTATCACATTTTGTTATTCTGGTTTTCATATTATTTCCCAGTTATCTCTCAATTTCATAGAATTTGGTTTATATGTGGACATATGCTAATAGCAGAAATTACTTTGAATGTTAGCTTTTTTGTTAAGTTATGTAAAGATTTCACTTTATGTATTTTAAGGTGAAGAATGGGCAAAGGCTGAATCAAGAAAGCAAAAAAAATTATTCTAAGCATTTAAGATTCACTTGGGTAAGAGATGAAAAGAAACATACCAGAACATGAAAAGTGAAGGTGCAGTTAGAAATAAAATAATGATTTTGATCAAGAATGAAAGATCAGCATTTAGAACCAAAACTTAGAAGATAATATAAA
Source organism: Geosciurus inauris (assembly GCA_004024805.1). NCBI lineage: Eukaryota > Metazoa > Chordata > Mammalia > Rodentia > Sciuridae > Geosciurus > Geosciurus inauris. The sequence continues at coordinate 206,726 of PVHX01000231.1, forward strand.
AGGTATGCTTAATTAAATTTGCCCTTGATCTGAATCTGTGGATTAACCAATACATTAGACAACAAAATCAGATCTCAAAATATCTCAAAAGGGTGAAGATAAAATTTTACAGGGAGCAAAGTTAAGGTCTTGCAGTTGGATTAAAACACAACTAAAACACACATGAAGGAAGAGACATAATTGAACAGAAGCATGTTTGAAAAAGCTTAACCGTTTTAGCTAACAGTTTTTAGCCCCATGAACCATATTAGTCACAAGGCTTTGAAGAACAATTCTACTGCAACAGAAGAGGGAGTTTTAGTTTTAGCCTAACTAAAAGAGGGAGGAGTCACAATGTACTTGCAAACAATTAGAACACATCCATATGAGTATTTAAGAGAGATACTGACAAACAATGTTAAAAGAGATACTGACAAATAAGAGTATCTGAAGAGCAACCTTAAACTTAAATTCCTTACACTTGTGAGATTTCAGCTGTTCAAGATGGTTCTGGAAATAGCAGTAAGATGAATTATAGGAAGCAGAAAGAAGTAAGAAGATTGACTAAAAAATGAGAATAATTTTGATTAGAGAGGTCACATGAAAAGCTTGTAGGAAGCAAATACTTTTGGTAGTAGCTAATATTTGGCAGTTTTGTGTTTGTTTTGACTGATTAAATTATACATGTACCATGAGTATAATTAGTATTTTCTTAAATGCTAATATTTGAAAATACCTTTTTCTTTTTAAATAAGAGTGATAATTAAGTAATATCTTTTAACTATTTTCCTTGACAATGGCAAGGAAATCTTACCCAGTATGTGAGGAGTATACTTTTTGTTCCCATTTGTTTCCAGAAAATGCAATGTGTCTTGTGTTCATTATGACAACGTGATCTCCACAGTCACCTAGATTTAAAAAGAAATGAGAGATTGTGTGTGAAAAATCAAAACTTAAGAAAAAGTGGGCCTGAAAGGTAATTTATCAAAGCCTAAACAACATATAGAAAAACAGAAAGCAAGTCATAAAGCAATACCAAAAATCCTTGAACAGATTTCTGCTTCTTTTTATATAACCCTCAAGTGTTTTAAGAATTGGCTATTTGGAAAACCTCAACACTGAACGGGAAAAGAAATTTAATAAAGATGCCAATAACAACAATACATTTTTAAAAGGTGAACTACTGTTATTTTTATTAATCTTCCCATAAATATTTACTTAACTAAAAATGTTTATATTAGTACTTTTAAATATTTGACATAAACTTTCCCTTACAAACAGTGGAGAAAATGAAATCAATATGTATATAAAAAAGTGTGTTCTACCAAGAGAATAAAACACATTGAAAACATATATGAAGTATTTTGATTATCGTTCTTTTCAAATTTAAGGAACAATAGAACACTATGATTTTATGTTTAACTACTGCCACAAGGTTTTTTCAACCACATGTAACTAGTTAAATGTAAAGTACAACTCTCAATTGTGACTATAGACATAACTGACAGGATATATGAACTGAAATTCAAAATATATGTATATCTGAGAAATTCAGAGTCCATGCAAGGGCAGATTCAGACAAAGATACCTGTTAAGTATGGAAGAAGTCTCAAGTTCTTTTAAAGTCTGCCAAAGGGGAGAAAAGGGAGGGGAGGGGCCATGGGGAGAGAAAAGATGATGGAATGAGATGGACATCATTACCCTAGATACATGTATGATTGCACAAATGGTGTGACCCTGCTTTGTGTAAAACCAGAGATGTGAAAAACTGTACACTATTTGTGTATAATGAATCGATGAGCATTCTGTCATGTATAACTAACTAGAACAAATTAAAAAAAAATCTTTTTCCACTGATGAATGAATCATCCACTCACTGCTTATTAATACTGACTAATTTCAGGTAGTATTATTAATGCTGGGAAAATAGTAATGAATGTTACTGAAATCCCAGTTCTAAATGAATCTTACGTTCTAGTGGAGGGAGCTAGATCACAAAGAAACACATAAATAAATACACGACATGGCAGGCGCTGGTACAAGTAAGGGGATGGACAGTAATGGGGTCGTGGTATTATTAATTGGTACAATTTTTTTCCCATAAACTTGGATTTTCATTTCTCTTGGATAAATTTCTAAGAGTACAACTGCTACATTGTATAGTAAGCTCAAATTTAGTTTTATAAGAAACTGCCACTCTCTGTCCAGAGCATCTCTACCTTCTCATCAGCATTCATTATCACTGTTTAAATTTTAGTTATTTTGACAGATGTATGTTGATATCACATGGTTTCAATTTGGTTTCCCTAATGGCTTATATTGAACATCTTTTCACATGCTTATTTGCCATCTGTTCATGTATTTCAACCATTTTCTAATTAGATTTTTTAAAACTGAGTTCCCAAACTTTTTAAAAAATATATTTATTAAAATTTTATATATATATATATTTTTTTCTAGATACAAATCCCTTTTAAGCTATGTGGTTTACAAATATTTTCTTCCAGTCTATGGCTTTTCTCCTTCCCAGAGTCAAATCCTTATAAACTCTTTGCTTTAGCACATTGATTTTTAAACTGCACTTGACAGTCTTAGGGTTCTTGTAATGTACCTCAAGGACGAGGGGGCAAGTACAGCACAACTTTTAGATATCGTAAAACTTGGTGTGAGAAATGTTGAAAAATCGGCTATTCCAAATTAGTGATAAAAAATGAAGGTTGGCTTTGGCTTTTATGTGTGTTTCCAATTTTGGAAGGCCAAACGTCCAAATGCCTATATCAGTATTATTTTTGGCGTTCCTAAACTTGTGTGTGCCCAGTGAGAGAGGTGATCACATAGGTTACCATAAAATCTGGGTGTAAAAACATTGTGAGAGTAACAAAGCATGTTGATAAAATTTACTGTCAATTTTCAATTATTCACTTCCTATAAGGAAGTGAATATTACAGATAAAAAATGAGGCAAAAATCTCCTTTAGCAATTTGTAGGATGGTATTTAAGGGTGAGGTGAAATATAAATGTGCAATTTAGATTACAAAATTAAATGCTTTGGTAGTTAACATTTAAAATAGACTGACAACTAAAAAGTAAGAGAAAAAAAATGTTAGGCAGTTTTATAAAGACCATCATAAACTTACAAGACAGAATACTAGAGATTGTTTAAATCATAGGTCTGATCTTTGCTGAAATGCATGGTATTTGTAATGTTAACTTTTAAGAACTGCAAAACTTTTATTTCATTCCATGTAGATGGGCAATTTTAAGATTATCCAAAGTTACTTTAGTAATGCTAAAGAAAGTTTTCCCTCTGCTTCTTTTAAATGTTCCTATAGTTCTTCTCCTTGAATTAATGTGTTGAAGTCAAAGGAGCAAAGTCCTCATGAGAATAAGTCATACTCCACAAATCACCCATGTGCCCTTTCTTTTGATTTATTAGTCAAAACTTAAACATGTAGAAAAAGTTCTCAGGTCCCATTCAGAAGAAAGAACAGTTCTAGGTGAAGGGAATTTTTTCCCCTAGTTTTACATCTTGTCTATCTTGACCCTCATTTCCAATAAAAATTAACTTTATCAGGGCAGGGCAGTGTAGCTTAGGGTAGAGCACTTTCCTGGTGTGCATGAGGCCCTGGATTTGAACCACATCACTGCATAAAAACAAAAACAAAAAACATTATAAATGGAAAACTGGTTTTCCATAAGATTTTAAAAAGGTCCATTTAAAAAACAAAATAATTCAAATACCAAATATATTATACTCAGATACAGTATTGTTTAACTTTTAGTAGCTATTCCTAGAAATATAACCATCATTTGTGGTATTATTTTCCTGGGAAAGTGTATGCCAATTTTCCAAATAAATAATATGTACAGTGTTTATGAGCCCATAATACACACTTAATAAATGCTTATTAATCTAAAAAAAAAGAAATATACTATAAAAAGACATTATAGTTATAAATTGAAAACTGCTTAAATTTTGTTTTTAGTGACATCTTGTGGTCATAAAAAGTTTTGCTGACATAAATTACATATTCAATATAGTGAGACAAAAACGCAAACCAGTCTTTAAAAAGTAAATTTCTAATTTCATATAAAAGCTATTCTCCATTATTAGAAATGACCTGACAAGGAGCCACAACTCTTCTGGTGTTTTAGAAGAATGCATATTCACTAGTATCTAAGGAGTACTTCTACAATAATGACTCCCTTGTAAGGAAGCAGAACTTTAACTGAGTGGAGAGACAACAGCTATACTTGGAGACAGAAATTAGGTGAAGATTAGTAAAAATTCCACTCAAATTATGTATTATTTGCACTTCTCCAAAGTCAGTCTAAGTGATCTTGTTTACTACTTGCTGATATCATTGCTAGGGAAAGACAGTCTAAGTGATTAAGAATCACCATACTAAAGAGGAACAGGAAATTTCCTACATGAGGAAACAGGAATCTAAGTACTAGTCCCAGTTCTACTATTATTATAGTTGAATGACAGTGAGAAAGACACTTTATTCTTCAGATTTTAGTTTCCTTATCTGTCAGTGAGGTAGTTAAATAAAATGGCTGAATTACTGAAGAATTAAACAATTCTATAAATTGGTAATTCTATGACTGGCATTTTCCTGGTCTGCCAAAATACCATTTTTAAAATAACTAGATATTTATTATTAGTGAAAACATAAATCTGCTGATCACTTTTACTTTCAAAATAGTTTATTTCATTATACATGGGTTCTATATTTGCAAATTTCCTAATTGTTAAAATGTATTGGTAACTCAAAAATCAATAGTCTTAATGTTTTTGTGGTAACTGATGGACATGATCACAGTGGAGAGAAATTTGAGTTGCTTAATGTGTGTGTTCCCAGCTGAGGGCGAACAGAGCAGTATTCTACCTTCCTGTTTCACCTCTCATACTGGATATAAGCATCCTTTGAGTGATCTACTTAATGTCTCATCTTTGGAATTTATTTTTTGTTAGTGCCTTCACTGTTTAAAATATCCTCCAAATTTGATAGTGTAGTAGAGTATAATGTTCTTAAGTGCAAGAAGGCTATGATATACCTTATGGAAATAAAATGTGTGTTAGACAAGCTTAATTCACTTCTCAGCAATAATGCTCTTGGTCATGAGTTCAATGTTAAAGAATCAATATATATATTTTAAAAAAGGAAACTTTAGTTAGGTGTGGAGGCACATGCCTGTAATGCCAGCTATGTGGGAGGCTAAGGCAGAAGAAGTGAAAATCTGAGGCTAGCCAAAAAAATAAAAAGGCTGGGGATATAACTCAATGGTACAGTAACCTTGGATGAAATCTCTAGTACTGGGGAGGCGGGGGTAGGGGGGTGGGGGAGAGATATCTTTATACAGAAACCTACCCAAACAAGGTTTTGAATTAACTGAAATATCCAAGTTTGATAATGGAGTGCAGTGTACTGACTATGTTGACTGATGAAAAAGTTATATCCAGTGGCTACTCAGAGGAACTTAAAACAGTATTTCCCCTACAAGCAATGGTTCAGGAGTTACAAGTCCATCATTCATGGTGGTTTTATAGAACATAACTTCAGAGAATAATGAGAACACATTTACAAAATATCTGTTTGAAAGTGTCATGCCATAAACTATTTATTATAAGCGTCTATTATGGGCCACACATTGTACTAGAAGCTTAAAACACAAAGATTTAAAAAATGTCAAAGTCTTGGGGCTGGGATTATGGCGCAGTGGTAGCGTGCTCGCCTAGCACGCGGAAGGCACTGGGTTCGATCCTCAGCACCACATAAAAATAAAATAAAGATACTGTGTCCACCTACAACTAAAAAATAAATATTTTAAAAAAAATGTCAAAGTCTTTACATTCATACATTTAATTGCAGATTTCATAGGGTATGAGATTACTCTGCTACCTTACTGAAATCTTCATTAAGCGGAGAAAAAGGTGAGAGCAACAAGTATAACAAATAGGGAAAATCAGAAATCCTTGCTCTCATCCAAATCAGATCATTTGTAATACACATCCCACCCCCAGCTCCACAGATCCAAAAATCTAATGTAGCTTACATGCCAAAATTCTAGCTAAATGTATTTCTTTCATTTTCAGAACTCATATTTATGAATGCAGTCATACAACAATCATTTCTTATGTTCCAGCTATATGTCAGGCACTATTACAGGTGCTGGCGCTATAGCTGTAAATGAAACAGGCAAAGTTCCTATCTGTCTGAAACTTATTTTAATGACGGAAGGTAGACAATGAATACTTACATGTTATGTGATATACAAATGCTTGTTTTTTTCTTGAAAGCAAAGTAAACATTTAGAGAGTAAAAGGGGAAGCAGAGGGATTAGGAAAGACTCACTCAGAATGTAAATGATTTGAGTAGAATTTGAATAAAGATGTGAAGGAATAAGCTATGCAGATATCTGGGAAATCCAGGCAGAGAGAACACAATGTGAAAAGCCCTGAGGCAAAAAATGTTTTGTAGGCAAGTTAATGAAATAGCAGCACTTCTGAGAGGATCACACAAGGGATGGAGAGGTAGAAAACAATATTGGAGAAATAATAGGAACCACATTAACAGGCCCTTACAGGGCATTAGCAGAATTTTGGCGTTTAGTCTTTCATTTTGAAAAGATAACTGGGGCTGATCTGTGTAGAAAAGACTATATGAGGGCAAAACATGATAAAAAACCCAATGGCTTAAAATCACTGTAGAAGAAAGAAATAAGAGGTGCCAGATTCCAGATATAGTTTTTTCTAATTTTTTAAGATAAATATTTATGGGGGGCTCAAAATAGAGGAGTCACAGATGAAGCTAAGGCTTCAAACCAGAACAACTAAATGAACAGAAATGCTATTAATTGAGATGCGGAAAACTAAAAAGAAACAGGTTGGTCTGGGTACCAGAGATCAGGAAAAGATTGTTCCAAATGGGCTTATTCATTAGAGAAGTCTACTAAATACCAAAGGAGATTTACTTAGTAGAGATTGGTTATGAGTCTAGAATATAGGGCATGGGTCAAAACTGAAGACGCACAGTTGGGAGGCATTAACATGCAGATAATTTTTAGATAAATGGGACAAACTGCTCACATAATGAGAAGAGGTTCAAAGACTGGGGCTGCAGCACTCTCTCTTATTAGTGAGAGGAAAATATTGGGAGTTCAAAGAAAAATGAAGACAGCAGGGAACTGAGAAAGAGTTAATGTAGGACAAGAAACAGAAAATGGCAATTTCCTTCATTTGGGAAACAAATGAAGATGATGTTTTCAGAAAAAAGCTCTCTATAAGAATTAGATTGGATTCCTCAAAAACAAGGGAAAAAATAAGGATTTTTCAATTTAAAAAGCAACTGAAGGGACATGACAACTAACAGCAATAAATAAATCTTGGGGGAGATCCTAGTTCAAAGATAAAATAGCTATAAGAAAATTCTTGAGAAACTGTGTGCTTTTAATCTGAGCTATTTGTGCGGCTTAGGCCAGAGGATTGCAAGTTGTAGGCCAGTCTGGGCAGGTTAAGCAAGACCCTGTCTCAAAATAAAAATATTTTTTAAAAAGGGCTGAGGATGTAACTGAGTGGTAGAGTGTCCATGGGTTCAAACCTCAGTTACTGCTCCTTCATTAAAAAAAAAGGAAAAAAATTCTTGGGACATCTAGGGAAATGTAAAATGGTGACATCAAACCATATAATTCACATAACCATTCTTCATTTTCTTAGGTGTATCAATGACATTTTGGTTACATAGGGAAATATCTCTATTTTTAGGCAATGCATGCTGAAGTATTTAGGAGATGTAATGATATATGCAACTTACTGAAGCACAAATAATCTGATAGAAAAATGGATAAATGACACATACAAGCATTTCAGATAAGAAAACAAGCATCTCAGAAAAGGGCAATGACTAAATGAGAAGATAAAGGAAATACAAATTAAAACTACAAAGAGTGTTTCACATCAATTGGAGTAGTTAGAAAGAATAAAAACATCAAGTGTTATTGAAGATGAGGAATAACGTGGTATATTCTGCTGGCAGGAGATGAACTGACTTAAAGACACAGTAGCAAATGGAATCACCATATGACACATCTATCTCACTCCTCAATATGTATCTAAAAGATCTAAAATCAGCATACTATAGGGATCCAGCCACATCAATATTTATAGCAGCAAAATTCACAATAGCCAAACTATAGAACCAGCCTAGGTGTCTTTAAACAGAAGAATGGACACGAAAATGTGGTCTACATATACAATGGAGTATTATTCAGCCATAAAAGAGAATGAAATTATGGCATTTGGCAGTAAATGGATGGACCCAGAGACTATCATGCTAAATGAAATAAACCAGACCCCCAAAGTTTGAAAGTTTTCTCTGATACGCAGGAGCTCATCCAAAATAAGGAAGTGAAAAGGGAGGATTCCATCAAAATAGAAGAAAGATTAGTAGAGTAGAGGAAGGGGATTGAGAAGGAAGGAGAGACAGGATAATGGAAGAACAGTGGAATGAATCTGATCTAACTCTCCTGTGTACATGAATGAATATACCACAGCAAATCTCACCATCATGTATATCCACAAGACACTAATTAAAAAAAAAAAACCACACACAAAAAAACTGTAAGAACAACAGAAAGTTCAATAGAGTAGAGGGAAGGGAAGGGAGGAGGAAAGGGGAAGTACTATGGACTGAATTAGAGCAAATTATATTCCATGCTTTTATAACTACGTCAAATGAATCCTAATATGTATAACTAAAAGAAACAATAAAAATTGACATATTCTGAAGAATAACATCGTGTTTTGATTTGCCCTTAGGAGTTTTCAAAAGGAATCTTTCCATAGTGCATTGTTGGTTTATTGCCAGAGAGGCTAGCTATGTGGAAAATGACAATGTAACTTGAATGTTTGAGCCCCATGCTGTGGTGATTCTTTGAACATAAATTATCTCACAAAGAAAATGCATTGTCTTATTTTACAAAGGCCATGGAGGTTTTTGAGGAGATGAGTACTTTGAGAACTTTTGAGCACAGAAATTAGTTTTTGAATAATACTAAGATTTGAAATCATATTTCTTTTATTGAAGAGATGTTTCGCTTCAACTATAAATCAATTACCTCTGATAAAAGTACATTGTCAAAGGTGAAAAGAAAAAAATAAAGACAGTAGCTTCCCATGATGCACCAGTAATTCCTGCCTTATGGATATACCTTGGAAAAACTATTCCACATGAACACTAGGGAAAGGGTGCAAAAATATTGAAAGCAACATTGTTTGTAATGGCAAAAAGTAAATAAATAAATAAAAAGGAAACAGCATAAATGCCAAATATATGGTATTCATTTCATCATCATCATTAATTTTCTTTAAAATATACTTTATGTTTACTATATATCACAAAAATTAAACAAATGTGATCAATTGCAGCAAATGCTATTGACAGGTCAAATGAAATGAGGAATAGAAAATGAAATCAGGAGACATCAGTGAAGTACCAGAGTGAATAAAATCAATTAAACCATCTACAAGCTTAATTCTTCTAGAATGAAAGCAAATTTCTCTATTATTTTAGAAAAATGATACAGAGCCAGGGATGGTGGTGCGCACCTGTAATCCCAACAGCTGAGAAGGGTGAGGCAGGACAATAGCAAGTTCAAAGCCAGCCTCAGCAACTAAGCAAGTCCCTAAACAACTTAGGGAGACCCTGTCTCAAAATTAAAAGAAAAAAAAAAATTGAAAAAGGTCTGGGGATGTGGCTCAGTAGTTCAATTTGTGCCCCAGGTTCAATCTCTAATACTCTTTCCCTATCCCTCCCCTCCCAAAAAAGAAAAGATGATATAGTAAAGCAAATTTACTTACTTGAAACAGTAAAGATTAAGCTTTTATACCTAGCTAGCTCTACGTATCTTTCCAGTAAAAAGGATTTTCCAACAGATTATTTCCCTTATTTTCAAAAACTCTATTAAATGAACATCACCATATGAAGAGCTGTGAATTAGATGTAATATATAATTCATAGTGCAAATCAGGATACTTCTGAGAATGAAAGGAGTGACTACTGATAATTTTGTTTGGCTGGTGGCATAAAATAGGGTTCTGCCAGGAAAACTGATCTGTTATGGCTTTTCCATAAATAATACAAAATTCAGATTATGCTAGTAAGCTTTTAGAGAGAATGGAATAAAGAGCCCTTGGGAAAAAAGAAGGCCCTTTCTCAAAGCTCAGTCAAATTTTATTCATATTCTATTCTATCATGAAAACTATGGTTATTATGACCAGACTAAGTGATACTTACTCAATTGATGGTATACAGGTTTGTGTAATCCTTGAAGTTTTATTGACGCTATAGCAGCAAGTTTACCAGGGGGTTGCATTTTCCCATCTAAGAGATACCATATTCGAGCAAAAGTGGCCCATTGCTTGAAAACACAGAAAAGAAAAAAATTAAAAATTAAATGAATTAAAATGGAAATAAGTAATTTTTAACTCTATGATTATACATATTCTACAGTTAATGTCAAAAATTACTTTGAAAAAATTATCACTAAAAAATTTTGTTTTGTTTTCATTTCTACTTCTGAAAAAGGAAGGCATTTCTATTATTATTATTATTGAGGTCAGTAAGTATATTATATTGAAAGCTGAGAGGCCAATTGGAAACTGAAGACAATTCAGGAATTCAATGGCAGAGGAAATTTAAATAAAACAATGTAATTGGGAAAGGACAGCTAAATTGAACGAATTTGAATTTTAAAGAATTGTCTTAAGCTGGGCACAGTGGTGCACCCTGTAATCCCAGTAGCTTGGAAGGCTGAGGCAGGAGGACTGAGAGTTCAAAGCCAGCCACAGCAAAATCGAGGTGCTTAGCAACTCGATGAGACCATCTCAAAATAAAATACAAAATAAGGCTGTGTTTGTGGCTCTTGGTGGAGTGCCCCTGAACTCAATTCCCGGTACCCACCTCCCCCAATTGTCTTATACATCTTCAGGTTGTTTCAAACATGTAGACCATTGTTTTTGTAGTATTTATCAGTGTTTTTAAGCTCAAAGAAAATTCCATTCCAGAAAGATCTTGACCAGATGCTTTCATTACGCATATACAATGCTGTGAAAAAAATACTAGGCTAGTGGTTTTGTTTTAAATTTAATTAGCACAAAATTCAAAGTAGCCTTTACCATAAGGAAAAGACCAATTTCCCCCATCCATTGCAGATGAGTAGTTTTATAGAAAAAATACTTTGATAAAAACGTACAAATGCTACCACAATGCCAAATTGTTATTAAGATTTAAAAAAACGTTTCATTTCACTTCCTGTATTTATCTCACCACTGACAGGTAACAAACAGTCCCAGGAAAGAACCACGAATGAAGCAGCACTGGGCTAAAAGTCATCCTGGACTAACAGTCAAAAATAACTACTAACCTAACCTTCCATTTGAAACCTGCGTCAACTTCTGCCTTCCCTTTATCAGCTTACGGCACACCACCCTTCCAGTTGTCCAAAAACCAAAAACATGAAGAAGTCCTTATTTTGCTGTCGACCCGCATTCAATGCTTCAAGAAAGCCTCTGGGTTCCATCCTCAAACAAAATCTGATCACTGTTTAGCACCCCAAATTACTGGCCTGGCTTGTGCACCATCCTGCGTAGTATGGTTTACTGCAAGAGCCTTCAAGACGATGCGTTGCTTCTGCCCCCCACAGATCCGCATCTCTGTACAGTCAGGGTGCTCCTTGCGACACCCAAGTCAGTTCACTATTTACACCTTGGATCAACACTCCAACAGATCCCCACTTCACTCAGCAAAACCAAATTCTTAACGTCTTCAATGTCTTACGTGACCCACTTACCACCTCTTTGACCATCTCTATTACTACCTTCTCGGAGGTGGGGAGAAGGACATGAAGAAGACTGACTGAAAAAAGGGGACGAGTACCAAAAGTCAGCAAGCGGCGGTCGTCCTCACGAAACTCCAGTGTGGCCTTTCCCAAAGGACTTCTTGGCTGCGAGTCTCGGATTCCCTGCCAATTCAATCTCACTACTAGTCCGCCGCTCTCCTTCTACCAGTATAAAGAACACCAACCATCATGGCGCAAGTCCGAGCTCACCTGGGTTGCCTTAGAGAAACTAGACATGTTTCCCCACTGGCCGTACCGTCCTTCTTTACCCCCAAAGCTAAACCCGGTCATCAGCAGTACGTTCCCGGCGGGAAACGCAAATGCCAAAGCACTTCAGTTCCTAGCCCGTCCAGCACTCTTCTGGTTCTCCTCATTCATGGGTGCCCTCCAGTCTTCCCGTGGTAGTAATTTCGTCAAGGAAGAAAGAAAGAATGCAGGTATTGATAGAATAATCCCCGAAAATGATTCTCTAAAGTTCCTGGGAACCTGCGGAAACAGACGGAGGACACAATTTCCAGACGAGCCGGGCGGAAAAAAAACCGGAAGTGCGGCTGTTTTGAGACCTAAAAACTAGCGCGCGGCTGTTTTGAGACTAAAACTGAGGGTGAGTTCTGGAAAGATGGATCGGTATCTGCTGCTAGTGGTCTGGGGAGAAGGAAAGTTCCCGACGGCGGTCAGTGAGGAGGCGGAGCATGCCCCAGAATCGTCGTCGGTTGAGGGTACGGAGAAGCAGCCGGGTAAGCGCGGGGCTGAGAAAAGGCGGGAGTGGCTTGCAGGAGGAGAAGTTTGAGTTGGTCATCTGGTTCCTTGGGGAGGGACAGAGGTCACCATAGATCCCAGGAAGCGGTAACTCTTTGTAGGATAGATCTAATGGGGGCTGGACAGTGTCGTATTCATGGGAACATAAATACAAATTTGTGGATGCAAGATACCGGGGCTCAAAATTTCTTGGCACGATAAGAATTTAACTGATAGAATCCCCTGTACTTTCATGGGATTTCTCGTTTTTGGAAACGTATACGTTCAGTAAATGTTTATGCCTTCCGTGTTCCACATGCAGGCCATACAGTAAGGACAAGATACAGGGTCTTACTGACCTAGAGCTTATATTCTAATGGGAGGAGACATATAAACTAAGTTTAAACAAGAAATGGTAAATTTTCAGCGATTTTAACTGCTTGTTCTTGCGCTGCTCTTTGGTTCTTCTGTTTAGAGTATTACATTTTACTTGTTTGTTTTGGTCAAGCAGGCATTTTGAGGGGGAAATGCACATAGTTGGGTATAAGACATTGTGACAGATTTCCTGTTCTTGGGGGAGGGGGATCTTTTATTTGTGCTAACTACTGGCATGTACAAATCGGGGACTTTTTAGTTTTCTCTGCTTGCTCTTGATTTACTATATCATAACATGAACAGATCTTGATCAGCATGTAGTTATTTTGTGTACAGTACATTGGTCTTGAGAGTCACTGATAATGAAGTTAAAATACACCTACATTATGTAACTTGGGCCATGGAGTTAGACTGTCTTTACTTTTTCAGACTTCACAGCAGCAAATGTTTATCACCTCCTGAAAAGAAGCATTAGTGCTTCAGTTAATCCAGATGATAGTACTTTCCCTGGTAAGTACAACATAAACCCCTCTTTTCTCTGGCACAACATTTTTATTGCAAACAATTAATTTGTTCACTTAGGTGAACAATAAATATTTTGTTGACTTGGAACAAGGTACTGAGATACTAAGGTAACTTAAAGGAATAAATATAAAACTGGAAAAGGCATCACTTTTGTCTTTCTGATATTTCAGTATTATAAATTGTTATGAAAATTATTCTGTTTCTAGACCCCATGCTAGTAACCACTATACTGTATTGCTTTCTTGGCCTCTGATCTCATTTCCCTTAAAGACACATGTGATTAGCTTTGGGGGGAAATTACATCAGAGGATCCTAAGCTAGAGACCAGGAGTTCCATGAATTTGTTTTGAAGAGCCTAAAAGAGGGGAGGGACCAACTTTTATTGTGGAAAATATTTCTTCAAGAAGTGTATTTTATGCTAGGTAATACTCCAGATATGAAATCCAAAATAATCACTTTTGACAAAAATAAACTGAAGACTGCTGGGTATAGTGGTATACATCTGTATCCCAGTGACTCAGGAGGATAAGATAGGAGGATCTCAAGTTTGAGGGTAGGCTCAACTATTGAGGGAGACCCTCAGCAACTTAGCGAGACCCCATCTCAAAATATAAACATAAAGAGTACTGGGGATATAGCTCAGTGGTAAAATGCTCCTGGGTTCAATCCCTAGTACCAAAAAAGGAGGAAAAACAAACAAACAAAAAACCCTGAAGACTAAAATAGCCCCAGCAACCTTTTTTCTCCCATTGTCAAGGTAAATTCTCTGTAGATTCGAAAGCACAGAACTAAACTGGAAAGAAGAGAATAAAACAGATCAATAGGCATTTATATAGAAGCATTTAATTGCTCTGAATGAATTAAAGCCTTCTGACACAAATACCTCATATTTCCAAAGAATTTTGAAATGAGATCATTAGGCCATTATCTGTAACCTTTAAGGAATTACAGAATTGCTTCAAACAGACATTTTAATTATTTTCAAGACTGGGAAGAAGATAATAGCTTGACAGATTCCTAGTAAATTTAGAATGGAATCCTTCATTCTCTTCCTTTCCAACTTGAGTGCTGCAGAATGGCTCCCACAAAGAATGGTGGTGAGAATTCTGCCGTCAAACAAGTGGTAATCCAAGAATATACCATCAATATTCATGAGTAAGTACATCTATGAAATAGGCTTTAAGAAGTTTGGATCTGTAGACACTCACAGATCCAGAAATTTGACATGAAGGACAGCAGTATTACAGATTGTACATTGACACCATGTTCAACAAAGATGTCTGGGCCCAAGAAATAAGGAATATGTCATATATGTTAGTGTGGTATTGTCCAGAAAACAGCATGAGAATTAAGATTGACCAAACAAAAAACATAATTTGATTACCTGTGTGCCTGATGCCACTTTTCAAAAATTTTATCAGTGGATATGAAGACTAACAACTGATTGTCAAATAAAGTTATAAAACTGGGGGAAAAATAGGAGAAAATTATTCTAGGTTCCCAGCTTGAGTTTTGCTCCTTGATGAAATTTCTTTGCTGTCTTTAGGTATATATAACACAGGGTAATGTGACATATGAGGAGGATTTTTTTCCTGAATAAAAATACATTATTAAAGACTCCACATCAACTTCTTAAGCATTTATTTACTTATTTTTAATTATAATTATTAATACATATTATTTGTACAAATTATGCCACTTTTTCTGTCCTTAACTCCTACCAATTCCATTAAAAGTCCTTCATAATTGTTAAACATGATGGTCTTTTCTTGGTTCTCATCTGCTTTAACTTTTTGAGGTATTGCACATATTTTTGTAAAAATCTTTGTACCTTTGACTTCCATTGACATTTTGCAAATGTATGTGCTTACTTTGATGCTTATCTTCACTTTTGCTTTCACTCCTCTTGGCTTCCTACCACCTTAGGCAAATAGAAGTCATTGTGTGATGACTGCTTTCAGGAAACATGGGATTCTACTTACACTCCCATCAAGTTGGCCTCATTCCATCCTGTTAACATGTTAAGAAGCACTGACCTTCCAATCCAAGGTTATCCCTCAAAATTCCTTTGAGACCTTGGCCCACTCATTTCAATATGTTCACCTCATTAGCGTTTAAATTAAAAGTATTGCTCAAATTATTATTTTTGAATGGAATCCTTTTAAGTTCAGCTCCCCTTTCCACTGACTACTACATCCCTTTCTTTTGCCTCTTCATGGATAAATTTTCAGAAAGTGCTGTCTACACATGACCTTCTCTATTTCCTCATCAACACTCCCACTCCCCTTCAAATAACATTTTGAACTTCATTTTTATCTTCAACATGCCACTGAAAAATACTCTCACCAAAATCATCAATACATTTTACTGAATCTTAGATAATTATTCTAAGAATGAGATAGAATAATCAAAGATGACCCTTTCCACTAATTTCTTCTTACAATATGTAGCTTCTGTGGCACCTATTTTTTCTGGCTGCTCTTTTCAGTCTTAGAAACGAATGTTCAGTTCTTTCAAATTCTGGGATTCAGTTTTAGATTTTCTGTCCTCATTATCCATAAGCACACCTCATCTTTCTGATGGCTTCAGTTGACATCTATGCATTAATGATTCTACTATAATCTGTATCTCCAGCCATACCCTGTATCAAGTTCCAGACCCATGTATCCAACTTTCACAAAACATTCACTTTGACATTTTTCTAGGTAACTATTTACATGTTCCAAGTAGCGTGCCATATTCCCCCCAAAATCTGCTTGTCTCACTAAATAGGACCATCACACTGTCATCTAAGCCAGATGACAGGAAGGTAGCAAGCATGGTCCAACTACTCTTTGCTATGTCTTTTTTTTTTTTTTTTTTGGTGCTGGAGATTGAACTCAGGGGCACTCGACCACTAAGCCACATCCCCAGCCCTATTTTGTGTTTTATGTAGAGACAGGGTCTCACTGAGTTGCTTAGTGCCTCACCGTTGCTGAGGCTGGCTCTGAACTCGTGATTCTCCTGTCTCAGCCTCCCTAAGTGCTGGGATTACAGGCTTGTGCCAATCCAACTACTCTTGATAAAGTTTTTACAAAGAAATAAAGCACACGAATCTTCAATGTTTCTAGTATTTTAAATTATAGTGTGCAAAGTAAATTTACGATTTTTTATTTCTCTGAACATTTATAATCAACATTAGGAGAGCTTTTAAATGTTTTGACAGAAAATTTTAAAGATTATGGAACAATTGTCATTCCATTGATTACTACATTAGGATGGCTTTGCATAGCTTCAGCTTGTTACTTGTCATCCCACACAACCACGCAGAAGAAGAATGTTTGCATAAGAGACTTTTAGCTACACCAGCAGAAAGTAAAGAATTTCTAGAATGCTCCCAAGAGCTCTTTACACATACATTTGAAGCACAGATATAAGAAAATCTTTCCTGCAATAAGTGGTACTGACTAAAATTATAGCAACTTGAAAAATTAACGAGAGTACTGCTGGACTTGGAAAACAGGCTAGGGTAGCACACATGTTAGAAATCATTTCCTAATGATGATAGTTAACACAGAGAAAGAGGAAGCTCTCTAATAGAAGAAAAGAGGAAGGCACAGATTATACAATCATGAAAACTAGAAAGTTACCAAACTCAGCTCACTCTCCCTGGCATCTACAGAAATTTCCTTCAGCTTTTAGGGATTGGTCTGTTTTGACACTTCTACTTTCTGAGCCTTCAAAGGAGGTTGAAGCAACTACTCTGTCTCCAGCCAGGCTGAACCAAACCTCCGTGGTCTTTGGAGAATGAATTTTTTTCACTTAATAGCTTACATGGTTCTGAGTTACTCAGCAGTAAGTAGGTGTATTTTCAATCTTTATGGTAGATATTAATCTGTTTGAAAGGGTGATTAAAATAATAATGGATTTCGAATTATGACAAGCTAATACAAAGTGTTTGTTGTAACTTTGTTCTTTAAGTAGATGTTCTGTTTGAATTTTTATCAGATAAAATATACATATGTATGTGTATACATACATACACATACACATATACGTATATATAACTTGGAAAACATTTCACACCTGTTTAAAAATTACATTATTCTCTTAAGCACATAGGCTATGACATTGGCTTATTTATGTTTATCTTTCTTCTAATAAGTGTGATTTTTGTTTTCAAGCCTGTTCAGTGGGTGGTGTTCCTGGTTCGAGGAAGTGGTTCTTTGCAGTGCAGGCAATCTGTGGATTTTACCAGGTAATTCTTCTTAGTCAATGCCTATGTTACTATAAAGAATTTCATGAATCCATTATCTAATGTGATCTTTTGATTTATTAGTTTTGTAGTTCTGATTGGCAAGCGATACATTTTGATGCAGAAAAAGATAAGATTGAAGATGTTCTTCAAACAAATATTGAAGAATGTTTGAGTGCTGTTGAGTGTTTTGAAGAAGAAGATAGCAGTAGCAGGGAATCCTTATCCTTGGCCGAGTATGATTTAAATACTTTTTATACTATCTCTAAGATATTTTATAGACAGTTGTAAAGATATAGACAGTTATTTTATGCCAAGAAGGTGAATATTACATATTTTAGCAACTATAGTAAATAAATTTTAATTAACTGAAAGTTTTAAATCTTCAATATGAAGACATTGTGCAATTTAGATCTTTTATTGCAATAAAATTCTTCAAAATGCAAAAGTTAATATCTGAAAATGTTTTGTTTCTTAACCTTACATAATTATAAGATTATAGAAATGATATTGTAATTAACATCATTTTATTGAAGATTAATTCTGCCTAATATTATAAGAGCTTGACTAGAAATGTCATTTAATGTTAATAGCTATCATTCAAAGCTAAGCATCATTTTCATTTTGCTATTTGAGGCTGAAGTACATGTTTTTTTTCCCAATTTATTTGTATCTTAAGCATTTTAAATACTTCTAAAATCCACAACATTTTTGAAAAGTATATATGTGATTGAGTTCACTTTTAGATTTTTTAAAATTATGGTGCAATGTATAAGATGATCCAGGTTACAAGTTGTGATAATTTTTTCTTTACACAGTATACCATCTCTGATTCATAGTTAGTGGAATTTTAGTCTTTTATTTAGTCTTCATATTTAGTCTTCATATTTCATGACAGAAAAATTTTATTTTAGTATTGATATATTGTAGTATGGCTATAAATTGCACAAGTTGTAAAAATTCTCTTTACCTATTTCCAGATGATATTGTTTATATTGGTTAATGAGGGAAGATAGTGTAGAACTTGGGAAAAGAGCATTAAACCAGGAGTCAGTAAAGTAGTTGCTAGGTACATGACCTTAGGGCAGGCACATGGCTTCTCTGGCCCTTGTTTCTTCATCCATTGGTTGTTAAGGTTCTTTTAGATAATTTCTAAGGTGCCTTCATTTGCCCTTAAAAGCACTTATCAATCCATGTTTTCCCACAACTATTAAAAGATGACAAGTGTCAAAGTTAGTGTTTCTGGTAAGAGGCCTAATAATTATTTCCACAAGAGGGAGCCTGAGAACTATAGTTCAACATAAGATGCCTCAAGTTTTTTTTTTTTTTTTAAACAATATCAGTTTCTAATAAAGGGAATTTAAATACCTTTATACTATGTGGTAAACTGTTTTCAGGAAAAAAAATTGTGTGGAGAAAATCAGAGGAGAGCACGATATTCTCCAGTCAGGACTGTTAAATGCAATTTAAAGAAATGCAGTATCCTTTATTAAATACTTAGTGATAACTTACTTTGAAAATTCAGAAAAATATTTGTCCATTAGTTATAATCTATCTTTAATATACAAAATATAATTCAGGGGCTTTTGTTCCCTTCATTATTGTTAATTTTATTATTTTTTTTTTGAGGGTGTGGGTCAGAACTTATACCCACAGTTTGAATCCTAGCTTCCACACATAATAGGTAACTTTAGGAAAGTTACTTAAAGTGGCACGAAAAATAGTATTATAGTAGCGCCACATGAGTCTGTTGACCGGGTCAAATAAGGTAGTGCATTTACCTTAACACTTAATGGTGCCAGAGATCATTATTACCTATTATGATTATATAAAATAGATAGATAGATAGATATGTGTATGTGGGTTTTTTCCCCCCTCTAACTTGTTCTTTCATTTTAGTATATATGAAGAATGTGCTGAAAATTTGCATCAGTTGTCAGACAAGCTTCCTGCTCCTGGTAATACATATTATGACTGTTTTCAATAATTAGTATCTTATACTTTTTGTGATTGAGTAATGAATTCAGTCTTTTTGCTAATGTTTTTACTTTTAATCTTGAAAATCAAAATGAAAAGAATAATTTCTTCATTGAAGTTGACACAAAATGTACTCCACTATTTTAATAAAGTATGTTACTGAGACATTGCAGTTCTTTTTATTATTTTCATTTAGATAAGCAAAAAATTAGAATTTAGAAAATTAAATACCCATCTCTGTTTCTTTTTAATTTTTACTGAAGAAATGTCTTGCCACTATGAACCATTGTTTTTCAGAGTGTGTTCTATAGAACACTAACCCTATGAAAACAACTCTTGGAAAAATAGCTCCTTTAACCTAGATAATCTGGATAACATTCTTTTATGGTGAAGTTAGTATACACACTATCAAATGAAATATTGTGCAGTAAAAGAAGATCTTTGCTCAGCACTTTTTATGGAATCCATTTTTTTCCTATATTGGAAAACACATTTTGTGAAGTACTACATTGTATTATTCTTAAAACTGTTTTTAGTCCTGAACTGACCTTTCTTTGTGTTAATCAAGTGGCTGTCATCTAAGATTTGGTAGAATTTGGCATCACATATACTTTTGAAGGGCTTTCTTTTCTGAATGTTTTCATTATTGGAGATCTTTTATTAGGTGAATATTTATGGTGTCTATTATGTCATGCATCATACTAGTGGCTGAGTATATAATGATGAGTATAGATGGTGATCATAAAGGACTTTTTTAATGCACATTTTTAGGTGGGGCTTATATTAAACGCTGATGCATATGATCAGGACTAATCAACTTTGATGAATTTTAAGAAGTCAAATCAAATATCCAAGATTCAATGCAGAGGACTTAGTATATCAGTTTATATAAATAATATAGATATGAACCTTAAAAACAAATATAAAATACATTTTTGGAAAGTGAGTCTCATTTTAATATATTTAAGATATTTGATGCTTAAAATATTCCTGTGGTTAATATTCCTATTAAAATAATAGTAAAACTGAGTAATAATTTTAATCTATTAATTACGCATCTATTTTCAAACAAATTCTTACTGACATCAAAACTCATAAAAGATCTTATAGCTGACTGACAGTCTGATCCTTAACATTCAATGAGATCATATTTTAGTGCAGAAAGTCTCAACATAGAAAATAACTGAATGTGTTGATAAGTAAACATATCATTTTGTGTGGGGATTTTTTTGGGGGAGAGGGTGCTGGGATTAAACCCAGAACGTTGCACACATGCTAAACACCCAACTCCTCAGTTTTTTAAATGAAATATGTCAGGTTCAAAATCTTCATTGAAATAATCACACAATTGCTGTTTTAGCAGTTATAGGACTTTCATTATCACTCTTTATTTGGCTTCTGTTTCATTTAGATTTTTCATGGCCTTCAGTAAATTTATAGTTTTATAAAATTTAGACTAATATGAAGTTAGCCTTCGTAGAATCTAATGATGTTGTCAGTATAATTGTTTTTTTCTGAGTGTTTTATTGTCCTTTAAAGATAAATGATTTATTTGAGCATCACAATTTAAAACTAATTCATTTCCTTTTGGATAACAAAATTAAGTGTAGAAAAATATAATGAAATTGCACAGATTTTTTTTCTCTGTTGAGTACAACAATAGCATTGATGATCTCCAGAGTGATGTGTGTAATTTACCACTGCTACATAATTGACAAGTAATTATGATATAGTTTGTTGTTTTTTAGCATATGCTAGCTATTTTGAGATAACATAGCTTTAAATCTAATGAACATTTAAAATTTTTGAACTCCTAAAGATGTGTATTGTTTTGAAGAATTCCAAAAAGTAATGTTAAAATATTCTTTTATCTTCTCAATAAACTTATTCATCTGTTCAGGGTACTATTTTAAGACTTTCCAGATCTATCATCGTTAAAAATCATGAAAATGTTTCTTTCTCTTTCTAGGGAGAGCACTGATAGACATAATACTATTGCCCTCTGACAAAGATCCTCTGCAGTTGAAAGACTGTTTGCCTGCTGTAGGAGCATTAAAACATTTGAGGGAGTGGCATTCAGCAAAAATTACTGTGGTGGCGCATCATTGTGAAATGTAAGCTTCTTTGGTCATAGTTTATTTTTGTTTATGTTATCCAAACATACTGACCTCTGTTTAATATACTCAGCATTTGAAAATTATTTTAATGTGACAAGGTAAAGTTTTATGTCATACTTTGATTTATATCTGCAGAAGAATTGAGATTTTTCTTATTTCATTATTTCCAGGATGTTTAAGTTTTTAGTAAATATAATCAATGCTGATATATAATCACTATTGAGCATTGATTTTCCAGACTCATTGTGTACTTTATTAATTTATTTTACAGTAGAATGCATTTTGACATTTTGTACACAAATGGAACACAACTTCTTATTCCACTGGCTGTACATGGTGCAGAGTCACTCAGTAGTGTAATCATACATGTATATAGGGTAAAAATGTCTGTCTCATTCTACCATCCTTTCCATCCCCATAACCCCATCCCTCCTCATTGTAGACTTTTAAATAGGCTTATGTTTTCCAGCAAGCAGCATGATGTATGTTGTATGTGGATATACTCAAGTTGTAATGTCATATTTTTTGTTTTGTTTTGTTCCTTTATAGAAATAATTATACAGTGCTGTATTTTATGATATTTTACTATTGATCAATTGTATATTCTAGTTTTGATGCTTAAATTACTATTCAAATTAGATATATTAACTTTTTGATTTTTTTCATTAAACAGTGTTTACTGAACATTTACTTTATGCCAAGCATAGAAATATATGCTGATGAGTTAAGAAAGTGAGAAAACATGGTCTTTTTTATGAAAGTGTGGGGAGAAACAGGAATACTAACAAGAGATAAATGAGATAAATGCTATAAAAGAAATCCTTACAAAGCCACATGGAAACAATTTTAGGAGAGTAGTTCTGTTTCAGAGGTAAGTAACAGACGTTAAGGCTGTGTGTGTCTGTGTATACATCTGACACATTTAAGCAACAGAAAGACAGCTATTTCTTCATCCTTAGTAATAGGAATACTCTTTTTCTATGAGGATGTGGCATTAAATTAACATGTGACAGACCTTACTCAGAGACTGAATAATAGGAATTCCATAGTATTAGTAAGAGAAAAACCAGTGATACAAATTTTGCAATTTTGCCTGTCTTATAGGTAAACTGTAACTATCAAATATAAATAAAATATAAAGCTGTATATTTAATTATCATCTTTTTTTTATAGAAATTGTCAGAAAATTGTAGAATACCTTTCTGCTAATGTTGTATGTTTAGAAGAGCTCGGAAATGCTATTGACTCAAAGGAATTATGGAGGGGAAAGATTCAGATATGGGAAAGAAAGGTAAATAGATTTCTTAATTATTATTTCTTAATCATTAAAGCAGGGCTTTCAACTTTATAACAGGTACTTCAAATAAGTCTTATTGTAAACATACTCTATAAGATGTTTTAGACTAGCACTAAGTAGAATTTTCTGTGGTGATAAATGTTCTATATCTGTGTTAATACCATGCCCCCTAGCCACATTGCTACTGAGCACTTTATTTATTTATTTTATTTGTAACTGAGCACTTACTTTATGTATGACTAGTTCATCTGATGAACTGGTTTTAACTTATTTAATTTAGTTACAATGTAAGTAGTCATGGTGACTAAGTTGTGGAATTTACAGTTCTATAATATAACACTGTTAAAACAATTCAGCATTAGTCAAGATCATGTTGTTTACCCAAGTTGCTTTATTTTATTGCATGTGTGATGTATTAGAAAAACTGCTTAGAGCAGTTACCATAGTACCATCTCAGGTAATCTCTGCCTTCTACTAACCAGCTCTCTAATTTTGAACAATTTTCTTTTAACCTTACTAGATGCCATTTCTGAACTCCAAGATGAGAATACTAGGTTAATTGGATTCCTTTGCTCCTTAATTTCTATGAGATTCCAATTCCATTTTGTTATCTCTTACCATGAATCAATATGGTGGTTTTTATAAGTTGTATCCATTGTGACACAAGTGTTTCTATTAATTTCTGTGTTTTTTAGCTAGGCAAAATTAAAACAAGGAAGTTTCTTAATTCAGGGTGGTATGAGAACATGAGCAAGCTCTTGTATTTCTCATAAGTGTTTTGGCAATAATCACTAGACTATTTTTCCCTTTATAATTCATACTTAATAATGACTTAATAAAAGCTGTAGTTAAGATAGTAAGAATTAATGTGCCAGATCTGACTTACTGATGTGCATGTTGGATCATCCTAATCTCAGAGAGGTTTAATCTGCAGGTAAATCGTTATAATAGGAAAAAACATATAGCCAAATAGTAGAGTAAAAACTATGATTATCTGGGACAATTGCTCTTTTATACATTTTCTAAAACTATATATTTATATTCAGGCAGATAATAGCAGAGTTTTTTCTGTGTGATTCTTTTATTATTTTTATTACTAGGAAATTAAATGTTCATAAATCCACAGTATACATTTAATCTCGAAATGTAATCACTTTTTTAGTGGAGAATGTCTTTCAGCCAAGAGGCATTATAAAGGACATGGATTCTAGAGTTACAGTATCTGCACTAAAATTCCTACTCTATCTGTAAGACATAATAGTTCTAGTTCATAGGTTTTTTTGAGGGAGGGGGTACCGGGGATTGAACTTGGGTACTTGATCACTGAGCCACATCCTCAGCCCTGTTTTGTGTTTTATTTAAAGACAGGGTCTCACTGAGTTGCTTAGTGCCTTGCTGTTGCTGAGGCTGGCTTTGAACTCTTGATTCTCCTGTGTCAGCCTCCCAAAGTGCTGGGATTATAGGCATGTGCCACCACACCTGGCTTCCAATTCACAGGTTTTTATAAGATTTACATTACAACACAAAATAAACACTAAGTGTTAGCTGTCATTGTTGTTGGTACCGTTACTATTATTAGCACTATTACCATGACTTCTGTAATAAGTGATCTTATCAACAATACATATTGAAGGAAAACTCTGTGAGGCACTGTACCAAGTGTCTAGTAGTGAGTAAAACTGACAGCTTTTGCCTTTGCATAACTTACAGACTTGTAGGAAGCCAGATATTGAACAAACGTATGCAAAGGAGATTGTCTGGTCCTGTGGTTGCATTGAATGGGCTTAGTGTACTCTTCTGGCTAATTAAGGGTCAGTGGGGACTTTGCATGAAAAATTGATGATTAAGTTAAAATAGAAGAGTTTGTACCAAAGTGGAAACTACCTTTTGAGCTGAGAAATCAAAAATAAATTTACACATGGATTTCCTCTTAACTTTTCATTGTAATAAGATGTATTAATCTTTATAACTTTATTCATGATGCTTATACTTGTGTTCTTTCTCTTGGTTTCTTTTCAGTTTGGATTTGAAATTAGTTTTCCTGAGTTTTGTTTAAAGGGAGTGACACCTACAAATTTTAATACATCTGATTTAAATACTTGCTTTCTTGACAAAAAGACAATACCATTAAAGGATAAGAATATTTTGCCAAAGGTAATTGTATATTTAGCTTTTTATTTGCTATTATTCATTTGTGAATATTTTTGTTCCTATGATACATGTTTTAATCTTGAATTATTGTTATATGCTTAAGTGTGCTCACTTGCATAATTCTTAAAATTCTTACCATTACGTGCTTGAATTAAATGCTGAAGCTATGATTGTTACAGATTTTAAAATGTGATGATCCTAACTTTAAATCATTATAGACCTGCAAATACCTTTGGTTTAGACTTTGCTACATGAACTCATTTCCCATTATTGTTTATAACTGCTTACTAAAAAAAATTAACTGTGGTCATCTTTCACAGGAATTTTAAGTTCTTTTCTAAAGATTAGCATCATAAGAGTGATAATGCATCATAATTTCAGCTTTCCTTCTTTGTAGTACAACATTTATGTATGATAATTTTGGCTTAATTGTCTAATTTTGTGCCACTATTGACAGTGATCTTAGGGTACAACCTCATCAATAATGCAAACACTTTCCAGTATATATATACACATTGTACGTATGCGTGCACAGGCGTGGGTGCATGTGTAAAAGAGAGAGAAAGAGCATGGGCTTCAATGTTAGATAAACCTAGTTTTGAAACTTAACTCTATCACCTCTATTCTTTGTCTTTCTTTATCTCCAGCTTTTGAAATAATTATCCTTTTCTAGCCCACTCTAATTTAGTGTTAGGCCCTATGCAAAGAAATACTGGAATATTATTTCTGTGAGTGGGGCTGTCTCTTGTAATTCACACCTATTGGCTTCAGTGTTTTCTCTGATTTTTTCAGTCTTTCCTCCAGAATTTTTTTTTTCTTTAATCTCAGCAGACCACTGAACACAAGTTCCCCCTAGAGTATATTTTCTTTCTCTTTTTCAGTCCTGCAGATTCTCCCTTCACAAATATGTCGCTCCTATATTTTTTCAACACTGCAGCTGCTTGAATCACCTGTCCTGCTGAAATTAAAGAGCAGCAGTTGAGAACTCTTGTTGTAGTTGCAGACTTCTTCTCATATTTATTTTCTCTTATTAAAACTCTTGACAAATACTAAGGAGTCTCTATGTCCACTCTGAAACATAGAATTGAAATGGAAGAAATTCTTATCTGTTAAAGAGGATCAGATTTGGCTTGTTATTTTTTAAAAAATTGCTTTTTAATATCTATTTTAAAGTTTTAAACTTTAAAGTTTTAAACAAGTCACTAACTTGTTTGCTTTTATTTTCTTTGTAGTTTTTAAAGTATTATGCAATTCTAATTTCTTTTCTAGGTTTTCCATTACTATGGCCCTGCTTTAGAATTTGTTCAGATGGTACAGTTATCAGATCTGCCCTCCTGCTATGTGTCAGACATTGAATTTGAGTTGTATCCTTTCACTTACATGCTCATTTAAGATTACATTTTCTGTGTCAGTTAGAATGTTCTGGTATTGGCAGGTAAATACACATTTGGTGTATGTTTATTTTTATTTCATTGTATTCAGTGTTTTAATGTTGATGCCCAGGTGGGATTCCTCATTGTTGAGAGTGCTGGAGAAGGAAGAAGAAAGTTCTTCCTTTGTTCATGTCCTGAATTCTGTACTTTTCCAAAAAGAAATCTTTCTCCTTAGGCCAGCACCTTTGTTTTCATCAGTATTTTTTATTTGCTGTGGGTAGGGTTATAGAAGTAACACAGAAATCATTGAGCCTTACTTCTTCGATGCAGTTATAATGTTCTATGCCTGAACACAGGCCAAACCTGCTCTCTCACACAGTTGAAACTCTGTTCTTCCCACTCTCTGTCTGAACACCCCACATACATATTGTGTGTGTTTTGTTACTTCTGCTATTATTTTATTTAGTGTTTAATACTTCCTAAAAATAACTTCCTGCAGGGCATGGTGGGGCTTGTCTGTAATCCCAGCAACTCAGGAATCTGAGGCAGGAGTATCACAAGTTCAATGCCACCTTGAGCAACTTAGGTAGACCCTATCTCAGGAAAAAAAAAAAAAATAACAAGGCTGGGAATGTAGCTCAGTGGTAGAGCAACTCTGAGATCAACCCCCAGTACCACAAAAATAAAACAAAACAAAAACACTTCTCTTTTTCTGAAATCCAGGATGCAGTTCCATGACTTCTGTTTTTTTGTTGATGAAATCTATACATGCTGTAAATCATAATACATAGTAGTCACTCAATAAACATGTAAAATGAATGACACTTTATTTTGTTAACCCAAGCCAAAATGTTCATTATTTTCTTTCAGATTCCTTTCTGCAGAAAAGATAACAGAAATGAGGGCATCAGACAACCTTACTCAGCTGTTTGTCATCTAGCAGTACCAAATATATTTTTATTTTTATTTGGTTTTTTTGTTGTTGTTTTTGAAGGGTTTTTGTTTGTTTGGCTTTGGTAGGAGCTTGTTAAGAGATCAGGCTGGAGAGCCTTTTTAGAAAGGCTTGATTAAATCTTACAAGACCTCCTATACCATATAGTTAGGAGTTAAATTCTGTCCTACAGATGATGAGCCATAAAAATATAAACCAGGGAACGGTTTGACCAGAAGTAAACTTTACTATTATTGTTATTTTTGACACATGGAATTGAACCCAGAAGTACTTAACCATTGAGCAACACCCCCAGCCCTTTTTATTTATTTATTTATTTTATTTTAAGACAAGGTCTCACCTAAGTTCTTTAGGCCTCACTAAGTTGCTGATGCTGACCTAGAACTTGGGATCTTCCTGTCTCAGCTTCATGAATTGCATCACCACACCTGGCTGGAAGTAAATTTTAGATCGTCTTTTAGGATTTTAGAAAACTGTGGAGCTTGATCTAAAAAAGTAACTTTTGCAATGGAGAGCCAGGGTAAAGTGTAGGATGTGTTAAGAATATAAAACAGAATATCATGATCTGCTACATGCTTGTAAAGTGAGGAGGCTGGATAAGAATTGGATGATTCCCTATGTTGAAACAGATGCCAGTGAGCTGGGCACAGTGGCACATGCCTGTAATCCCAGGACTTTGGGAGGCTGAGATAGGAGAATTGCGAGTTCAAAGCCAGCCTCGGTAACATTGAGGCGCTAAGCAACTCGGTGAGTCCCTGTCTCTACATAAAACAAAATAGGGCTGGGGATGTGTCTCAGTGGCCAAGTGCCCCTGAGTTCAATCCCTAGTGCCAAAAAAAAAAAAGAAAAAAGAAATAGGTGTCAGTGATTGAGATAACAAGAAAAGAGGAGCAAGTTTCATAGAGGAAAAGTAAGTCTAGATTGGGTAGTAGTTTGAGTAGTAATACAAAATGGGTAGTTGTTAAAATTTTTATTCACTGTTTGTGAGTGTTTAGAACCACCTAGCCAGTGGGCTCCCTCCCTGGCAGTATGACTGAGGGAGGTACTTTCCAATATAAGCTAGTACCAATGCTGCCTTTATTTGTTAGCACCTCTTAGGTTAGAAGCTAGGTAGCATTTCACATATTTGTCTCATGTTAGATCCTTGCTTTTCACTTGTGATTTTTAAAATGTTTTCCAATGAAAATCTAGGATGAAGAGAAAGCTCTCCTGGGTAGCTGTATTGGAAGATAAGTTGAGTGGGCAAGGCTCTAGGCCCTTGCCTATTTCAGCCAGAGCAGCATCTATTCTCTCAGTGGAAGAGATGTGGACCTTCCAGATCTCACTTGCAAAAAGCTGTCTGCACCTAAAAGGCTTGAAAAGCACAATTTAAATTGTTTTCATGGTTCCACCCCACATTTAAATGTTGGATGTTTTTTTAATAATACACAATATTCTTTTCATTGCCATGGTTTTTAGAGAAGTTCTACAACTTGAAAAAGAAAATCCTCAAGTACTGTATTCATGATTCCAGAATAGGCAGAGGATTCAGTTTTGCTATTCATTACTTAATAGATAGGGAGAAGGGAAGAATATTAGCAATCTGTTGAGGAAAGAAGACTAATTTATATACGATTGAAATGTTCAAGCTTTTCCCCTGCCATTGACATGAATGATATATAAACACTAGTTGGCTGATGTATCTTTTTATACACTTAGAAAAGTACATATGCCATCACATATATTTATAAATATTGACATATTTTAATTTTTATTAAAATTCTTGGAATTTTTTTTTCTTTTTTTTTTTTTTTTGTGGTGCTGGGATTTGAACCCAGGGCCTTGTGCATGTGAGACAAGCATTCTACCAACTGAACCATATACCCAGCCCTGGAATTTTTATTAAATAAAAATTATTAAGTAATAATAAAAATTCTAAGAATTTTTAGAAATGTACCTAAGAAATAGACATTGTATATAAAAATTGATTAGATATGGAATACTACTTGGGTTCTTACATTTTTTTATTCACAAATTTTTATAAATTTCTTGTTCTCATAGTTTATAGTAATGATATTCAGAACAAATTATCAGAAAAAGTCTTTAAAGAAAGGGAAATTGTTAATTTCTGTAGTTGAATTTTTTAATAAATGAATTTAAACAACTTGGGGAAGAATTGAATTAATCAAACTTATTTTACAGAATAGTATTTTTTCACAGTTACTATTCCCTCATTTCTCTAACTCTGTAGTACAGAGGATTGACAGGAAATAACACCAAGCAGAACTCCATGTTGCTGTTGCAGCAGATTTCTTCTCTGTGTGGCAAGGTATAGTAGAGAATTTTTTTGGTGTGTGAATTTTATATTTAACATTTAAGGATGTGTAAGAAAAATGAATATAGCTTGCTAATCTATTTTGATTGTTAAATTGTTTTTAATGTAGAAACGATTTTAGCCTTAATTTGTGTTCAAAAAATTTGGCTTTTTCATAGTAATATACTTTGTGAAGTGATGTTTTGATTTTAAAAGAATTTTCATAAATAAACTTTATACCTGGGAGTTGCTTTAAAAATTCAAAATTTTAGAACATATTATTGTCAACCTATTTTTTGTTTGTTTGTTTATTTTGGTACTAGGGATTGAACTCAGGGGCACTCAACCACTGAGCCACATCCCCAGCCCTATTTTGTGTTCTATGCAGAGACAGGGTCTCACTGAGTTGCTTAGTGCCTCACCATTGTTGAGGCTGGCTTTCTCCTGTCTCAGCCTCCCAAAGTGCTGGGATTACAGGAGCGTGCCACCATGCCCGGCTTGTCAACCTATTCTTTTTTTTTTTTTTAATAATATTTTTTAAGTTGTTGATGGATCTTTATTTTATTCATTTATTATTTATATGTGGTGCTGAGGATTGAACCCAGTGCCTCGCGCTTTCTAGGCAAGCGCTCTACCACTGAGCCCCAGCCCCAGCCCATTGTCAACCTATTCTTTTTTAAGGCAACATCTCATTTCAATTTTGTAAGAAGACATTCACATTACTACATTGTTTTTCATGGTAGGGCAGATATGGAAGTGAGGAAAGTTTTAAAACTTCACTGAATTATCATTTGTAAATTTCAGTTTTTCCTTAATTCCAATGATGTCTAGTAGATTTTAGCTATTTTAATATAAGTATGCGTGCATCTGTTTCTCTACACACACACACACACATACATAATCATATGCTAGAGTTGGTATGTTTTTAACTTTTTTAAAATTAACTACTTTAATATAGATGTGTATGTTATTTATACACATAAAATATATATATGAAATAATAGGCTAGAGTTGGTATATTTTTAATCTTTTTAAAACTAGAAAATAAAGAATTCTATGTGGAATCATGTATCTAAAGTGAATACCGTTTTTAAGAAGAAAAAAAATTTGGATTTGTTTCTGGTTATTTATTCAACTCTTATGTTTCTGTGAAAATGATTTTTAATGCACAAGCTATTGACCATATCTGCATAACATTTTCTTATCTTTTAACAATAAACAGACTATTAGCAAACACTCCTGAAGGGAGAAACTGTTTATTACAACATTTTCCCCATGGTGCTATAATCAAATCTTGGTTATAATTGCCTTAGAAAATTGATATAATAAAGAAAGTATGATTTTGGATTTAAGATGCTTGACTAGAAATACTGGCAAATGATACTGTCCAAATTGTTACAGTGTGTGTATGTATGATATATCACAATAAGTCCCACCACCATATATAGTCATAATGCACCAATAAAAATATGGGGGAAAAAGATGCTTAACTATATGATAACTTAAAATTTTATTTCTAGCCTCATTTTCCCTTAAGTTTAATAGTGTTTTGAATAATATATCAATGTATTTATTGGATGAACTGGTCTCTGAATAATTCTTTCAAGTAAAAGTTAGAAACATGTATAATTTGTTTAACACAGGTATAAAATAATCCTTAAGTAATTATTGAAGATAGACCACACTTATTTTAGAAGCAAGCTAAACTATTATTATTTAATATCATATTTTCAGCTATGAAATATCATATTTTCAATCATATTAACAATTTGTTGTAAATTTGTTATAATAAATTGTCATTTTTCTTGCTCTTTTGGACTATATGAAATGTTAGTACATAGGAGCTTATAAATTTGTTCTCACTTTAATGAAACAAAAGGATAATATCTGGAAGCATATTATGTACTTTATAGATCTCATTTTTGAAAAAAATTTACTTTTGAATTGCATGCTTATTGCTTATTCTGGTGTTTTATTGTTTTATGACTTGGCTTTCATTCATTTTTTCAAGTTTTTTTTTTTTTAACACTACCTGCTATATGCCAGTTGTTTGTTAGGTACTGGAGACAATTAGGTAGCTTGGGAAGCTTTCATGTTATTTAA
This sequence comes from Geosciurus inauris, assembly GCA_004024805.1. NCBI lineage: Eukaryota > Metazoa > Chordata > Mammalia > Rodentia > Sciuridae > Geosciurus > Geosciurus inauris. The sequence goes on from PVHX01000231.1 coordinate 238,741, forward strand.
ATTCTAATGGTTTATGTGATGCTCAGTAAATGTCTGTCTGAGCTTATTTATCTGTCCATCTGATTAGCTCCAAAATATAAATGAAAGCTTCTTGGAGTAAATTGTATTTTCTTAGTTTAGGAAGAAGAAAAGATAGGATTTTTCAGAGTCTGATGTCTATTAATCTTATGACCAGGGAATTTTTTTTTTTTTTTTTTTTTTTTTTTTTTTTGAGGGAGGAATTTGCAAAGCTGTAAGTTTGATTTCCGTGTACTTGTTAGGGAGGACCTCCTGAAATGATGGAATTACAGTTTTGAAATTCAGGATTGAAATGCTGCTTGAACTTTAAATTCTGGAGATAGAATGAGAGCCTAAAAGGACCTAAAAGCTCTCATAGTTATCTAATGATTAGTATGTAGGTGATAAACAAGTTATCAAAAACCAAGTGTGTTATGAATGCAGTATAGACAGCTGACATTTTTTTTTGGTAGGAAATTAAATCTTGTGAGATTTAGATGTTTATTTTGATTTTTGTAGCAAATGTTTAATCAAAATTAGGCCATCTCAAAGGAGTGACCAATTCTTTATCTACTGGGTCATGACACATTTATATGGATCTATGAGTTATTAATTGAACTACATTTAGCATCCCTAAAATGTTGAGAAAGCTACGGCTGTGGCTTCATACAGCATATTCACATTACAGCCTCCATGACCTTTAGGACCATACCGTCTTGTCATACATTCTAGGCTATGGAGTCTTATTCATGCAAGAAAAAATTAGGATTTAATGTTTAGAAAATTAAATGTATCTTAGCCAGGTGCGATGGCACACGCTTGTAAGCCCAGCACTTTGGGAGGCTGAGACAGGAGAATCGTGAGTTCAAAGCCAGCCTCAGCAACGGTGCGGCACTAAGCAACTCAGTGAGAGCCTGTCTCTACATAAAACATAAAATAGGGCTTGGGATGTGGCTCAGTGATTGAGTACCCCTGAGTTCAATCCCCAGCACAATCAATCAATCAATCGATCAATTTGATGTATCTTTTATATTTAGTGATTATTTTCTGTTGCTAAATATTTTAATCTTAATTACTAATACTTGGATATGTAAATTGTAGTGGACCTAAAAAGATGGCTAGTAACCTTAGTAAATACAGGAGTAAAGACGAAAAGCATATTTATTGTTTCCTTCCTTATTTTGTTCCTAAAATATTTATTTTTATTCCCATTAATTAAGAATGCATAGGTAAAAATAGTAAATAGCAACATATTGAGCACATTAAAATACTAATTGAGCCAGCGTGGTACCAAGCCTATAATCCTTGCAACTTACTGAGGAGTCTAAGGCAGGAGGATCAAAAGTTCAAGGCTATCCTTGATAATTTAGTGAGATCTTGTCTCAAAATTTAAAAATAAAAATAAAAAAGTGGGGCATATAGCTCAGTGGTAGAGCACCCTGGTTTCAATTCTGAACATTGTAAAAACAAAACAAACCTCCTCCCTCAAACTAAACGTATATACCTTTTAAACATTTAGCATTTCTTTATGGTACAGTTTTCAAAATTCTTGAGTTTTTTCAAGTGTACAGTACATTATTTCTGTCTTTAGTTTTTCTAATGTGCAGTAGCACCATTCTTAATATGAAGTTTAAAGATGAGTAAAATGATCTGAAGAAGAGTATACCTTTCTTACAGATGGTTGTATCTTTTGAAATAATACTTTTTTTTAAGTTGTTGATTGACCTTTATTTATTCATTTATTTATATGCAGTGCTGCGGATCGAACCCAGTGCCTCCCACATGCGAGGCAAGCGCTCTACCACTGAGCCACAATCCCAGCCCCTTGAAATAATACTTTTAAGAATCCTTATTTCCCAGGCATGGTGGTGCATGCCTGTAGTCCATGCCTGGGGGCTGAGGCAGGAGGATAGTGAGTTCAAGTTCAAAGCCAGCCTCAGCAAGTTGCTTAGGCGAGGCACTAAGCAACTCAGTGAGACCTTTTCTCTAAGTAAAATACAAAATAGGGCTGAGGATGTGGCTCAGTGGTTGAGTACCACTGAGTTCAATCTGTTTTCCCCCGCCCTGTCCCCCAAATACTTATTTGGTACCTGAGTCCTTGATCTACTTTGAGTTTATTTTTGTGCAAGGTGAGAGATAGGGGTTTAATTTTCATTTAATTTCATTTCGTTTTTCATTTGCCTTGCCTAAAGTTTTCTAAAATTCTTCTTTCTTTTTTTAAATTAGTATTCTTTACTGAGATGTACTGATTGATGTAGCTACATTTCTGAAATAGGCTACAGATGTATTTCCCAAAGAACCAAAGGCCAACAGCAGATGCTAATCACAATAAGGGGAAGGGGAGAGTAGAGGTACTTTGGATTAGACAGATGGGAGAGGAGGGAGTATGGGAGTAGAAATGATAGTAGGATGAATTGGACATCATTACCTTATATGCATATTAGGATTACATGACCTGTGTAACTCTGCATTATGTACAACCAGAAAAATGAGAAGTTATACTTCATTTATGTATGATGTGTCAAAATGCGTTCTACTGTCATGTATAACGAATTAGAACAAATAAAAAATTTTAAAAATGTAGGAAAATGAAAAAATAGCAAAAAAAAAATCCTTATTTATGTAAATAGGTTTTATTGAACTTTGGCTTTGTCCCTACAATGAATAGTTACACATTTTAAAGAAAAATTACAAGTGTAGGATTATGAAAATAGATAACAATAAATTCATATGCCATGAAAAAAAATCGAATTGTCACATATCTTATGTAACCTGTCCATCCATATAGAGCAATTAGTTGTGATTTCACATTAGGTTTATATTCTTTGACTAACTCCTTGCCTAAATTTTTCCAAAATTCTTTTTTCTTTTTTTAAATCAGTGTTCTTCACTAGGATGTGCTGATTGATATAGCTGTGTTTCTAAAATTGGCAAATGTAGCTTTTAGATTTTTGCAATTTGTTTTATTTAGTTCTTTATCAAATGATTTACCTAAGTATCATGGTTTGTTTTGTTTTGTTTTGTTTTGTTTTTTGAGCAAATACTTAATAACAATTTGTATACCCAACTCTGGGAATACAAAGATGAATAGGTTGACTTTGCTTATAAATATGTCTGAAGCTGCTGTATGTTTTATAGGATATAATTTATTATCTTCTCTGCAGTTTTTATCTATTAGCATTAAATCTCTGATTTTTAGGAACAAAAGTTTCTGTGTTGCTTTCAGATGTATTGTAATTTTGAAGCCAGAACAATAATCCATTCAAAGTTCTAAAATTATGGTTGAATAAATAAGACATATTTTCTGGTGCTAGAACTCTCAGCCTCTCATTATTTTGCAGATACACAAAGAAATTGTACCCACATTTGAACATAAAATAAACAATATGAATAACAAGACTTTCTGAGATGTATACCTGAGTGGAAGATGGAGGACCAAGGCCCTGAATGCCTTTTCCTGTTTTAATTTGTTTGCTTTTTTTTTTTCATTCCAGATAGTGTGACATTTTTTTAACTTTTTTGCAGTGAAGTTGAGAGAGAAATATATGTTAAATAGGTGAAATATGAGGAGAAAGTTATTTTATGACACTCTTTAAAGAGTGAATTTTAGTCTGCAATAAGTAAATGTATGTTTTGCTTTTCCAGGTTGGTGCTCTATTTGTATTACCATGCACAGTTAGTAACATACTTATTCCACCTCCCAACCAACTCAGTTCAAGAAAATGGAAAGAATATATCGCTAAAAAGCCTAAGGCAATCAGTGGTAAGTAGTAAATCTTTATTATCATCACAAGACAACACAAATAATATATTTATCAAATTTGAAATGAAGTTCACATTTCTTTATTGGAATATAGTATTTGATTATTTTTAACCATTTTCATTAAAAATATATCAGTGATCAAAAGGCAGAACTTTCGTTCAATTAGATAGCTAATTATATTGAACATTGGTTTCTTAGAGACATTTCAGGAACTAAATATATGAAAATAGAGTGGTTCACTTATATGGTGCATTAAAAAAGTGAACCTGTGGTGGCAATTTTCTGAAGAAATTAGAACTTATTTAATGGCTAAACTATCTGCTCTGTAGTGTTCTAGGTACTTTAAAAATACTGATTCATTTAATTTTTACAATAATCCTGTGGATTTGTTTTTATCCCTATTTTACAGATGAGGAAATTGGTACTTAGAAAAGTTAAAATCTTGGTATAAATACTGACTATGTGAGTTAATACTTCTGCAGGTTCTCCAAGGATTTGTACTTGGGCTATACTACACTCTGTTGTTGCTGTAGTATTCTATTATTTTCACAGTATTAAAATGAATCTTAACTTCTCTTATAAAGTTAGAAGTTATTTAACTCCAAATTCAAACGTTGGATTTTCACTATGTAATTATGGCTCAAAATATTAAAGTTACTTTCTCAAAAATCTTATATAGCTTGTTGAAATATGTTCCTTCATACTTTTGCTTTGGTATTGGTGATTTTTTAAAAAAATCATTCAATTATTTGTCTAAAAATTTTTGAGCCTCTAGTTTTTGCAGGCCATGCTGTGATAGAACTGAGAACCATAGTCAGAACATTTTCTACTAGGACTACTGTAAAAGAAATCTGTTGAAATACTCCATAGAGCCCTAGTATTCTGAGGAATACAATTTAGAAATAAACAACTTATACAGTATTATATAGGAAATAAATAAGATACTGGATTCTGGTTTAGCAAATGTTGAATTTGAGATTTAGATAAGATACTGATGTGGAAATTTAAATCTATAGTTTAAAATGTAAGTCTAGATTGCTAGAGAAACAGTCAGGCTTAGTGATTTAGATTTTGTTTACCAGCAATTTTATTTACTGTGTAACAAACTGTCTTAAAGTGCACTGGCTTAAAATTCACAAGAATGGTCCAAATTGAAGGAGGAGGTGACTACGAGATTGTGAATACTATGCAGCCACCAGCGTGAAAGCTTACTATTGGTATATGTAGGCAATAATTAGGAATGGTTGAAAAAAAAAGATACATAAACACAACATGGCTAGAGAAGAGACCCAAGTATAGGATCTTTGGAAATAACTGCATTTAGATTAAAGTGGAGAAAAAGTTAGGAAAATGATTTAATTAATGGGTGTTGGAAGTCCCCAGTAAGTTATAAACATTAACATTAGCATCATAATACCGTTTATTGCATTATAGAAGGTACTTTGAGAAGTATGAGAATTAAGAGAGAGTCAAAGTGGATCTTAGATTTGAGGAGGTAGATTTGTGGACCCTTTCTTTGTGAAAGTTGTAGTCAAGTGAGGAATGTATTTTGAAAAACAATCATAAGCCTGTTTAGCCAGTGGTGTGAGGTAAAGAGAAGGGTACTTCCAGAGCATGTAACTTAGCATGTCCTCCGTAGCTCCCGGGAGGCTTCCAGGAGGAAGAGCCATCAGTGCACCACAGTGCAGTTTTAAACCTTCTCACCTACTCATATGGAATATATGTGTATATGGTGATTTTAGAACATGCTGAAACAAAATCAGAAATAAATTTCTTAAGTGGCAATTATAGTCAATTTGCTTATGCTTCATGAAATTATGGGATAATATCCATTTCTCAGTATTGCATATGTCTAAGGCTGATAATATGAATTGGATTTTAACACCTAAATAGAGTATATTCTTGATAATCCATCTCTTATTTTTTTCTTGTAACTTTCTACAACTTCAAATAGCTACTTTGAGGTTTTAATTTTAAGACAATTTATTGAAGCTGAGTGTGGTGACTATAATCCAGTGACTTGGGAGGCTGAGGCAAGAGGATCACAAGTTCAAGGTCAGCCTCAGCAACTTAGCAAGGGCCTAAGCAACTTAATGAGACCCTGTCTCAAAATAAAAAAATTCTAAGGGCTGGTAATGTGACTCAGTGGTAAAGCACCTGTGAGTCAAATCTCCAGTACCAAAACAAAACAAAAAAATATAATTTATTGATTTGGAATTTATTCAGTTTTTTTGTTTGTTTTTGCATGATTTTTATTGCAACTTGAAGAAAGTATCATGTGGCTTGATCTCATTTTTTAAAAAATTATTGCTTCTTGAAATTTATAGATTAATAGTGGTAACTTCTGAATAATAATAAAACACAGATCACATGATAGTCTTTGAAACCAGATTGTTGATTACTGATTAGGCTGGATCATTAAGGGTTGATTAAACTGACACTTTACTGTATTTTTTTAAATCTTAGAAGTAGCAACAAAATCAAATTTGATAGCTGATTAAGTTCTGTTCTACCTATAACCCTTTCTGAAGGAGAAATTTATTACTTACCCCGTTAACTCCTTTTATAAAAATAGAGAAACTAAGTTTTAGTTAATATAAAAGTTTTTTGCATCCAGAAAACTTTACATCCCTCCCCTTATCCTACTATTAGTAGCTGCTTCTCTCACTATCCTAAATAATATATCAAATCTCAGATCATACCCCTAAATCACAGCTGTTTCTCCATTGCCTACTGATGTACCCAACTACACTGTATTTGTACCTGTATAAGGTGGAGTCACCTAACTAAACCCTGTACTCTTTCCTAAAACTATTTTCTGATTTTCGTACTTTGTGTCTTTGTTACAAATTCTTTCATTCATTGTCTGATCCGTTCAGTTTGTCAGTCATACCTTCCATTTATTTATTTGAAAATAAATCAGATATTGTGTATCACTTATGATACTAGCATCTGGTGTTGCTGCTCAAAGAGATAGACTCTATCTTCTTCCCATGGAATTTACACTATAAAATAGAAAATAGATATTGCAAACTAATTATAAATCTTATTGTAACATTGTATTTGATAGTAACTGACTAGAACAATCACTAGGGTATATTACATGAAAAAAGGAAGGTATATAATGGTGTTGCTACCATTTGTGGTAAAAAAAACTGTATTGAGCATTAACATTTTTATATGTGTTCGATATTCATTTTTTCATAGCTATTTTTACTGAGCACCTACAATATGCTAGGCACTGTTTTACATGCTAGACCCAGTATTAAACAGAACAAAATCCTTTCATTCAAGGAGCTTATAGTGGAGGTAACAGTTTTGCTTCTTCCCCCAGATAGCCATATAGCTAGGTCTCTTAATTTTTTTAAGCCTTTAATCCATAGTCGTTTTCTCATTCAGAAACCATTTTGCCATTTCTCTTCAGTAATTACTGCTAATATACCAAATGTGTGCCTGCCTTATACTTAATGGATTCTCAGAAATATTTGTTAAAAAATAAGTGAAATATACAATGTATTTTCAGATAGTAATAACTACTGTTACAACAAATAGGGAAAGGCTTTCAGTGAACTCCATCTGTGCAGTGTGAACCAAAGTTCATGCCTTGGTTTTCATTATTTTATTTGGTTTCATTCTGTATAAAATATGTACTAATATATTAGTTTGTTCTATGTGATGCTGCTGTTTTTAATATCTTAAAAATCACTAAATATCAGCAACTTATTATGGTTTAAAATAAACAGTACTCAATTTGAAGTATGTTTAAATTATAATAGAATGCTTTTTAATAGTGATATTCAGTCATATATTCAGAAATTGTTATATTGTTTTCATATATTTTTTGACCATTCATATTTCTTCTTCAGTGAAGTGCTTGTTCAGTTCCTTCCCCCATTTATTGATTGGATTTATGTGTGTGTTTGTGTATGTTAAGTTTTTTGAGTTTTTTATATATCCTGGAGATTAATGCTTTATCTAAGGTTTAGGTGGTAAAGATTTTCTCCCATTCTGTAGGCTCTGTCTTCAAGTTCTTGATTGTTTCCTTTCCTGTGAGGAAGTTTTTTGGTTTGATACCATCCCATTTATTGATTCTTGATTTTATTTCTTGTGTTTTAGGTGTCTTATTGAGGAAGTCAGTTCTTAAGCCAATATGATGGAGAGGACTTACTTTTTCTTCTAGTTAACCCAGAGTCTCTGGTCTAATGCCTATGTCCTTGATCCACTTTGAGTTAAGCTTTGTGCAGGGTGAGAGAGAGAAGTTCAAATTCATTCTAGTACATATGGATTTCTAGTTTTCCCAGCACTATTTGTTGAAGAGGCTATCTTTTATCCAATGTGTGTTTATGGTGCCTTTGTCTAGAATGAGATACTTGTATATATGTGGGTATGTCTCTATGTCTTCTATTCTGTTCCATTCAGGACTGTTGTGGTGCCAACACCATGCTGTTTTTGTTACTGTAACTCTGTAGTATAATTAAGGTCTGGTATTGAGGTGCCTCCTGCTTAAATTTTCTCACTGAGGATTACTCTGACAATTCTGGGCCTTATTTTTACAAATGAATTTCATTACTGCTTTTCCCATTTTTATGAAGAATGTCATTGGAATTTTAATAGGCATTAAATCCCTGTGTTCAACATCTAGCAATTAAAGAAATGAAGATTAAAACTACACTGAGATTCTGTCTCATTCTAGTCAGAATGGCAGTTGTAAAGAATATAAGTAACAATAAACATTGGTGAGGATGTGGGGAAAAAGGTAACTCGTACATTGTTGGTGGGACTGCATATTGGTGCATCCACTATGGAAAGCAGTATGGAGATTCCTTAGAAAACTTGGAGTGAAGTTTGACCCAGTTATCCCACTCTTCAGTTTATCCCCAAAGGACTTAAAATCATCGTACTACAGTGACAGAGCCACATTAGTGTTTGTAGAAGCTCAATTCACAATAGCTAAGCTATGGAACCAACCTAGGTGTCCTTCAACAGATGAATGGATCAAGAAAATGTGGTATATATACACAATGGAATATTACTCAGCCATAAAGAAGAATGAAATGATGGCATTTGCTGGTAAATGTCTGGAACTTGAGAATATCACACTAAGTGAAATAAGCCAATCCCCAAAAACCGAAGGCAGAATGTTCTCTCTGATATGTGTTATGAATATACAACTAGGGTAATTCCACATCATGTACAACCCCACATCATGTACAACCACAAGAATAGGATCCTAATTAGAGTAAGTTATATTTCATATAAATACAATATGCCAAAATATACTCTACTTTCATGTATATCTAAAAAGAACAAATAATAAAAAATTTGTTTATGAGAAAAATGCTAAAGAAATATGAACTAATGAAATTATCTAAACCCTATTATATTTCTAAAGAAAGACTTCCATAGTGAAAGGCCAGATATATAATGAAAAATGTCTAATTTGTACAGTGACATTTTATGAATTATAAAAATTTAATAATTATCTGCAAATTCTTACATATAAATAATACAAAAAGCTACCAATATTGTAAACCTACTCCAAATACTTTGCATTCATTGTCTTTGCTTCTCAGAACAATAATGAAATGTAAATTTTTCAGTCTTTGTATTACAAATGAGAAAATCCAGGGACAAAGTGAGAAATTTTTCTAATATCACAGGGAAGAATCAGAATTTCTACCCAATTCTGAAAGTATCTAAAGGCCATGCCTGATCTTTTTTGTTAAATCACTTAGAACATCTTTTGAAAAAAATTTTAAAAACTTGTTCTTTTCTTTTATATTGGCTTGGCCCTTGACATTTATGGAAATTTTTGTCCCTATGTAGCAAAATAGGTTGTGATAATTTTATATATCTGATAATTTACAATTCTGTGTTTGTTTTTGCCTCATTTATTTAAAATTGGAATTCTTTTAGAATGAAAATTGTTTAAAGTGCTCTTGAAGGAAAATAATGCCTTTTTGTTTTTTGACCTTACAAATGTTCTAATAATATTTTTAAAGGGAGTTGACTAATAAGGACTGAAGGAATGTTTTGAAATGATGATGCATGCCCCTTCTTAGAACTCGGATCAACATGATGTATGTGTTTCAAAATAGTGGCCTGAAACTGATAAGGTTAAAATGACACTACATACTTGATCTATAAATAGTTTCCATCTTTAGAAACAAAGCACTCTGGTAAAGAAAAGACAGTAAATTTTAGTAGCAGAATCAAAGTATTCTTTCAGTCAGGAACATTTTTTAAGATGGGCCATATATATTCTACTTCATGAAATGAGTCTCAGTAAATATAAAAGAATAGAACTAATGCATAGTATGTTCTGCAGTTACAATGAAATTAAGTTAGAAATCAACAACAAATCTAATAAATCCTGCAAATATTTGGAAATTAACAAATTTGTAAATAACTTTAGGTCAAAAAAGAATCAAAAAGGAAACTAAAAAATTGTTGTAACTGAATGAAAATAAAAACTAACATATCAAACTTAAGAAAAATAGCAAAAGCAGTATTAAGAATATCATAAATATTTACTGTAGAATGGAAGAAAAATGTAAGATCAGTATCTTTTTATTTAAATTTTTTTTAATTATAAATGGATACATCTTTATTTTGTTTACTTATTTTTATGTGGTGCTGAGAATTGAGCTCAGTGCCTCACATGTGAGAGGCAAGAGCTCTGCCACTGAGCCACAACCTCAGCCCCATAAGATCAGTAATCTTAAGTTATCAACTTTAAGAAGCAGTAAGAATTAAATCCAAGTGAATAGAAGGAAGAAAATAGACCAGAAAGGAATAAATAAAATATTGTTAAGTATATCTAATGAGAGAAGTACAAGACCTATGCACTGAAAACCACCCAATATGACTGAGAATAATTAAAGAAGATATACAAAATGGAGAGATATACCATATTCATAGATTGGAAAACTCATTATTAGTACTATAGTTTGGATCTGGGATGTTTCTGAAAGGCCCATGTGTTAAAGCCTTGGTTCCCAGCCCAGGGTATATTAGGATGTAGTGGAACCTTTAAGAGATGAGGCCTAGTGAGAGGTAGTTAGGTCATTCGGGGTGAAAATCCTCAAAAGGGATGTTGGAACCCTTGTTCCTTCCTGTCTCTCTTTGCTTCCCGGCTGCCATGAGGTGAGCCCCTCTTGTGCTCCTGCCATGACATACTGCTTCACCACAGCCCCAGAAGTAATGGGCCGTCCAATCAAGGACTAAAACTTCCAAAACTGTGAGCCAAAATAAACCTTTCCACCTTTTCAGTCAGTTATCTCAGGTGTTTTATCACAGTGCAAGAAACCTGACTAGTATAATTAATCAGATGACAGTATTCTCCAAATTAAATTAAACATTCAGTCTCATCTCTATCAAAATTCCAGCAGAACTTTCCATAGAAATTGAAAAATGGATCCTCGATTTATATGGAATTTAAAAAGGCTTAGAAGAGCCAAACCAATTTTGAAAATTTTGAGACCTTACACTACCTGATTTCATGACTTGTTATAAAGCTGCAGTAATCAAGACAGTTGGTATTAGATTAAGAATATACATACATCAGTGAAACAGAATAAATACAAAGGTGCCAGTGGAAAATGAGTTGTCTCTTCAACAAAATGCTGGAAGAATCAGATACCATTTATAAAAAATGTGTATTTAGATATTTTAGACTATATATATTTTTGACTTATTTTACATAAAAATTAATTCAAAATGGATCATATATCCAAATTTAAGAACTGCAGCTATAAAACTTGAATAAGGTAGCAGATACCAAAAACATAATATGTGAAATGGAAAAAAATTGTATAAATTAGAATCTGCCAAGATTTAAAAAGTCCACTTTTTGAAAAATGTTAAGAAAATTAAATGAGCTATTCATTGAGAGAAAATAGTTCTAATCATTTATCTGACAATTGACATACATGAAAAAATTCTTACAACCCAATAATAAAATAGTCCTATTTTTAAGTGAATCAGACTTAAATAGATACTTCGTTTGTCATGTGAATGGTTAATAAAGCACATGAAAAGATGTTCAACATCACTAGTCTTTTGGGATACGCAAATTATAGCTAAAATGTGATACTACAATACAGTCATGAGAATGACTATAATTAAAAACAGTGACTATCAGATGTTGATGAGAATGTAGAGAAATTGCAAATCTCGCCCATTGTTGGAGGGGAAGTATAATAGAACAGCTACTGTAAAAAACAATGTGGCAGTTAAACTTAGGCTTGTCTATACAACCCAACACTTTCATTCCTAGGTATCTACCCAAGAGAAATAAGAACATACGTTCACATAAATACTTGTGAGCAAATGTTTATAAAAGCATTATTCATAATAGCTAAGAATTGGAAACTAGAAATATCCATCATCTAGTAAATAGATAAAATTTGTTTTTTTTTTTCTTCATACAATGTAGTACTCAACAGTAAAAGACGAATGAAAAATTTGGGGCAACCTGAAAATATACTAAGTTTATAGATAATGTCAGACAAGATTATGTATTGTTTGTTCATTTATGAAATTTCTGTGAAAGGTAAGAGTAGACTGCAAGATCAGTAGTTGCTTGAGGCCATGGGTAAGAAGGAGATTGACTGCAAAGGTATGATGGAAGTTTTCTAAAACAAGTTTATTTATAGTGATAGATGGACAATTGTGTAAGCTCCCCTACTTTATTAAAGTTAACTTTTAATATGTGCATGTATGGTATATAGATGTATATACATGTATGCATAAATTATACCTCCTTAAGTTTTTTTATTTTTTCTAAAAATCAGTTGAAGTTCCTTTTACCTAAATGTAGAGTTCTGTTCCTTTCTCTAGTTCAGTGATTCCTAATACCATTTACTCATTAGAATCACCCTGACAGTGATTTTTAAAAGTCAAGCTGTGTCCCACCTGAAAATAAATCAGTCCAGATATCTGTGGTGAACCCAGGGCATCAATAATGTGTAAAAGCCCATGAAGTGATTCAAATGTGCAACCAAGACTGAGAACCTCTGCTCTCTGGGGTGCCCTTTTCAACCCTGGGTTAGGAAATCGCTGCTCCTGAAGAGAGTCTTGCAGGTACTCTAGAACAGAGGAAGGATTGAGAGTCACTGCGTTAGATATTTAATGCTTTATCTACAAAGCAGGATAATAACACTTGTCTAGTATATTTCAGACATGTTTGAATCAAATTGGTAATGGAGGTAAACACTTCATAAACTCTGCAGTAGCTTTTTGTTATTCTTCCCCATCTTACAGGCCTTCTGTGTCTGCAGAACAATAAAGAAGTCGTTGTTCATAATAATGAGGAAGATCTTGAAATATCTTCTAAATAGCTTCTCTATTCATTATTGCTTTCAAATTGTACATTTTTTTCTCGTAATGAAGAAGAAATGTGTACATTTTGTGATCCTAATGTTATTTGTTTAAAAATAGTCATGGTAGAATCTATAAATCCTGCATTTTAAAACTTCACAGCAAAAGGCTTCATACAACTATTCAACAATACTGTTGTTCTTAAAATCATTTTAGATTTCTTCTAGAATTTAGCCTCATTTTCTTGGATAATCTCAGTGGCAATTAAGTTTCATGCTATATTGTTCAGAGCTTAGTCTGATGAATAAGATGGGGAATCAAATGAGAATATATTTTTTGAAAATTCTTTATGAATATAAAGTAATTAGATTCCTTTTTCTTATGCCTCATTACCTGGCCTTAGATCTTTTTCAAAAGTCTAAACCAAGTGTGGTGATGCATGCCTATAATCCTAGCAACTCAGGAGACTAAGGAGGAGGATCTTGAGTTCCAGATCAACCTAGGCAACTTAGCAAAACCTTGTCTCAAAATTAAAAATAACAAGGGCTCTCTCTGCTTCCGGATCACCGTGAAGTGAGCTGCTTCCCTTTGCCACACACTCCACCATTGATGTTCAGCCTCATCTCAAGCCCTATGAAATGGAGCCAGCTTTCTGTGGACTAAGACCTCTGAAACTGTGAGCCCTCAAATAAACTTCCTCCTCTTAAAAAAAAAAAAGAGAGAAGGAAAGAAAAGAAAAAAATAGCAAGGGCTAGAGATGTAGCTCAATGGTAAAGCACCCCTGAATTTGGTTCCTAGTGTTGGGGAAAAAAAATGTTAGGTCTAGAATTGAGCAGTGATATTGTTGGAAAGAGTGAGCTTCCTATGATGCCTACGTTGAATAGTAGGTATTATGTTAGTGTTTAATTTGGGGCATGATTATTAAAATAACTGATTATATTGCCATTTCTTAAGAGAGAGAGAGTGTGTGTGTGTATATATATATATATATATATATATATATATAATAATTATCAGTAAGTCAGTATATTCACTTAATTAGAATATTCTTTTCCCTAGTTGTGTGGTAGATATTTTTATTTTTATTTACATCACATGCTGTATTATTTCCCGTTCAGATTAATATGATTTTGTTTTAATATTGTACTGCTAAAATAGTATAAGCAAGGGTGTCAGAGGGTTTTTAAAACCACTAAGAGAAAAGGAAATAAATGGGGGGGGAGATTTCATTATAATCAAAGGGAGATCAGCAGAGTAGAGGGAAGGGACCATGGGGAAGGAGGAGAGGAGGGAAAGGGGAAGTACTGGGGAATGATATTAGCCAAAGTATATTGTTATATTGTGTGCATGTAGGAGTATGTAATAAATCCCATTATTATGTACAACTATAATGCACCAATACAAAATATGAAAAAGAGCAAACTAAGAAACCTCTTGTTACAGAATTAAAACATGAAAAGCATGAATAGAAGTGTTTTAAAAGCCACCAAGAAACTTACTGATATAGAGTATGAATTGATTTTTTATTATTTTTTTTACTAATGAAATATTAATGACACATGCCTTTATTATAGTTTACATGTTAATTTGTAAACTTTGATGCAAGTAACAGACACTTGGTAGTTTTTGCATCTCCCACTTTATCTATGGTGTGACAAAAATGTATGTATGTTCTTGGTAAAGGGACATACAAGCCAAACACCTCATTCTTGGTTGATAATATAAATATAGCATTTGAAAATGGAAATTTTCTTTTATAATATTTTTTCCTTATTTCTTTAGGATGAGTGATGAGAACTGAATAACTATGCTGATTGCAAATCTGTTACTCTTTGTAGTATTTGCATACAGATTACTTAATAAGTGTTCAGTTAACACTTGGAAAATTTGGAACAACCCTTTTTAAGTGACTACATAGTTTTTATTGTTAGAGAAGTTCTTTTAAGTAAATATTTTTCTTTTGAGGAAAGTAAGATTATTATAATCGCAAGCTTCAGCATTTAAAAGACTAACAAAGGTAATGGAGCTTAAATATAGAAAGGATGTCATAGTTTGAAGAGACACACAGCTTGAGTTGGCAGAGTGCTAAGAAGATAAATGAGTTAAGGTCATTGTATCTTTTGGTAGAGCTTAGTTTCAAATAAAACTTGTTACAGGTATATTTATGTTAATAACCTTAATTAAATTTTCTATAATTGCTATTTATGAATAGAATAAATGTCTCTTACAGTCTTACCAAAAAAATTTTTGTATACTTTATAATTCTTTGGGGATAGGCTTTACCCAAGATTTGTTAATGTTTGTGAAGTAAAGTGTTATAATAAAGTGACAGTGTTGTTCTGTTCTTAGCATTTTTGGATGTATGAATGTGTGAATTCACAGTATCCTGTAGACTATATGAAAGACCTTGTATAAGTTGTGTGGTCATCTACTGTAGAGAACTTTTGTTTTGTGAGCAGAACTTTACATTTCCAAGATAAAGATAGATTTTTTGAAAACAGCTTCAAGCTTTATTGAGATAAAATTCACATATCATATATTATAGCCTATTGAAAATATGCAGTTTCACAGTTTTTGTATAATCAGAGTTGTGCAGCCATCATTAAAATCAATTTGAGTATATTTGCATCTCGCCAAAAGGAAATCATAGACCCATGAGCAGTTATTCCCCATTCCTGCCACTTATCCCTCTCCCCTGTGTCCTACCCTCTGTCTGTGTCAGTTTGACTATTTGGAGCATTTCCTTTTATGTTAATTGTTTAAGTGTAGTCTTTAATGACTGACTTTTTTCACTTAGCATAGTGCTTCCAAAGTTCTATGTTGTAGCAAGTGCTCGCTGCCTATTTTTATTACTGAATAATATACCATTTTTTAGATATACCACATTTTATTTATTCATTCATTAGCTTATTGACTTTTGGGGCTGCTTTGGGGTTTTATGAATAATAATGCTATGAGTATACATGTATAGACTTTAAATTGTTTTGAGTATACATTAAGTGAACATGTTGAGTTTCTTCTCTTTTTCAGTGTCATAAAATAGAAATTTAGGTTGATTGAAATCTTTTTTAATTAAAATATTTATAACCACAGATTTCTTCCTAAGCATTCCTTTAGCTATGTTCTATAAAATTCAGTATATTGTGTATTTACTTTTATTCATCCTAGGGATTTTTAAATTGCTCTGTAATTTCTTCTTGGACCTATTTGTTATTTAGTGCTGTGGTGTTTAATTTCCACATATTTGTTAATTTTCCAATTTTGTAATTTCACTACATTGTAATAGGAATACATACTTTTTCTGACTTTAGCCCATTTAAGTTTATTGTACTTTTTCACTCCAGTATTTCCACTGGTATTTTTGTTAACTATAGTTTTTATAGTCTCTATTTGATGAGACATTTTTCTTTAAGCATGATTTCCTTTAGTTCTTTGAACATATTTATAGTTTTTGCTTTGAAGTCTTTGTTACAGCTGACATTTGGGCCCTTATAGATGTTTTCTGTTGCCTGTTTTTTTCTCTCTATAGGTATCACACTTTTCTATTTCTTTGAATGTCTCATAACTTTTTTGATGAAAGTGACACTTTAGGTCCTCCCACCCTTTTCATGGATTGTTTTTGTTTGCTTGTTTGGTTGATGAGTAGCTGGGCTATTTTAATGAAATCTATTTTCTCTCTCAATGTAAAGGCTTTGCTGTCACATTTCAGAGGGTTGTAGCCATCAATGGGGACATATTCACCCTGGGAATAAGGTGGTTTTTGCAGGTATTTCACTTCTTCCTTTCCTAACCTCTTACTTGTCCTCCTCATTGGGACAAGCCTCCTCACCCAGCTGTTAGATTCTGCTGATTTCCAGCTTATTGTTTTACTGGGGCTTACATAGCTCTGTAGACACTTAAATTGCTGATTCAGTTAACTTTGGATAATTTTTGATGTTGATCTTTGTATTGGATTCTCACTCCAGGGTGGCTCTTCTTACTGTCCATTTCCCTGATTCTCTCTATTGAACTAGATCTTTGATTTTGTGCCTGTGAGTGAGCTGGGGTGATGGCAGTTTGGTGCCCATTGTTGTCAGCTTGCCTATCCTGGAGTAGAGCTTCCACCTTGAGCAGGGACTGAGTGGAGGAAGGGAGTCCCTGAAATCTCATACTCGCCAGAAAATCAGCCTTTTCAACTTGGAATTGAGGAGCTGAGAGCTGCTGGCTGGTTCCTCCCCATGACACACTATAGCCCTTGATTGGAGCTGAGGGCAAAAGGACACTCACCTTTTTTGCCATGCCTACTCTAATGGGATCGTCTGTCCAACTGCGCTCGGGGGAACAAGCTGGTCATGTTTAAAGTGCTATAGACTCATAATTTTTACCCAGTCTTAGTTTTTTTGCGAGAAAACCTTTCTTCATTTGCTATCTGGTGAAATTTTGGGATAATTTTGCCAATTATATTGCTGGGAGTGGTTCTTCAGATGTCCTGTACTTCCATCTCAATAGCCCCTAAAATAAACTTAAGGGAAAAAGGGACATGGATACTTTTTTAAAGAGGTAACTCTCACTGACCTAATGTATTGCTTTGAATTGGTGTAATCAGTCAGGAGCAAATATAATTACCCAGGGAGAATATTTGACTGCAAGGAAATGAGGCAAGGGCATATTTGCAATGCATGAAGGCTTAGAGGAGCTAGTAAAGAAGATTGAAAAAGCATGATCAGAGTGGAGGTGGGGGGCAGTATTCAAGGAGGGAAAGCCTTTCAATAGAATCTATTGCTTAGGGAAAGAGCCAGACAAACTCATATTAAACATTCCCTGAAGTTGGGCCGCAGTTGACTCTGGTAGTCTCTACTTATTTTGCAGTCCTTTTGGTCTCTTCCTATTCTTTGAGATCTCTTCCATCTCTGGAGTTCTTTAGTTCTACACTATCACTTTCAGATCATTGTCCTTCTAAGCAGTATTCCAAGATGTCTTCTATTATCAGTACTCCTACTATTATGCCACTTAAATTTTTACATGTAATGTATTTTCTATTGACTTACCATTATGGAATATAAGGATTGTAAACTTCTTCATGCTGTTTCAATCTCTTTTTATTTTTTCTTCCCATCTTTACGTTAACACTTACTGAATACTTCCTATGTACTAAGTACCAAAGCTTTTAGGGCTGTGAAGTTGAACATGATGTAGCCCTGTTGGTAAAAAAGCTTATAGTGTTTTGATTAATTTATTTCTCATTGTTACATGTGATGTTGCTTTCCACATTTTCTTCTTTTTCTTAATTCCTGACTCTTTTTTTTATAAATATTTTTTTAGTTGTTGATGGATCTTTATTTTATTCATTTATTATTTATATGTGGTGCTGAGGATCAAACCCAGTGCCTCACGCATGCTAGGCAAGCACTCTACCACTGAGCCCCAGCCCCAGCCCTCCAGCACTCTTTTGATGGACTCAGACATCTATTGTCATAACTCCTTGAAATTATTTTTGTGAGTAACCCTTATCTTCACTTCAATAACTTATCTTTAGTGCCAGTCCCCCCACCCTCAGTACTGGGGGTTGAGCACAGGAACACAGGGACTTAACCACTGAGCTACATCCTCAGTCCTATTTCTTTATTTATTTAGAGGCAGGATCTCACTAAGTTGCCCAGACTGGCTCAAACTTGCAATTCTCCTGCCTCAGCCTCCTGAGTCACTAAGATTACAGGTGTGTACTGCCACACCCAATTAGCATCAGTTTTGATCTTGTTAGCTGTAATTTTTATATGCAGATATGAATATGGCAATGTAAGAACTAAATATTAATGATTTCATGGTAGTATATGCTATTCTGCTACGTACACAACCTTTATCCTTTAGTATAGCTGGTAAGTAAATTAAATTTTGAGTGCTTATTTTTTGCATTTCTTTTTATTTGATCAAAGTCATGTACATAATTTAAAGTAAAGTATATTATCTCAACAGGTTATAAAATTTGATTTGAAGCAGGCAGTCAATGTTAATGGATATGGGGTTACCCTTATTAAAGGGAATAAAAATATTCTAAAATTAGACTGTAGTGGTAATGGTTACGTAACTGAATATACTGAAAAACTGTTGGATTGTAGACTGTGAGTGAATTCTCTGTCTCTCCCTCTCTCTCCCTTTCTTTCTCTCTCTCTCTCTATCCACACACACACCTAAAAAAAGGTTTTTTTTAAAAAAAATACTTGCTCTCATCACTTCTCTTTTCCATTTCTTCTCCAGAAGCAACCATTTTCAACTCCAGATCCATAAGTTAATTGCTTATATTGTCATTGAAATTTTTTACAAGTAATATATTTTCTGTTGACTTACCATCATAGAATATAAGAATTTTAGTCTCTTTCATTTCTTTGTCCTCACCATACCCTCACATTCTTCTTATTTCCCTTATTTCCCCCAGGATGATCATAGAGTCATTTTATATTAGTATTCATTGTTTTCATTATTGTGGTTATGTAATCACTATTCACAATTGAACCATGTAGCATAGTATCCTGTCAATTATATATAAGAAACCTGTTCTCAAGGATTGGTTAGTTTTACCCTCTATATTTGTTCCATAGCTTTGTGGTGTAAGGCTGTCTTCATCATCATGGAGATTGCTTTTGAATCCTTTGTCCTCCTATTTCTTCATTTATTGCTCCATTTTGTTGGAACACAATCTCTAGTATCTTCCTGTGAAAGAGAGCATAGGTGAAAAAATTTTGAGACCCTGAATGCCTAGAAATGTTTTTATTCTACTCTCTTCTCTCATGTGTAAGTTTTTATATATTTACATCATTTTTAAAAATCTCTATTCTCATTTAGGGAAATTTCAGAAGATAGTGAAAATAAATGGTTCTGTTTAATTTATAATCCTCAACAAAAAGGATTTTACTTCTATTTTTACTCCCAAAGATTTCCTAGTTCTTCTTCAACCTTCACTGTAACCCTCAGTTGATTTGTTTTTAAAATATATTTGAAGCTGTCTTTACTGACCTTGACATAACTAGCATGCCAGATTAATGAATGCTCTCTATTCCCTCTGTAAAATACATATGGATGCTCACTGCAAGAAACAAAAACTATTATTCTTCAGTACAGTCTTTCTTAGCCACGAGGATTGGTTCCAGGACCTTCACAGATACCAAAATCTAAAGGTCCTTAACTCCTTTATGCAAATGGCCTAGTTTTTGTATGTAACATACTCATATCCTCCTATATACTTTAAATCATCGCTACATTACTTATAGTACCTAATACAATATAAATACAACTGTATTGATTGTTGTTTTACTGTATTACTTAGGGAATAATGCAAGAACTATCGATGCAATTTTTTTTTCAGTTATTTTTAATCTTGTTGGTTAAATCCAGGGATACAGAATCTGTGAATGTGGAGGGGCAACTGTTTATCTGTACACTTCTACTCTCACCATTTGAGTTGTATGTGCTTGCAGAAGTCAGTTTATTCTACTTTAAAGAAATAGAATCTGGAAATAGAATATCTGATATGGGTGTGGCCATATAAGAAAAATATCATAGAACTCTGGTGAACGACATCAAAAGAATGAGTATGCAGTTTTAACTTTAAAACTAAAGGTTTATGCTATGTATTGTTTTTATGATTGTCTGCTTTAACAGCTTTTTTAATTTAGTGAACAATTACTGGCCTCAAAAATGTTGAATTAACAGCTTATTTTAAAATAACATGGAAACCTCATTATATTCCTTTGGGTCTCATGGTTGCCACACTATATGTTGCATTTTTGTATACTTGCTGAGATTATTGCTTTTCTTTAGTTCCAGATGTTGAAATAAAAGGAGAGTATTCTAGCTATTATCTGTTGGTACAAGGTAATGGCAGTAGACGATGTAAAGCCACAATGCTTCACTCAGCCAACCAGATAAATGGCTCCTTTGCCCTCAGTTTCATTCATGGAAAGATGAAAACAAAGAAAGAAGAAGCCAAATTGAGTAAGTGCTAACCTAAGTAGAAAAAACCATTTTTACGTTTGTTTGTATATGAATAGTCTGTGATTTTAAGTAGAAGAAATATTAGATGTTTAATGACCTTATTTTCCTCAAACTCTTTGTTACTATTTTTTTTTAATTATATTTTTGCAATTAAAAGTGAGGAGAACTCATTCCTTTTACATTATTCATAATAAAATTTAGTAGATCAGTCTTCAATTTTAAATAGGAAGTTTTTAGTATTTTCTACTTTAAACACATATTATTCTATAATTTATTTCTTATTTTTATTTACTTTCTCTCAGGCCTTTTCTTTTTCTTTTTCTTTTTTTTGCCCATCTTCCTTTTTTTTCCTAAGTTGTATATCTTGGTTACTTTTTAGTGCATAACAGACCACTTGAATTTAGCAAAAAGACATTATATTATCTCTCATGGTCTGGTGTGTTAAGTGGGTTCAGCTGTATGTTTCTGAGTTTCCATAGATGATTATAGTTATATACATCTAGGGCGCTGTCCAGGATGGCTTCTTTATTCCCATGTTTGGTAACAGGACTAGGATGGATGGTTTTCTCTCCATGTTCCAGTCTTCACAGCTAGCTTGGGCTTCCTTAGAGCATCATGTTCTCAGAATAGTCTGACTTCTCATATGGTTGCTGACTTCTCTTAGAAAAGTTGTTGTAAGAAACTGCAGGGTCTTCTGTAACCTTGCATAGAAGTCATTAAGTGACATTTTTACCATTAGTTATGTAGGATGAAGCAATTTTGCTAATTACCAACCACAAGTAAAGACTCTTGTGCCATGGAGAATAGCAAAGATCATCAATGTGCCAACCACCAGGAATAGGAATGAAGAATGTAAATATTTCTGCCCACTGCATCCTGAGCTACTGTTTAGGTCCCCCCATGCCCAGTTTGTCTTAGTCTGTGAGAGAGAACACGCTTATACACAAGTTATGCAAAGTGAGTATACTACTTAACAGTAGGCAGCAAAGGATAGAAGAAGCCTAGGATCTACTACTGTGAGGTGGTCCCTCAAGGCTTAAGAAATCTTACATGGGATAGTTGGAGTCTTAACTGCATGTGTCTTTGTACCACAACTGAGGGACCCTGAAGGCAACAGACCCTGGGGTATGTACTTCAGGGCCCATGTGCCTCACTGGGCGAAACACTGAAAGGCATCTCCTTATAGGAGGGAGGGGAACAAAGCCTGAGCTGTCTTGGACACTTCCTCCCTACCTCAAGATAGTGCATTTCCAGCATGTTCCAGTTACTTTGAGTACTATAGGTAGGAAGATAAGGGCAAGAGAGGGGGTCAGCCAAGACTATCCTGAGACTGTCATGCATAGGTCAAGCCCCAATTCACTGTGAAAGGAACTGCACAAGGAGGAATAATAGGGTGTGGTTTGTTGTGGGGAGGATTGGAGGTGCTATCTTTGGAGACTAGGGACCATACCTCGTCTATTTTATGAGCAGGCAGAAGAAAATAATGATGTAAGGAATTTTACTTTGATTCCTAAAGTCTCCCTGAGAATTAAGAATATGGTCAAAGTTTAAAATGCAAAACTATCTAGTATAATTGTTTTCTCTTGCTTGATTGTTACTTTGAAATATGTAAGATCAAGAGAGTGATTAGCTTTTTTTAAAAAATGTCCTAATATGTTTCTTAGGAATTGAATATTAATTAATAGAATATCTTCAGTGTTGACTCTTTTCTGTTTCCCAGGCTTCCCTTTTGACTTCTTATCACTTCCACGTTTTTCTGGGGAACAGATTGTACAGAGAGAGAAGCAGTTAGCTAATATACAAATTTTGGCTTTGAAAGAATGCCTGAGTAAGTAAGAATTTTTACTTTTCATTCTACTATAAGAATTTGATTTGTTTAGACATAAGCTTTATATATTTGCCCACTTGTTTTATATACTTTGTCTTTTAGATATAATACCCATTTATAAAACTATTCTTGATGTAGGCAATATAGAATACAAGAGGTCTGCAACTTTTATTTTCATTAGATTCAGAAAATTCCAACTATTTGTACATCACTGTAAATATTTTAAAAATATTTTGCTGAATAAATTTTTGTATTTTAAATTGGCTTTAACTATATATTTAAAAAATACAGAAGTTTATTATTCTAGTTTATATATATATTATATATGTATATAATAACCTTTATATATTTTTGAAACAGAATGGAGACTATAAGTAGAAGAAAATGTAATTACAGAGAAATTAATATTAACCTGAGCATTTTTTAACTTTAATCATGACTGTCAGTAATAACTAAGCACATCTCACATGCCAAATGAAGTTAGTGTTAGAGATTTTCCTTATTCAGGAAATTAACGCTTTTTCATGAATCATAATTTAAGAGTTTTATAAATACTAAGAATGCATTATTGCCTAATATAAACTTATTTTAAGAAAATCATTCATTAAAATATAAGACTGCTTTAATTACACATAGAAAAATATTAGAATTATGTATGTTATAAAATCAAAATTATTATTTATTTTAAAATATCTTAAATTCAGTAGCCTGTTTATTCAATAGAAGATAATTTTAAAATATTTAGTTTCAATTATTTATGTAAGCATTTCAAACTTTTTCAGTTGTATAATTGTATATTGATTATTTTTTTAAACCAAGAAAATGATGTTTGTTCAAGGAAAACATCATTAGAAAGGCAAGTAAGTTTCAATAAAAGATAGTATGTGATGAAATCTTGAAAAAAATATATATTAACAGTTTGTGACAATAAAATGTGTATTTCAGACATCAGTTGGCAATGTTGTTCACTTCTTGACTTTGTTCTGTTGCTGCCCGGCCCTCTTTAGGCCCTGATTTCCTTGCCATAACCCTCTTAGAGCATTTTATACTCAGCTTTTTCAGCATCTCCGCTCTTATATCTTCACTTCTCTTCCTTAACCCTCCCAACCAGGAGCACTGAGAGTGGCACACATCTCCTTTGGAGATGGAGAAGCGTGAATACAGTAGGGCCGGCCTTCCCGGATGAGGAAGGGAAATACCACTAGAGCTCAGTTGTTGCCTAGAGGTGTAAGTGAAAGCTCCCAAGTGGGAGGGCAGTTGGGGACACGGGTATAGAAGGGCTAAACAAATGTGCAGCTGTAAGGGTGCCACAGCACTGGGCAGAGGACAGGTAGAGCACCTGAAGTTGAAGAAAGCCTTAGAGCTAGTAGCTGTTGGACACATCAGTTCTGGGAGTATCCATGAAATGGTCAGTTTGCAATCTGAAGCATTAAATCTTGGTTCAGATTAATGATCGATCCACTGAATTCATAGTTGATGAAAATACTGAATAAATCTCTTCTCTACCCAGAAAGTTAATATTGGAATAAAACTTGGGTAACAAAAGTAACAAAGATGCATCTGTGCAGAATTTCTATATTTTAAAATAAGGCAGAGGAAAATGGCAGCAAAACAATTTCCAGTGTAAGCATAGATGAAGTAGATGTCTGAGTATCTACTTCAGTGATTTTCAAATATGTGAAATGTGAACAGAAAAGTCTCTAATCTGATATGGCTAATTGATTTATACTGATGAAATCTAAAGAACATAATGGAAACGGCTTTCTTTGAAAAAAGTCTCGGGTTTGATGTTGATTCAGAAATTGTAGACTTCGCAGAAAAACAAAACTTGTTCAGAAAGATTTCCTCAAAATTATTAACAAAACAGAGTAAACATTACTATCTTTTCAATATTTTTCAGACTAGTATTAAAAAAAAAATCCAGAAAAGTTTCCACAAAGGAACATTCAGTAATGATACTATTGAGGCACATGTTTTTATAAGATGGCACAAAAATAAAATTTGTTAGAGCTTAATTTTTTTAAATAAATTATCATTTACTTATATTGTAAATTATGTCTATTACTATGATATTAGAGATGATGACATAAAACTTAAAATTTTAGCTAGGCGTGGTTGCGGACACCAGCTGCCTGGGAGACTGGGGCAGGAAGATTGTTGAGTGCAAAGCCATCCTCAGCAAAAGTAAGGCACTAAGCAACTCAGTGAGACCTTGTCTCTAAATAAACTATAAATAGGGCTGGGGATGTGGCTCAGTGGTTGAGTGATCCTGAGTTCAATCCCTGGTACCCCCCACCAAAAAAGGTATAATTTCATAATTCATATTTTACCTTATGTTTTTGTAATTTATAACTTTGTACATGGAAGGACATTTAATACTATCCTAGTGATTCTTGAAGAAAAATTAAGACTGCTTGAAGAGTTTTTAAATAAGAGACTGTTCAGTATTATGCAGAATAAATATCAAAATAGCAATATTATAATTTTGCTCTAGTATTATAAGCATAACTGAGCTTCTCACATCTTTTTAAAATTTACACAACACAAATCTGATTGGTGCTCCTTCTGCTGATATTTGTAGATATTCCACATTTCACTTTAATAATTACTACATTTTTAGGAATAAGACATTCTTTTGCTAACTCATTTTTAGATTTTAGTATTTTTCTCCCACATATTTCCTTCCCAATTATATACAGACTCATTTATGTAGAGAGTATTTTTGCCTACACAAATTCTCCTGCTTGTAACTGGTAAACTTCATGTTTAACAGACATGTTTCTCAGTCATTAAGGTCAATAAGAATTCTTACCCTACTCTCCAAATTGTAATATTATTGAAGTTTTAATAAGTAGAGGTCAGGCTTGTGCATCGAGTACTTTTCTTTTAGCATAACAATCATGTAGGGGCTTATTTCTAAAGCACATTATTCTTCATTGATAATTTTCTGTTTTAGAATGACTTCCAGCAGATTGTGCAGAAAATTAAAAAAAAAAACAGTAAAGCTTTTAGAAATGATATATTGCAACTCTTTTATCAATACTAATATTCTTGATTATAGAAACCCATGTTACTTTTCTTGGGTCAAATCTGGAAGGACCCTGCCCATGTCTATGTTGGTGAGGTAAGATTTTATGGAGGTGTATGTCATAAAGCTGAGGCTCTAAGATGGAGCCTTGAGACTGGTTGCTTCTTTCCCAGTGGACTGCCTTGCCTGGTTAACAATCTTACCTCTTTTGTTGTGAGTAGTGTGCTTTAATCCTCTAAGGGCACAGCATAGTACTTTACAGGCAGTGATTAGGTTCTCAAGAGATGTTTGTTTATTGCTTTGAATTTTCTATGAATTTATAGGTCACCATTTTATTATGGAAGAAAATTTTATTAATTTGGAGGTATTTAAAGGTAAATTTTTTAAATCAAAGTAATACATGGATACATTTTGAAAATTCAGATGATACTGAAAAATTTCAAATGGAAAGTGGCAATTCCTTTCCCATTCCTTCTTATCTTTCAACCTCTATATCCCTACATATTTATCTTCTGTCCTTCCATCTGGTTCTCCTGACATTTTTTTCTGTTTTCTGAACAATGTATGTATGTACTGTTTTTTGATTTTCCTAGATTCAGGCATTCTTTCAAAAACCTAACCATGGTTGATAAAGATTTAGTGTTTCCATATCATTTACCCTTTCTCTTACGGTAACCCCGTACAGTGAAGTCCTGAATTTTTTCCAAATCAGTGGTTTGCTTAACATTATTATAACTGTATAAATAAGTTCATTGCTGAACCATGTAATTTATGATGATGATCAAATCACCTGTCTTAGTCAGCTTTGCATCACCATGACCAATATACATGATAGGAACAACTCAGAGGAGGAATAGTTTACTTTTGCTCATGATTTCAGAGTTTGAGTTCATGGTCGATTCACTCTGTTGCTCTGGGCCCATGTTGAGGCAGCCCATCATAGCAGAAGGGCATGGCAGAAGGTTGCTCAGCTCAAGGCAGCCAGGAAGCAGATAAACCTTGAGCACCAGAAGTCAAAGGATAACATAATCCCCAAGTGCATGCCCCCAGAGATCTACTTCCTCCAGCTATACCCTTCTTGCCCACAGTTAGCACCCATTAATCCATTCAAATAATTAATCCATCCAAGTGGATTAATCCACTCATTAGGTTATAGCTCTCATTATCATTTCACCTCTGAACATTGATGCATTGTCTCACATGTGAGCTTTCAGTGGACACTTCATATATAAACCATAGCATCACCTTATTTTTAATTTGATTATTCTTGTATACAGATAAAATACTATAGTTTTCTAGAGGCCCCAACATTTCTGCCACACTTTTAACATCAACCTTTATTGTTGATCAGACACAACAATTCCCTTTTATTTCTGTATTAATGTTTTTTGGGAGTGTTTCACATTTTGCTTAACTCTGGACCACTTGCTTAGATCTTCTTACAAGCCTGGAGATTTCTCTTTCCATTTCTGGATTTTCTTTTTTTAACCACTTCTTTTTCTCCCTTAGATTATTCTCTGTTTTGTTGAGGTATGTCTTCTAGGAACTTCTTGTGTAAAAGTTCATGATGTGTAAAAATTTTAATTCTTGCATTTCTGAAAGTTTCTTTGCTTGATTGATAATTCATTTAGAATTTGAGGTTGAAAATCATTTACCCTCAGAATTTTGAAGACATTGCTCTATTACAGTCTACTTTTCTATTTTCTTGTTGAGAAATCAATTGCCATTTTTACTCTTGCAGTGATCTTGTGTAGGTTTTTTATTTTCCCCCTCCCAATTCCTGAAAGCTTCATGTAGAAACTTTATTCTGAATCATGGTGTCTCTCCCACTGTCCATCCACCTCTCTCCTATTTATTGAGCTGTGTACTTGATGGGCCCATTTCAACAGAAGATTCACATCCTTAAGTCTGAAAATTTTTATTAACATCTCTTTGATAATTTTCTTCCTCATAGTTTCTTTTTTTCCCTCTAGAACTCTTGTTAGTTATATACTTATTTGGATAGGATGCTTGATTTTTTTTACTATTTCCATATTATCTTTTTATTCTGGTTTCTGAGGGGACATCTTCTGTTTTATTTTACAGCTCTTTTATGGAAGGTAAATTTTTTTAGTTCTCATCTGCTTAATTATAGAATTCCTTTCTTGTTTGTTGATTGTTCTTTTATCAAAGCAAGTACTTGTTCCAGTATCTGATCTATGAGAATATTAATTAGCACGAACTTTCTTTTGTTCACTGCAATATTGTATTTTTCCCTGTAGAACTCCTTTTTCTCTTTGATAGCTTTAAATCTCTCTTTCATATTGGATTTCCATGTTTAGTTTGACTTTCTTCCTCTCCCACAGTTGGAGCTAATGTAGAAAAAAAAAAACATGTAGATGTAGATAACTTATAGGTGAAAATGATATGGTACTTTGGAATTATGGCTTTCTCATGTGTATATCCAGACTAAAACTGGAATAGCTGTCAGCTAGGCAACTACAGTCCAGCCCTGCAAGGGAAATGTTTTAGTCAGCTTTTTTTTAGTCATTATGATGCTGTCTACCTGACCATGAGCAAGGAAGAGGAGGAAAAGTTTATTTTGGCTTACAGTTTCAGAACTTCATAGCTCTGGGCCTGAGGAACATCATGGCAGAAGAAAGCAGCTCAGGACATGCCAACAAGGAAGAAGAGACAAAATATAAACCAGGGACAAAATATAAACCTGAAAGTCATGCCCCCACCTTCCTGGCCTACCTCCTGCAGCCACACCCTACCTGTTACTACCCAGTTCATCCGTATCAGTGGACTAATCTACTTATTATATTTAAACTCTCATAATCGTTTTACCTCTTAATATTCTTGTGTTGTCTTACATATGAGCTTCTGGGGGACACCTCATATCCAAACCGTAAGAGGAAGTTACTTTGCCATACTATAGAGAGCATGAATTCTAAAAACTGGTGAACTCTGGTGAAAGTTAGAGAAAGGTTGATCAAAACACGCCTGGTTCATGATTTATTCATTGAATGATGGAGGGAGAAGGGAGCTGAAAGTTTTACTGAGTTAAAGTCCTTACATGTATAAACATGGAGCTTGGGAAATGGAGGAGGGGCTCTTCCCTCAACACCTTTTCTTAGATGTCTGTTGATTCTTTTCCATCATGCTGTTTTAAATTGCAAACTTTATCGGCCTATGTCTAATGCAGTCTCTGGCAAACTTGACTGGAGTTTGGTAGGGTGAAAATGTACCAATCCTGCCCCAACACCAATATTAGTATCAGGAGCTCTTTTCTCTGAGAGTGTTTAGTTTTTCAAAGGTGAATCCTCTTACCTTTCCAGCAGAGCTTAAAGTCTAACCTTTCAATGCTATATAGACTTTTATTTAATTCCTTAGTTTTGACCCATTTTGACACTACCTTCAGTATGCCTAGTGTTCTATGTCTGGGACTATAAAAAAAGAAAGAAAGAAAGAAAAAAAACAGCCAGATGCACTGGTGTAAGCCTGTAATCCCAGCAACTCAGGCGGCTGAGAGGGGAGGATTTTAAGTTCAACACTGGCCTCATCAACTTAGCAAGGCCTTAAGCAAGTAAGTGAGACCCTGTTTCAAAATAAAGGGCCTGGGGATATTGCTCAGTGGTTAAGCACCATTGGGTTCAGTCTCTGGAGGAACCCAAGGGTGCTTACCTGGTACCCCCTGAAAATGAAAGCAGAGTTGCCTCTGAGGGCTGGAGGATCAGCTGGGGGGCGCTGGGCTCTGACTGTTCCCCATATATCCAGTCCTGCTGCAGGCGTGCCTTACCACCATCTGCCTCATACTCCTTGGTGGTTCCTCTTTGCAGAAATCCAAGATGACACCTCCTCTGCTCTGCTGCCTCAGTCATCATTTCTGTCACTGTCTGCCTCAGTCACTGTCATTTCTGTCTTCCAAATTTGTTGAAAAGTATTGTTTTTTATCATTTTTTCTTTTATTATCCCATTGTATTTCTTTGTTGTGTTTTTAGGTTTGAAAAGGTCAAGAAATAGAGGTGGCTAAGCTCTCATATTTAACTGAAGGTCAACAAGTTTCATATTCACTTAAATATCAACATAAGGCCATTTTTAATGTTGTGCAATATTTCTGAAAACTTTTGTAAACTTGTCTTTACTATTTTATCAATTTTTGGTGTTAACAAATTATTCTAGTTCTCTTTATCTCACATAACTAGGAATTCTACCATTATCTGCAAATAAGATTAAAATGAAAGTATGATTTGTTGGAGAAATTCACTTGCTTGACTTTTGAAAATGTTTTCCATAAAGGACTAATACATGGGCTCCAGAGAGGCTTGGCAAAAAAAAGTCATATGATTAATTATGTTGATTTGTCTTGCAGAAAAGAGAAAGTTGGCAAAGCAGCCTGAAGTAGTTTCTGGTGATGAACTCAAAAGTCTGTTAGTGCTCACAAGGGAACGCTTTTTACATCATTTTGATGCTCTTATTCCTAAAACAGTTGTAGGGCAGACTGACAAAATTAAAACCTCTGATATGTTAAATGGTAAGTTTTTTGTTGCACTTTATTTTTTTTGTGTGTATGGTGTCTGTAGTAACTATTATTTGTTATTGAAGCTTAAAAGATGTATTGGTCAATCAAAATGCATTTTGTAAATTAAATAATGAATATATTTATACATTTATGTGCATATGACTTAAATATCATAAACCTTTTGATAACATCTTTCATTGAGCAAAGGGAGAAGCATTATTAGATGATCCTTGTTAGAACTGCTAAAATTCTATAATAGGATTTCTGTTAAGCTATATTTTCAAAAAGTGAAGAAAGTAAAATCTACATGTTGAATTTTTTTAAATTTAATTTATTTATTATTCTACTTAGGTATACATGATAGCAGTGTGCATTTTGATTCATTGTACACAGATGGAGCACAACTTTTCATTTCTCTGGTTGTATGTGATGTAGAATCACATCATATATGCAGTCATACACAAAGCTAGGGCTATGATGTCCATCATATTCCACCATCTTTACAATGCTTCATGTTTTCCATTCATTAAGACTGGAATAGTTACCAAACTTCATTG
This sequence comes from Geosciurus inauris, assembly GCA_004024805.1. NCBI lineage: Eukaryota > Metazoa > Chordata > Mammalia > Rodentia > Sciuridae > Geosciurus > Geosciurus inauris. Next base: position 269,707 of record PVHX01000231.1, read on the forward strand.
AGGGAGTACCAAGCCACTTCTATGTTTAACTGGATATATGTCTGTTTTCTTGGATTCTGTTGTGATGAATTTGAATATAGTGAAACTTTTCAATATCCAGAAAGAAAGCATTTGAAGATGGCTTGACAGAATGTTAAATGTAGAAGACTTTTTTGTATTCTGTGAAAATCATTTTGCTTTGGTTAATGAGAAAATAATCACAAAATCAGGTTAGCAATGTTTTTTGAGTGCCTTCTGTTTGATACCATGAAGGTACACAAAGAAGTGAAAATGCTGAAAATCTTGAAAAAGAAGATTACAATCGAATTGGAAAGCTAGATATAAAAATAGCATATAGTGCCATGTTGAAAAGCAGACTCTATCAGAGTTCAAATATCAGATTTGTCACTTGTTTGCTGAATGTCTTTGGACAAATTATTTAACCTCTATGCTTTTGTTTCCTTAGGATTAAAATGGGAATAATAATATAGCCCACTATCTAGGGTTCTTATGGAGATTTAATGAATTGATTTATGTGAAACATTTAGAGCACAATAAATGCCAAAAAAGTGTCATTTGTATTATCGTTGTCATTGTTCTACATTAGCACCAAACTTAAACATTGATGCAGAGTATCAGAAAGATGCTGGAGACATTGTTAGGTTTCTTGTAAGTTGAGGATATGTTAAATAAGATGGCTTCACAGCTCCAGCATGGGCTTTGTAGCAAGCTGAGTAGTTGAGTGAGCTTGACAGTGTACCTGCTATGTGACTGTGGGCATGTTTCCTGACCTCTTTGAGCTTCTTTCTTTACCTTTAAATTAGGGATGACACAGATTATTGTGGAAATTAAATTAATTATTTGTGAGTTGCTTAGGAAGTTGCCTAGTGTCAACTAAGTGCTATATATTTGTTGGCTGAGTGAGTCACACAGTTACTTGTGTGAGTAATCACACAAGGCTTGTTAGGAATTCAGGGACTTGATGGACATCTTGGTCTAGACAGAGAGGAGAAAATAGGATTTTCTAGGGAGAAGCAGCAGCATACCAGTCATGGAGGTAAGAAAAGGGAAACTGAGAAGTTGACTTACCAGAGTATTTACAAAGGAGCTAAGTAAGAGTTGAAAGTTAGGAGGTGCAAGAAGTAATTGCTAGGGCTTTTTTTTTGGGGGGGGGGTACTGGGGATTGAACTCAGGGGCACTCGACCACTGAGCCACATCCCCAGCCCTGTTTTGTGTTTTATGTAGAGACAGGGTCTCACTGAGTTGTTTAGTGCCTTGCCCTTGCTGAGGCTGGCTTTGAACTCGCAATTCTCCTGTCTCAGCCTCCCAAAGTGCAGGGATTACAGGCATACACCACCATGCCCGGCTCTAGGGCTTTTAAAATAAGCTTAGGGCAATGTATCTTCAAGTTATCCATACAGAGTGAAGTACTGGAACACTCGTAATGCTGAGCTACAGGAGTGTTCATCCTCAATAGGAGTCAGATTATGTCACTTCTTTGCTCAGGATGGCTTCCAGTTGCTGGGAATGTATTGCCCTTAATATGGCCCATAAAATCCTGAAATCATTTCTGGCCTCATGCTCATTCTAGTCCTCAAATGTCCCATCCATTTCCTGCCTACCACAGTCTCCTATTCCTCTGATGTATTACATTGCCTTCAACATACACAATGTCCTCTGCTGGAACCTTTTCTCCCAGCTTTTCCCTGGTTAACTGATAGTCATTCTTCAGATGTCCATTTAAATGTCATTTTCTCATAGAGATTTTTCTGAATCTTGCTCAATTTGTTTCCTGATATACTCACTCCTTATATTTTTCCTTCAAATTATTTGATATATTTTAACATTATGTTTTATTTATGGGATTACTATCAATATTTATCTTCTCTCTGAACTGTTCTCTGAGGGTAGGGTGTGCCTATTATGCTCTCTCTGGTATCCCCTGAGCCTGACAGAGTGCTGGCCCACAGGAGTAGGAGCTCCCCCGCCAAATACTTGAACAAATGCAAGAAACACTAAAGATTTTCAGAGTCCGAACTGAAGTTTGACAGACTATGCATTTGAACATGACTTGTAGTGTTCTTGTAGCTTTGCTTTGCCTGAATCCACATGTAAACTACATTACATGCAGAAACAGTAAGGCCAACCATCATGTTTCATATTCTGACCGATTATTGCAACCATGCACATTGATAGTTATTGGCAGTTGATAGAGTTATTTGATCTGTTCATTATTTTTAAAAAACTTCAGCTTGTGTAACAAGTGACAAGTCATTAAGTTAAAAATATCTTATTCTAACCATCTTGTTTACTGTTTCACAAAGTTGCTGAAGACTTTTACAGAGCCAAATGTCATGCCTCAACTCATAATACAATAACTGTCCTTTACCTGGGACCACTGGGGCATGTAAAAGCACTGCATAAATGAGTTTGCTAGGTAATTATGTAAGATAATAATTTCATTGTTTCACACAGTCTATATTTATATGGCTTTATCAAACAGATTATATCAATTATACTGTAACCTTTTCTCTGTGATTCATTCATATTTGGGCACATAAGATTATCATGGCTTGTATTCATTAATCACATATTGTTATCAGTGGCATTGCTTTGTGTTCACTGTGATTTGTGATTTTGTAGGTCAGTTTCCCATATTTCCCTTTTGTATTGATTCTATTTCTTTGTTTCTCTTGTAAAATAAGATACTTTAAAAAAAAAAAAAGTCTTACTTATTTCTCAGGGATTTCTCAGAGGCCTTTTTGGTACTTTTTGGTTGTTGGTATGGCTTGTGATATTCCCAACTATCACATAAATAAAATACTGTATTTTATTTTAGTGTAATACTTACATTGTTATTCCTAAAAAGACATGATATTTATGAATGTTTGTCCACCCATTCCTTAATATTTAGCCTAGGTCATTTATATGTATTAAGTTATATTTTCCAAGTTAATAATTAATTGTATTGTAATATTTAGGGACAATTTAATGACTTTTTAAAAGATGGCTTGCATTCTTTTATGAACTAAGCATGCAACTGTGCAGAACTGCTGTTGTCTTTCATTCTTTATACTTCCTGTGGAAAGCCATGTCTCCATTAAGAAGTATGTTATTATTATGCTTATTACTCCATAAAATAATATTTCACCATCTTTTTTAAGAAATGGAAAGTGGTATATTTAGATGGTATTTGTGAGGGAATTTCAGTATATGTGTTGAAAAGGTTTTAAATATTCAAGTTTAAATAGTTTAATAAGTAAAAGTATTCAGTTGGTTTTCATTTTTAATTATTAAAATTTATTTAAAAATTCCTATACCAAATCATTATTTTATGACTTCCTCCAAATATAAAATGAATATATCTGTTAGCATTGATGGTTAAACACCTAATGTCCAATATATCCCATTCTGTTTATTAGAACAATGTGTAATAGTTAAAAATAGAAGCAGATACTAATTTTTCCAGTGTTAAAATAGTTTGGATGCACTAATAATTTCTTTTTTTTTTTTTTTTAATATTTTGTTTAGTTGTAGATGAACACAATATCTTTATTTATTTTTTATGTGGTGCTGAGGATCGAACCCAGTGCCCCACGCATGCGAGGCCAGTGCTCAACCGCTGAGCCATAACCCCAGCCCCCACTAATAATTTCTAATGATAACAGAAGCTGACCCTCTAGGTTTTCTTTGAGTCTTGATGCAGTTCAGTGCAGCATACTAGCTAGAAAGGCAAATACACCTTTACCTATATTTTATAAGTAGGAAAACAGTATTTAATATTAGCAATTTGAAGATGTGTATGTTAGGGCATCTTATATTAACAGATAAGCAATAATTATTTCTAGGTAACCTTCACCTGAGAACATCATAAATTTTTTCTGTTGTATTGTGCTTTTGAGAATAAGATGATCTCTTTTAAAAGCTAAGGAATTTTTTAGCCTATTTGTATTAAACCTGTATTTAGTATGAAAATCAAATAGTATCTAGTGTGTTCTTTACAGGGTTGCCTGTAAAGTTTCATTTAGAACTAATTTCACTAAAAATAGCAAAATTGTGCCTTTGTTCCCTAAGAGTCCTAATAGTGTTAAATCAGTTTTCTGAATCCTAACTCATAACATTTGTTTTGAGGAGATATTTTATTTTCATCTCCAGCAAACTTTAACAAACTTCTCTGTGGCATTTTGTGCAGTTTAGGCCATCAGAGAGGTCTTTGATTAATGCCTAATGTGAGTAAATTATAACTAACCAGCCTGCCTTTACACATACACAGATTTATGTTTGCATTCATATACACATATATATATACAGATGTGTGTATAGCAGAATTTATCCATGTATACATATGAGCATGTATGTAGCAAATTTCTTTATGGTTATGCTTTTTTGTACTTATGTGTACTTCTTTCTCTTTAGCTGCCTGTCCAGTAGAACCTGATTCTTCAAGTCTAATGGAAGCCAATTCTCTGGAATGGCCAGAAAAGCATGTTCTTCACAACTTAGAAACTTTTGAAAAAGCTAAGCAAAAAATGAGGTAATATTTGAGTTTATAGTAAAGCATGCTCTAGCTGGTTATTTTTAAATCAACTTTTTTCTTAATCCTTTAATATTTTCATGACATATAAATACTTTATAGTTTCATTATAAAAGAATATATGTGTTGGGCTGGGATTTTAGCTCAGTGGTAGAGTTCTCACCTCGGATTCTTGAGGCACTGGGTTTGATCCTCAGCACCACATAAAAATAAATAAAATAAAGATATTGTGTCCATCTACAACCAAAAAAAATTAAAAAAAAAAAAGAATATATATGTTGAGTGTGGTGGCACATACCTGTAATCCCAGTGGCTGGGGAGGCTGAGACAGGAGGATCTGTGAGTTCAAAGCCAGCCTCAGCAACTTAGTAAGACCCTAAGCAACTCTTTGAGACCCTGCCTCTAAATAAAATACAAAAAAGACTGGAGATATGACTTGGTGGTTAAGTGTCCCTGAGTTCAATCCCTGGTACCAAAAAATTCAAAAATAATAAAAGAATACATGCTTTTCTATAAGTAGATAGATAATCAACAGAATAATATATCAGTTAAAAGGGAAATATTGTTCTTCCTCTGTCTTCTGTTTGTACTTTGTAGGAGTACATAACCACAGTGAGCTTTCCAGAACATTTTCTGTAAGCACATGAGTATGAATATATAAGAAAAATTTAATAAAGGAACTTTGAAACAGAAGTAAAATGAAGGGAAAATGAAGTAGAAGTACCCTCCTCCTTTGAGCCACTCTTTTTTTTTTGGTACCTGGGATTGAACTCAGGGGCACTCGACTACTGAACCACATCCCCAGCCCTGTTTTATGTTGTATGTAGAGACAGGGTCTCACTGAGTGGCTTAGCACCTCGCCATTGCTAACGCTAGCTTTGAACTCAAGATTCTCATATCTCAGCCTCCCAAAGTGCTGGGATTACAGGCATGCGCCACCACACCTAGCTATTTGAGCCACTCTTTAAGCTGTTCCTTTTTACATTCATTTATATTCACATAGTACTACTGACTCCTGGAGGCAGGGAGAGCACATTTAGTTGTACAGGACCAAATAGGTTATCATACAGAGTTTGTATTTTATTATAAATACATTGGTTAGCTTTTGGAAGATTTTATACCAAAAACTGATGGGATCTGATTTTGTAAAAAATTGGCTCTTTTGTGGCAAATAGATTTTAGGAGGGGGAGAGTAGGGGTAGAAAGATATGTTAGATGACCCTTTCATTTGCAGGGTGAGGGATAACTGATCTCCAACTAGAGCAATGAAGAACAAATTTGGGATATATTTTGATGTTAAGTTGGAAAATAACTTCCTGTGATGGATTGGTTGTGGAGAGAAAAAGAAGCATTCAAGATAATTTAGATTACTTTTTGTTGTTTGTTTGTTTTGCCAGTTTTAAATAGCTTTATTTAAGACATTGCATTTTCCACTTAAAATACAGTGTTTATAAAGTACAATGTTATTTCCTTCCCCTATGTATATGTTCCATATTCAAGTATTGAGAATGTCCAATAATTTACTGTAGCAGCAATTTTAAAAGTGCCACAGAATTTGCTACAAATTTGGGCCCTTTCATATTTTACTGTGGAACTGTGCTACACCTGTATTTGGGCTGGCACACTCACCTTCTTATACCTGAATGAGCACACCAGACTGGTTGTCAGAGTAGGTTGTGAAGGTCTGTGTCTGCTTCGTAAGAATGGTGGTATTATGCTTGATGAGGACGGTCATGACTCTTCCAGCAGTTTCAATACCAAGGGAAAGAGGAGTGACATCCAAGAACAGCAAATTTTGAACATTTTCAGATGTATTTCCAGATAAAATGGCTTCCTGGACAGCTGCATCATAAGAAATCAGCCTCATCAGGGTTGATGCTCTTATTCAGTTCTTTTCCACTGAAGAAGTCCTGCAGAAGCTTCTGAATCTTGAGGATATGAGTAGAACCACCCACCAGTACAGTACCATGGATCTGTGACTTGTGTAGTTTGGCTTCTCAAAGAGCTTTTTCTACAGGGTTGAAGGTGCCACAGAGCAGGTCACCATTCAACTCTTCAAATCAAACATGGGTAATGGAGGTATAGAAGTCGATTCCTTCATAGAGAGAATCAATCTCAATACTGACCTGAGTGCTGGAAGAGAGGATACACTGAACTCTTTCACATGCAGTACAGAGACGTTGGAGATTTCTAGCTTTAACAATACAAAGTGGTGGTCTCATATATAAGGCTGGACAGATAGATGGGGAGTTAGGGTAAGGACAGCCTTGGAGAGAAAAAAGTCAGTGCTTTGGGGATACTAAGTTTGATCTATGAATTATCCAAATGGAAATACCACGTGGACTGGAGGAGAGATTTGAACTTAGTTTGGACTTATCATCAGAAGTTTTAATATACAGTATAGGAAAAAGATGACTGAGAAAGAAGAGTGAGAAAAGAACAGGATACTCAATTTTTTGCCCACCAATTTTAGATGATATCTTTTCATTTTTCTCTAAAAAGATAAAATTAATGCACCAATTTTTCTTCACTTTTTATCCTTCTTGTTTACTTACAGTGGATAATTCTTTTCCTCTTACAGCTGTTTTTCTTTCTTCTATCTGACTTCCCATTCTAAGTTGGCCTCACCCTTTTTTCTACACAACTGTTACTGTGGGATTTCTTTTGATTATGTCCCTAGCTAAGTTCCTTATTTTTTTGGATCTCATATCTTGAAGTCTTATGCCAGATCAGTTTTTTTTTTCCTTAATAGATATTTGATTCTATCCCTAAAACCTTAAATTTTTTAAAAAATTTAGTGTTGAAATTGTATGAGGCCATGATAAGGAATGTTTTGGTCTCAAGATTTCTCTTTTTTAGCTCTCAGTATTCTGTCGTTTCTTCAGAATATTCTTCCTTCCATTTTCTTTTTATTCTTCTTTCTCTGAAATACGTGTTTTAATTAATGTTAAATTTGGTGGATTATATTTTTAATTCAAATTTGATTTTTCTCTGAATAATCTCCTCCTCTGATTCAGAAGGCTGAGGCAGGAGGATCACAACTTTGAGACCAGCCTCAGCAACTTAGCTAGGCTTTGTCTCAATAAAAATAAAAGGGTCTGGGGATGTAGCCCAATGATAAAATACTCCTGGGTTCAATCTCTAATTAAAATAAAGTCCATTCTTCGTCTTTTTGGTGCATGTCCTCAGGTGTTCCTTCATCATTGCTTTTATCTTTTCTGTTAAAATTTTCAGTAGTCGTATTTTAAATTCCTAATACTTTTTTCTTGTATTTCTACCCTAATTTTTCAATAGCAACCTGTTTTTTAAAATAATATTGAGATTTAAGATGAGATGTAAGGATATTAATTAGAATTTCCTGTATTCATTATAACTGTTCCTCAGATGGTCTCCCTTCCTTCTGGTGGTAGTTGCTTTTCTGTAGTTCTTTTCCAGTGTCTTGGTTGTCTGTCCACAGCCAAAACCTCAGGACTAGGTTGGTTTCTACAGATGGTTGGCCTATGCTTTTTCTCCACGTGTGTAGTCCTGTCTCCAGCTTCTCTCACCTGGGTTAATGTTGGGGGAGGAGCTGCAAAGTAGAATATACGTGATATGATCCACTACAGGGTGTACTTTAAGGTAAGAGCAGGCATGCAGTCTTGGCCTTTGACCCAGCACTAAATTGGGGTGGGAGGTCTTTATTCTGAGCTATCAACATGGATACTGGGAGAGGTACTTAGTTATTTTCAAAGAATTTGTTTTTAGAGATAAAAAGCACGAGGGTGATGTGTATAGTATAGGACAGGAATACTTGCACCACTGTTCTGAGAATTTATAGTTCTTAAAATTGATCGCCTTGATTTGTGCCATTGTCCCTCTGTGACCCCAAAGTTATTGTCTCACTGTGGCTTTCTGGGAAAGGAAGACAGATTTTAAACCTTTTTTTATAAGTGTCCTCCCAATTCTTGTGGAGGTGCTTGCTGTAGTATACCCTGTTTTGAAATTCATTGAACTCTTTGGTTCACTGTTTTTTCTTTCTCCCTTTTCTTAACCCCATTATGAATTTAATTTCTGGTACTTCAACATTGTGATTCCATTTTGCTTGAGTGGAGAGCTTAATGTGTATGTTTAATCTGCCATCTTGAGCTAGAAGTAATTTTGTCATTCAAGGTCCAGGTCAAATATCACCTTTGTCTTAAGCCTCCTATAAATCCTGGAACTCTGTGTCACATTTCTTCTGTAAATATCTAAGTACTATGTTACTACTTTTTTCATGACCCTTCTTTTCTTGTACCTTTTTCTACCTTATTCTACATTGATATATTTATATTTTCCCCCCATTTATCTTAAGTCAGACCTTTACAGTAAATTACATGTGGTAATTATGATTATGGGTCTATAGATTGTAGTAGACCCTTTTATTATGTCAAAATGATATTTACAAAAAATGCTCAATAAATACTTGTGGAGAAGATTGGGAGACATCATCACTTTGGGGCAAAAGTTATGTTGTATATTTTCAAACTTTTTTGTGTGTTGAAAGACATTTAACTAGACAATATAGGATCATTGGATAACAAATGTCCAAAGTCATAAGAATTTGGTTTTAGACATGCTCTGTCACCTGATGTATGACTTTGTTACCTCATCTTTAGGATGAGAATAAAAATCCTAGTTCTATTTGAAAGTTGTGAACATTTAATGTGAGAATATATGGGAAAAAATAACATTATAAGTTTGAAAACTCTGAAAAGAATAAGGTATTGTCAGCATCATTATTTATTTATTTTTTAACTTAAGACACCTCGGTAGTATGATTCATCACAGAGCCTCTGAATTGCTTTGATATCCTTGTGTGTGGTGTTCTGTATAAAAGCAAATTTTTGCATTTTTCCATTGCAAAATAGCCTGTAAAATTAGAGTGATATGCGTTAAGAAAACTGTAAGTCACTCTTAGACAGTAGCTATATAGAAGTTAAACTCTTAGTGTAGTTCTTGCCCTTCTGAAGTATGAAGTTCAGAGAAAATATTTGAGTGTTTTCCTGTTCAGCTTTTTTTCAGATTTTGTACTTTCAATTTAAAAGTAAAGAGAATGGAATAGAATGGAAGGGGCACTATCAGTATGTGAGTAATTTAATGTACAGAAATGTAGGTCTAAAACCATAATGTCATTATTTTAATCATGTAATTATCAGAAAAAAATGATTAATGTGAGTAATAAAATAGGAAATAAATTAATATGAAGTTAGTAAGTTAATTTTCTGTAAAAGTAGTGAAAGACCTCATGCTATAGTGACAGAGCTATGGTAGCCAGTAATTCAGTATTTGATAAAACTTTTAGCATTCTCTGAAACTGAAATATTTTTCTTTCCATTTTTTATAATTTTCTGTGAACTTTTGTTTATGTTGTGATAGAGTAGAAGCAGTATTTAATTTGGAGTCAGTCTAGTCCTGTCATTTTAAATAGCTTGTGTCACCCTGCATCTATAATGTAACCTATTGTGTATTAGAATCTTTAGCTGAAAAATAGGAATAATGATTGTTTTTAGGCTTGATTTTCACTTTATAAAGAACTTATTTTTAGGTGTTAATTCATTTTTAAATAAGATCTCTTCTATCTTTTTCAAGGAAATTGTATGTAAAGTGATTTGAAAAGTATAAAGTCCTGCACATATTTCAGATGTAATGATGATTCAGTGTAGATTCATAATGTCATAATCGTGGCTAGAGGAGACCTTGGAGAAAATTCCGATTACTGTTTCATTTCACGGTTGTGCTTTAAATAATCTTTCAAGTTCATAGAAAATTGGTATATACAGTTCCTGCCCTTAGAAATTTATAATTTTACAGAGTTTCAGAATATACAAGAGTTTGGATTTAAATTTTATAGAATTGGTAACTTCACAATGCTGAATAATGAATATGTCATCTTTTATAAATAACATAATTATGTTTATTTAAGTAGTAGAATTTTTAACATGGGAACTGCAAGTTTCAGTGTAACCTACAGATTTTTTTAAACATAGTTTAAAATGAAATGATTTACAAATATTTTACTTTATGACCTTCCCTAAAAGTGACTCTTTAATTTTCTTGGGATATTTTTCTGATTTCTGCTTATATCACCTCTTCCTGACTATGGTGAATTAGAATGCACCTTTAAAAATCTATATAACATTATTTTTCCAGAACTGGTTCATTACCTCGTTCATCAGAACATTTGCTGGGCCACAAAGAGGGTCCACGGGATTCAATCACATTATTGGATGCTAAAGAATTGCTGAAATACTTTACCTCAGATGGATTGCCAGTGGGAGATCTTCAGCCTTTACAGATTCAAAAGGGGTAGGTTATAAACTTACAATTTCCAATTAATTTTCAAAAATCATTATTAGATATCATTGCATTACATTTCCTTAATTAATTGATGTTCTGTGCTACTTAAGTGATATTCACAAGTACACTTCCAGCATTTATCATTTGGCCTTAATGCTTCTCACCTTTTACCTTAGCCAGATATCCTACAGTTTTGTGGTATTGAATGTAAAGGAAACAGGAAAAATAAAAGCAACCTCAGAGTATTCCCTATGTAAATCAGTAGCTTCTAATTGATACAGAAAGGACAGTACATTTTAAGACAAATTTAGAATTTGACTTGCAAATTTTTTTTAATTCTTTTTTCTCCGGTACTCTCTGGTTTTATTTTGCTACTCTTTGGCATGGTCATAGTCAGTCATGCCTAATAATAGCAAAAAATCTGACCTTTCCATTGAACACAATGATAAAGTGTGATAAAAATGCTTTTGAAGCTGGGAATGGTTATGCACGCATGCCTGTAATCCCAGCTACTTTGGAAGCTGAAGCAGGAGGATTGAAAGTTTGAGGTCAGCCTGAGCAATTGAGCGAGACTTTGTCTCAAAATAAAATTTAAATGAAAGAGCAGGAGAAATAGCTCAGTGGTAGACCACTTGCCTAACATGGGCCAGGCCTTGTATTTAATCACCAACCCCACAAAAGAAACGGAAAGAAAAGCTTTTGAAATCATAACATTACTAAGTAAGAACTCAGGATCTATGTAAACAATTTACAACTAAGTTAACTTCTAAGACAACTTCCATAGAGTTACTAGTTAACAAATGCTGGATGTTTCTGGAATTGACTAGATTATGGGTAAAATTGTGATACCAATCACCTGTGAAGATTGAATAATTTGCTCAATCTTGGTTTCTTTTTAATTATTAATCCATTATTTTGAAAAACTTCCAAAGTACCTTAAAAATTGTATATCACTTTGGTCACTTTTACATAGAATATGTGCTCACTTGAGTAGCACATATTCTAAAATTGGAATGATACAGAGAATATTAGCATGACCTATGCACACAAAACTTGTTTTGAATTATACTGGGATAAATATTTATTTCAAAGGTGAATTTTGGAAAGGATTTATTTGAAGATAGGTACATCTCAAAATATTGGTGGAATGTTATTGTCTTTTGTGCATGTTCACTAGAGAGAGAGAAAGAGGAAAAATGTGAGGATCTTAATAGCTTATGGTCTTAATGATCTTTTTGTTATTGGTACCAGGGATTGAACTCAGTGGCACTCAACCACTAAGCCACATCCCAAGTCCTATTTTGTATCTTATTTAGAGGCAGGGTCTCACTGAGTTTCTTTAGTGTCTTGCTCTTGCTGAGGCTGGCTTTGAACCTCTGATCCTCCTGCCTCAGCCTCCTGAGCTGCTGGGATTACAGGCATATGCCACTATGGCCAGCAACTTAATGATCTTAATGATAGCAGTTGTATAATTTCTGAGCAATTTTCCTTTTCTCATGACTTTGAGAGATTGATAACCTTTTTGGTGAAAACTGGAAAAGTAAAGAAGAATACAGATTTTTATCTATATAATTATTGGATTGTTGTCCTTTTAAATCATTAAGCATGAACTAACAGGTGGATGTTTCAAAAATGAATTACTTATTTATATAGGTTGTGCTCTTTTTGACTAGAATGTCTTTCTAGGTGCAGTGTAAGAAGGATGTGGTTAATTCTTCTGTAACTTACAGATGATTTTCTTAGAAAAATTTGCTAAGATTATTTGATGTTAAGAAAGAACTTGTCATTATCAAATGTATCTTCTGTTAACATGAAAACTGAAGGATGAGCTTTCCTGGAAACAAATTAGGAACCTACCTGCTCTGATTAAATGTTTACCTGTGCAAGAAGTCATCCAGAATGCTGTGTTAAACTAAGTAAAATGCAGGCATGACTCTTCTGTGTGTACCAAGAAAATAATAAACACTGATAAAAGCTCATATTTATTAAAATGTTTATTTACAAAAGAAATCGTGAATGAAATTAATTAAAAAGTGAGAAGTAGTTGACAACATGGTAAAGAAGTAAAATAATAGATACTTAAAACCTTTGGTTTTACAGTTATTCATTTTAATCATCAATTGTCAAAATACCAGGGTCATTCTATTTACTAGTGATGTTTTTTGTGGAACACCTCAAATGAATGCATTAGGATATAAAGTCTGTGTTTTAGGATTCATTAATTGGCATCTGTTTTACATTTTAATGTAATAGTTTCAAAAGCCTGTCATAGTACCCTGTGTAATTTTCCATGGCAGAAGGGCAGTTTTCATTACTAATGCCATAGAGGGGAAACTGTGATAGCAAATTTATTCTTGGTATTGTCGTATTTACCTGCTCTAGTATTTATTTGCCGTTCTACATACTATTTTCAACTCATCAGAGTCCAAACCCTGGTATTGAATTCTGCCAATTAATTGTGTAAAGGCCATAGTTGCATAACTCTTCATTTTCTTCTAATATGCTCTTACCTTCAGGACCATGATTCCATTACGTTAGGACAGTGGGTCCTAACCTAGGCAGAGAAGGAAGGCGCCTATCAGAATAACCCAGTGAGCTTAATCTGGTTGCAGTGACCTCCTTCTTTCCCAGATTTTGACATAGCCTGGCAGGTGTGGGTGTAGCAGGAGTTGAACATGAATATTTCATGTAAGTTCCACATAGGATTAGTTCTAATGGACCTGCTGATTTATAACCTACTTTGGAAGAACTGAAGTCAGCAGTTAGTCTCTATACCTTCTGATATTTAGAAAGTTGCTGACTCTTAAAATAGATGTCAAGCTGACTACATTCTTAGGCAATGAAAGATCTGGATCCTCCGTGTGCTACAGGAGGAAGTAAACATTTCTTTTGTTACCAAAGATTCAAATTAGCTGTAATTATTCCCCTGCCAGGATTTAGCTAAATGAATAAACATTAATTCATTTTGCCAAGGAAAAAAAAAGCTTTTAGAAATAATATGCTTCTTGAATATCCATTTTAAATCATTTTCCATTCTTGATTTATCTATTTCTCAGAATAATTTTGTGTAGTAACATTATAACTTCAAAAACTGGAGGCACAGAGCACTCACTTCATTTTCTGCTTAGGCCTTGACTTTTAACCAGTCAAGTGTAGGTAGGAGAGGAAGTCAGATTTATTTTTTCAGGTACTTTCTTTGATTTTTTTCTGCCACTATATCATCTTAAATACAGATGAAAATTTTTATTTCAGGGAAAAGAGTTTTGTTTTGACACCAGAACTTAGTCCTCGGAAACTTCGGGTTTTACCTTTCGAAAAAGCCTCAGTATGTCATTATCATGGAATTGAGTAAGTTTTTATTTACATTCTATTCTCCTACATGTTGTTAACATGGTGTCTTTTATATGAATGTGAAGAGTGATTATAACAAAACAATATAAATTGAGACAGAGCCAAAGAAAAAATATGTTAGAAACCTCAAAAAAAGAAAAAAAAAAGTATTGGGAGAGCAGTGCACACACAGATAATTTGTCTCCTGTTGAAAAATGCAATTTGATGATTAACCAGTTTAACATCATTTAAGCATCCTCTTATTAGTTATTAAATATTTTAATAAAAATATTTCAATGTCTATGTTATTCATGTGTATTTGCACTGTGGGTCACACTAATGCTGCCTGGTCACTAATTGTGTTGTAATTGCTTAGAAACTATTAGATGAAATGTGTTCCCATTTTTAGCATGTTAATTATGTGTACATCTTTATAGAATTTTAATTGACCATTTTAATGATTCTCTTGCTTAAAGGTATTAGTTTCTGGGGTCATGTGCATGTCTACCACTTTAACAGGGGCAGGAAATGGGGGATGTTTATAACATATTTTACCATGAATTTTCAAGATCTTGGTGATTGAAATGTTTCACATTTTTAAAGCAGATTATTGCTTTTATATTAATTTTCTATCAATTAAATTAGTAAAAAGCTTGATTATTCATAGGTATTCATATGGTTACAGATTCTAGGAAGCATAAGTAGCAGTGTTGTACTACTATTTCTAATAAGTACTGCTGTTTTATAAATAAGTATATTATGCTATAATGAGGTCAAATCATGAAGAACATTGTTGACATGCCAGAGAAATTGGTTTTTGGTTTTTGTTTGTTTTGTTTTGGCAATGGGATTGAACCCAGGTATCCTTTACTACTGAGCTACTTCCCCAGTTCCTTATTATTTTAAGACAGAGTCTTGTTGGTGTGTAAAATTGCCTACTTAGAAAGGAGATAATAAGTCTTTATATAACTAGCCATGTTCATATCCTGTAGCCCAACAAGTCTACTATGAAGTATTTTCCTAAGAGAAGTGAAAGCATGTCTCCATAAATAGACTTGTACAAGAAGGTACATAGCAATTTTATTTTTAGCTCAAAATGGCAAACAATTTAGAACAGATAAATAAACTAGTATATATATACAAAACAATACTACTTAACAATAACAAGGAACAAAATGTTGATACATGCAACATTAAACATCTGTGTGTGGGGGGGGGCAGTTGAAATAAGAATTTGAGTACTTTGAGCAAAAAGAAGTACAATATCCAATAATGAACCATTTCTGAAAGTCTTATATGAAATACTAGTTTGAATCTAAGTGGTTCAGATAAGAATTCAGATTCAGATAAGAATTTTAAATTGTATTTAAAATCACAGGCAACTCAGAGACAACAACTCAATCACAAAAAATAAGATGCCACTTGTTGCAGCTTTTATTTTTAATAGCAATAAAAAGACTCTTTATTTTAGAGGATGGTCATTCTTTAACATCAGTAGGTTCCCAAATAAATTAATTTTGAATTTTGATAAGTCTTTTAGGTAGACTATTTCTATTCTTAGCTATATATCCTTTTATGCATTGAATTCAAAGTTTACTTTTTATTTGTACTAAATTTACCTTAACCAGATGAAACCGGGACCTTCTTTGTTCTACATAAAAATTTAATCAGTAGGATATATTCTTTTGTTCCCTCTTTTTGGTTTTATTAAATAAAAGTAATTAAATATTATAGAAAGTTTGATAATGAAAACCAACAATTTTTCCTTTATTACTACCTATCTCCAGTCCCAGGTTTCAGAAAAATCTGTTTTATTTGTTTGGTTTTCATTCTCCTAGTGGTTACTTCTCTTATTCTAAAGGATGTTCTTCTGTGAATATTTTATTTATTTATTTATTTATTTATTTATTTAACCTTTATTTTGTTCATTTAGGTGTTTTTTTTTATGTGGTGCTGAGGGTCGAACCCAGTGCCTCATGTGTGCAAGGCAAGCGCTATACCACTGAGCCACAACCCCAACCCCTGTGAATATTTTTTAATGTCTCTGTACAAAAATGTTATTGACTATCTGATATGAAAAATGAGAAATTGTTCCACATATTCTCAATTTGATTTTTCTGCATTTTCTTGTTTTTAAAAAATGTGTTATTACTTCTGTTTCTTATTCCCTGATATACAAAGCAGAATCTCCCCCATTTTGTTCAATAATTTTAAGGCTTTGTAGTCTAATAAAGGAACTTAAGTAGGATTTTTAGGTATTTTGTAAATAATTGAATGTGAAAGTTGAAACCAATAAGCATTTTATGTCATTATGATGAAAAATGATTTCTCCTGCTAACATTTTCTTTACCATATGGCCAAATTACTTACTCCAGGACACTTGTTTTTACTTGCCTTTTCAGTTTGAAGTATCTATCATATAACCATATTTTAGATTGTTTCCCCAAATACTGTAATTTAGTTTTGTTTATCTTGAGTCTTATCTCCCTACTTTTTTTCCTGTAATTCTTAGTTTAATCATAAAAAAAATATTAATGGTAAACATAAATTTTACAGAATTTATAAAAGATATGTTCTTGATGTTTATTTATTAAAATATTAAAAACTTAACTTGAACACTACCTGATGACTCTAAGTCTACACAGCTTTAGTAATTTGTGCACACATATAAGACTGGTTCATTCATTATCAAGGAGTAGTTGTCTTCTTTACTCTCTTTCTACCTCCATAAGTAAGAAAATCTGGCTGTGACTTAGTTTTCTGTACTATAAATTTATGCTCATTAAGCTGGAGACATTGAGATTGGACAAAACAGTTGTCGGAGATGAGCATTATGAATTCAGAAACGTATCTCTATAAGATTTGGGTATATAGAATGAAGGTCTATTATGTTCAACATAGATTATGGATAGAAACAAAATTCAAATGGCAATTTAAAGTAAATATGAAACTACAGACATAGTTCGTTCTTCCTATGTTATGGTGGGTCTTTAGAACCCCTAAACTCTTTACTCGTATATAAAAGAAAATTTGTACCCCAGCGCGGTGGCACACGCCTGCAATCCCAGCACTTTGGGAGGCTGAGACAGGAGAATCTCGAGTTCAAAGCCAGCCTCAGCAACTGCGAGACGCTAAGCAACTCAGTGAGACCCTGTCTCTAAATAAAACACAAAATAGGGCTGAGGATGTGGCTCAGTGCTTGAGTGCCCCTGAGTTCAATCCCCGCTACCAAAAAAAAAATTTGTAAAAAATAAAAACAACAAAACCTGGTAACTGCTTAGGTGTGCAAATCTATGTTTCAAAAGGCAAAGTGTTATACAGCTACCATTAACGTGATAGTTTTTCATTTATCTACCTGGTCCTATAGTATAAGCTGCCATTGATTGTAACAGACACTGTATTGTTAAAACAACAGATTAAAACTCTGCAGTGGTAATGTGATGTCCTTCTGCCACATCAACCTCTTACTTCTTTGTAATTTCATTCATCTGTTCCAGGAGATTTGACAATTTCTCCTATCTCCATTGCTATGTATGTGATAGACAGTATTTTGTCTATTTCTTAGTTACAAAACAAAAATAGTTTCACCTTATGAAACTTATTTTTTATCTGTTAGGACCCATAAAGCATTTGGTCGTTGTTTTGTAATGAAATATGAAACTATAATCATTCAATAATGTATATTTATATCAAATATATACCTTTTTGCTCTCTTTCCCTTTCTGATTTATAAAGTAATTTTGTTTTCACGGCAAATCATAGTATAATCATTTTACAGATATTTTATATGTCAATTAAAGTTAAAATGTGCAGTGTATGTAATGCATTTGAAGGAATGATATTATGAACATCTATGATCAAGAAACAACTGGAAGCTGTAATCTCAGAGATTTTGGAGGCTGAGGCAGAAAGATCACAAAAATGAGGACAGCCTCAACAACTTTGCAAGATACTATCTCAAAATAAAAAATAGAAAGGGGGAAGTAGCCCAGTGGTAATTGACACCTGGTCAATTCCCACTACAAAAAAAAAAAAAAAAAAAACAAAGGGAGGCCGAGACAGGAGAATTGAGAATTCAAAGCCAGCCCCAGCAACGGTGAAGCGCTAAGCAACTCAGTGAGACCCTGTATCTACATAAAACACAAAATAGGGCTGGGGATGTGGCTCAGAGTCGAGTACTCCTGAGTTCAATCCCTGGTACCAAAAAATAAAAAAAGCAACCAAGAGAAAAACATCTACATCTTAGAAACTAAATATTTGGACAGAAAAACATATTCTTAGAGTCAAAATATCCATTTTTTTCTTTTGAAAAATTTCTTGTATGTAAGCTAATAAGGCATTATGTTGCCTTTTGACTAGAACCTTTTTTACAGTTCATGTGTTTTAATTTTACTCTAGATTTTACCAGTTTCCCAGAACATTTTAGAATTTCACAGGTGAAAGGACAGATAACAAAGAAAGGTTTAAATTTTTCAGTCCTATAGTTGCATGCATAAAACTGTGTTTCCTTGATGCAGTTGTAAAAAAGGGGAGAAAGTGAACTTTGCAAGATTACGTGCATTGCAAAGTTTCCTCGTTGCTTATTTGTTGTGCTTAACAACATGGAATTTCTTTGAGTCCTGAAGCATTTGCTGAGCTAACATTTCTTTGGCTTCTTGAATCAGATGTAGCTAGGAATCAGATAAGACAACCAAAGTGTTTGAAAGAAATCTGTCAATAATGTGGGGAGTGAGATTCAATGAAAAAATTCAAAATGTTCTGAGCTATTTAGTGAGCCATCCCAAAATGCCTTCATACCATTTAATCTTTGTGTTGAAAATAAACTTGCCCTTTCTAACAGAAGTCAGCATTTCATGTTGTTATATATCAGCCATGCTGAGAAATCAGAGGTTGCTAGAGTTTTAAAAAATATCAAAACAGCAACTGTATTATTTTGAAAATAAGTGAGAGGATTAACTTAATCTGTTTCCCAGAAACATGGTCAAAGAAAAATTAGATTGTACTTCACATTTAAAAATGTTTTGCCCTTTAATATAGCAGACTGGAAAAATACTGAGCTTGTGAGGGAAATAGCCATTCATTCATTCAGCCTTCCAACAGTTATTAGGAAGTTAAGAACTTTAAGTAAATGTCTCCTTATTTTCTATTTGAAAGAGAAAAGCCTTTTGTTCTCATGGGTGCTTTTATTTTAATGATCTTTCCTTCATTTTAGATATTGTTTAGATGACCGAAAATCTTTAGAAAGAGATGGGGGATTTTCTGAACTTCAGTCTCGTCTTATTCGTTATGAAACTCAAACTACCTGCACCAGAGAAAGCTTTCCAGTCCCTACAGTGTTGAGCCCTCTTCCATCTCCTGCAGTTCTGTCAGAGCCTGGGAGTGTTCCTGATGGAGAAGCTTTGCAAAGTGAACTACGATCTGAAGTACCTCGGGTGAAACGAAGATCTCAAGATCCGAATTGCCTTTATCCCCCTAAAAGGTGATGTATTAAGTGCACAAAAATAATCTTGACAGAAAGTACTTTAGTACATTTTTTTTTCATATTAGTCTTTCATATATTTAAGTTGCTTTCTGCATGGATTTTATATTAGTTTCTTTATGCCAGTTTGTTTTTATTTTGAGCAGTTTATGATTTAGCTTATATATTATAAACATGATTTGAAAAGAAATACACTGTTTCTTGTTCTATGTACTAATTTATAGTTCATTAGCTTAACAGAGTGCAAAGTTTTTAAGCCATAGACCACTAGAGATCTCACCTAATAGATTAAGCAGTTGAACTGCTCTGTTGAAGGAGGGTATTTGGAGATGTAAGTTCCAGACCCAGAAGCTCCTCCTTCCTTCTCTTCGCTGAATCCTGCCTGTGTTGGCCCTTAAGCAAGGGGTTCCGTGAGCCACTATTTTGAAACCACTTATTACCTATAAAATACACCTTTAAAGCCTACATTAGTACATTATATCAAACTTTCCTAGAAACTGTATTTTCTAGTTAAATGTGCAAATACTTGATCAGAAATTAGAATTTTATGAAATAAACACTAATTTTTGTTGCATTTGTATGTCTTTACAATGTTTGTCAAATTTAGGTCTTTGGCACCTAAAACAAACCATAAATTCTTATTGTATTTAAGCCTTCAAAAAACTATGAAATATATGAAGACAAAAATTTCAGATTTTTTTTTTAGTTGTAGATGGACACAATACCTTTATTTATTCATTTCATGTGGTGCTGAGGATTGAACCCAGTGCCTCACACATGCGAGGCAAGCGCTCTACCACTGAGCCACAACCCCAGACCTCAGGTTTTTTCTGAATAGCTAAAAGTGTTAGAATATTATTTCCCTGATATGGAATAACTAAGTTATTTTTATAACTACTTTATAAGTTCATGAATTTTTTTTACATCTGATAAAATTAAAAAGTATAACCATTCATTAACATTTAGGTTACTATATTTTGTAACTTTATTTCTTATTTCTGAGCTATGACTAGTTAAAAGATTTGTGTTCCAGAAAAGAAAGTACCTTGTGGCCTCTGGGTTAGCAGAAGTGAAAACTATGTGACTGTCTTGCAGAAGGAAAAATCTGAGTCTTCTGTAAGCCATTGTAAACATTATAGAAAGATTGAAACAAGAACCACTTTGGTAGCTTATTTGGATTTGACACATTTATTTTGCACAGTCAGTTTCCTGGTATAATATGATACAGGTTATGGTTTCTTTGTTAAAATTCTTATAATTGAAAAGTATAAATACTTAATAGATGAGTATTAAGTCTATAAAGAACATCACTTATCACACTGTAAAATGATTTATAAAGTTATAAATGAGGAAATAGGAGAGGGGAAAATGGAGAGTATAGTAATATTGCTTGTTGCTTTCTCTACTGGCTGAAATTCATTGCCTTCTGTTTTATTCACTCATTTGAAGAACTAAAGGAACAACTTCATAATACATTGTTGATTGCTTGTTTAAGGTAGGGTAGCAAGAAATATTGTTTCCTTTTCTTGAACTTAGGTTTGAACGGATATAGTTGTAACATTTAAGACAAAAGATAGAGTTCATTGTTGATTCATTTAATCTGTTCTTGATTTTTTTTTTCACTTATTATAGACTTGTGAAGTCTGGAAGTACAGATTCTCTTCTTTCTCAAATGAGTGGCAGTAGTAATCATCACCATCATGTGGTGACTTCCAGAAAGCCACAGGCAGAGCGGTCATCATCATCAGTGACTTGTCCATTGGTTCCAGTAACTGCCTGTGAAACTCCAAAAGTCACTACAAAGGCCAGTTCTGGTCAAAAGAGTGTGCATGCATCAAAGACATCAAAGCAAACTAAGGAATCGAGATCACAGAAACATACACGGGTAAAGACTTTTTCCCATTTTTATTAGTTCTACATGAAAAGAAATTTCTTTATTTGAACCTTTTAAAATGTGTGTCTGAAAATTTTGTGAATGAAATGGCATAAAAAATAGTCCAGTGCAAGAAGAATGATGGGAAATGAAGTGAGAGCATAAATGAGACAAAATAGCCACAAAGTGATCATCCTTGAAGCTCGTTGATAGATATGTCTCAAGATAGGAATTTGTTATAAAATATTTTCTCAACTGTCTGTGTTTGAAATTTTCCATAATAAAAAATCAGTACAGCACAAGGCCCTGGATTCAATCCCCAGCACCACCAAAAAAATAAATAAATAAATATAAATCTATATATTGCTGCTGTATATAACTGTTATTCTCTGGTTTCATTTCAGAACTCTTGATTTGAATTCCTTTTTTAAGATACTCCAGTTGTTTCCTGCTAAGATATTAATCTTGTCATGGATGTGAGCATGTAAAGTTTCATGTCATTTATTTTTGTTTTAATGACCTTATATATCTTTAGCGCAGTCAGTTGATTGTCGAGTTCACAATCCATTTATGATTGGACACTAAAGTTAGGATTATTGAACGTTTTCCAAGAATATTAGTCATGTGTTATATTCTTTTCAAGATACTGAAAGAAGTGGTAACGGAAACCCTGAAGAAACACCGGATCACCGAGGCTCATGAGTGCTTCACTGCATGCAGCCAGCGTCTCTTTGAAATCTCCAAAGTCTACCTGAAGGTACAGTGTCTTCTCTACCAATAGCAAAGTTTTGTTCATGTTCTAATGTTCCTGTTTGATGTCAAAAATTTTTAAATGAGTATTTTTATACTAATAGCATCTGATTTGTTGGCAGAGTTTTCCATAAATGGAAATAGAAAAATTGAAGAAAAATATTTTATATTTGATTTATTTCATTTTATTCCTCATACATAGAAAGCTACATTTTAACTGGAATCCTCAGTATTTTCTCTAACAAGTCTTTTTCTTAAATTGGAGCTTCAAACATTACTAGTAATTAATTAGTTTAATTAGTAATTTCATTACAGTATGTAGGAAAAGGCTACTGGACTGAATATCAAAACACCCAGTTTTCAATTTGGGATTCAACATCAGCTAGGTGTAAGACATTAGGCAGATTAGCCTAAAACTTTTATAAAACTTCATTGGTACTAGATTACCTGTAATCTTTTAAGTTTCAAACTTGGAAGAGAACTGTATGTGGATTTCTAGTTCAGATTGCACATTGACCACCACATGCGTTCAGTTCTCATGTTTTTTATAATTTCCCAAGTAAAACATTATAACCACCCCCCCAAAAAAACCATGGTGAAGAGATAAGAAAAAAACTATGGAAATGTATATTGTTGAACAAGAAGAAGGACATGAAGGCAGATAGCAGCCAGCTAAATTTACCACCTAAATGACTACTTTGTGGAATGCCAATGGGAACCACACCAGATTAGCAGGCAGAATCTCTGAGAGACTCCAGAATTGAAGACCCAGGTACCATGAAAAGCAGGGTCAGAGTGCTAACTGGGAACAAGAGGAATTAAATAAAAATCTGCAAAGTGGACCAGGAAACTTTCAAAGTGCTCCACATGCCTTCTCCCACAGTGGTAATTATAAGGTCTTTTATAGTTCTCTCCAGATCTCTGTTACCAGTGTAGGAAATGGTATCCAGAAGAAATGTTGGTGTCTGCAGTGAAAAAGCCAACTGGCCACCTTGTCACCTATTTTTGTAAAGCCATAAATGAACAAGCTCTGTACAGATAGGGCTTTCATATTTTTAGAGTCTCTTTTAAAGATGACTGGACATTCAAAGATTAACAGATTTTCCAGAAAGCTTCTAAAACACGTGATTCCAAAACATAAAGGAGTAAAGGGAACTCTGAAGGAACAGAGAGCAGGAGAAGCCTTCATAAAAACTTCTCTTAGAAACGAGATAATTGTATCCATAAGCTAGAACATGATACTGTTTCCTAAAAATGCATAGAACCTGAAGCTTCTTAAAATTTAAAAAATTATAACAAAATTATTTTAATAGACAAACTGAACAGTTGAAATTTTAAAAAATCAGAATTTAGAAACAAAGGAAAAAATATTGAAAAGAAAATTAGAGGATTAATCCAGAAAATCCAGTGTGCTAATAAGTTGCAAAAATAGTGACTGAGGAGAGAAAATTGTCGAAAATATAGCCAAGCACTGAAGGACTCAAATCTCCTGCTGGAAAGGGGCTGAATGTGGCTTCCCCAATGAATGAAAGCTCTACAGAAGCCATATTGTGTGGAATCATGTGGAATTTCACACATCTTAGCATCCAGAGAACATTTTCTAAAAGGTTCCCAGGAAAGTTTACATATAGTTTACATATGAAAGACTCAGAATGGCATTGGACTTCCCCATAGTAACATTGTATGCTAAACGGCAGTATAAAAGTACTTTCAAATTCTGACTTACCTACTACTTTAGACCTTACCTAAAATTCAATTCGGTGGGAGGATTCAGTAAATACTTTCAAACGTGGAAAATCTTTTAAAATATATATATTTTACCCTTTTGAGAAATCTTCTGAAGATGAAGTTCAGACAGGAAGCTTAATCAAGAAATAAAATAAAAACATCAAGCAGGGAAGACAAGTCCTAATAGGACCATGTCTAGGGAGCAACTAGACCACCTAGCAACTAAGCTAGAACATGATACTGTTTCCTAAAAATGCATAGAACCACCTAGCAACTAGACCAGCAGGCTATAATAGAAAGATCTACATTTTTAGAAATAAATTTTAAAAAAGAACCAAGACATTACCAAGTATACTTCAGTGTTTAAAAACAAACAGCAACAACAACAAAAAACTTTGCTGTACATTTAGTTTTTTGTGAGGGAGAGGGAAATACCCAGAATTACATACATGGAAAACTTGGCAAGTGAAAAAACTAAGCAGGTAATTTCACTACAGGAAAAGTAGGATGTTGAATGAAGAGACCTTGTAAACATAATACATCAGTTACCTCAGGACTGAACAACATTTAGCTAGATATAATGAGGCAGACACTGACTTTTTAGCAGTCAAAACTGGAGATGCAGCTGTTAGTGAGAAGGTGGTACATGCAAGACCTGGATCCATTGCCATTAATTATCTCTGTCTTAAATTACTTAATCACTGAATTGCAGCATAAACATATTAAATGGAAACATGAAAGTGAAGGAAGAGAAACAACTAAGAGTCAAAAGTAGCTGCCTCTGTGAAGCGTATCTTGGAGATTTGGTGAAAGATTATTCTTTTTTTTTTTTAATATGTACAATTAGATTGTTTTTACTTTGTAATCTAATTTGATAGCCATTTCATTTAAAGAAGTTAGACTTCAGTTCCTTTCCTATGTCATCCTTCTTCATGGAGGAGTGAAATCATTAAAAAGAAGAGAGGAAAAAAAGGACTTTTACCTGAAAAACAAATATAAACTGTGTTCATTTTTCAAGTAATGAAACATTATTCATATTCATGATAGAGGATGAGCCTTAGATCAGATCAGTACTATTGGGAATATGACAAACAAGTGACATGGATTTAGGCACATGTGTATGTATTTTGGCTAGGATATTTTTATATTTAGGATAGAGCTAAATCATAATTTATTACTTTGATTTTTGTGAATATTTTCCTAATCACATTTATACTTGTAGATTATTTAGGATAATCTCAAGTTCCCTTAATAATGAGCTGTTTTCTATAATTTAATATACAAATTGCAAAATGCTGTATTTTGTTAATGTTTAGGATCTTAAAACTTCAAGGGGTTTATTTCAAGAAATGAAGAAGACAGCAAGTAACAATGCTGTACAGGTAAATAAATTATTCCAAAGAAACTACATTCAGTTAAGTTAATATTTTATTTCAGGATTGCTTTTCTGCTATTTTATATGCGGTGAAAATTGGTGATTTTGTTTTCAACTCTGTCCCTCTGAAAGCTCTTTAAGGTACTGAATAATAGGCGTATTCAGGCAGAGTATTGAATAGTACTTAATAGATTTTGTTTTTAACAAAAGAGTTTCTAAAATGATATTAAGAATGGAAAAGATAAATAATCCAAACAGCTAGAAAAAAATAAACCAGTTTGATTAATTGTTTTCAAAGTTTGGTTTAATATTTTTCGAGTGATCTTTTGAAAACACATTTTGAGATAATGGTTTAAAAAAAACCGAGCAGGACCTTCATTTTGTCTAATAACAATATTGTATTTAACATTGAAAGTTCAGGAAAAAGTGTTCTTTAAATAGAAAATAAAATGTTTTTAGGTAGAATATTAGGATATGTTACTTTTTATTTTAAATTTTCTATTGTGCTCTTTTGAAGTTTCAGTAATATATTTTCTACCACTTTTATTTTTGATAGAAATCCACCATAATCGTATTTTTTCTCCTCTAGGTGATTGAATGGGTATTAGAAAAGACAAGCAAGAAATAATACAGAATCATTTTCATTAGGACAATTCAAGCTGGATGGAGCTGTTATTTACTACTTCATTCTTTTTGCTAAATGTTTATAAACATTTTAAAACAAATTTAAAATTTTATTCAAAGAACAGATGTTACATATCTAAGGAATTTCATAAGTATCCTATATTTATATAGTTTGGGTGATGCTCAGTTAATTATCTTTAATTATGCACTCATTTTATACAGTTTCACTGTATTTTAATTTTTTAAAGTTATTTTTATGTTTTTAAATTTTTACACTTGGTTATTTAATTATTACAATAAATAGGAATATTTCTTTACTTCTTGGGTCATGAGTCTTTATTCTTAGGTTCACTTGAATTCCTAAGTATTAAGTCAGGCACTGCCATTTCTTTTCCCATGTGTTTCAACAGCATTGTTTATATTGAACTATTCTCAACTTAGAAATAGTGGCACCACAAATTCAGACAGGTCTTTGCACTGGAGCTGCCACTTTTGAAGCTATTTTTGTTTATTTTGGATCAAAAGTGAAAATGGGGCAAAAACTGAAAATGTGAAATGAAAATGAGTGTGGATTCCCAGAAAAAAGTCTTTTTTCTCTTGTTAGCCAATCTGGAAAATGTAGGATATATTAAAAAAGAGTAGGGGAAGAAAAAGAATTCTCAACATATAACCTTCTATCTGGATGTCACTGTTATTAACATTCTAAATATGTGTGTGTAATTATCTTTTAAATGATTTCAGAATTTAGATCATATGATGTATGTGTGTATATACGTGTTTGTATGCACGGTTTTAATTCATAGCCTGCTTTTTTTCACTTAGCAATACAGTGGTCCCCCCTTATTTTGCTTTCTATGGTTTTAGTTACTGTTGGTCAACCGTTGGTCAACTGCAGTTCAAAATTATTAAATGAAAAACTTCAGAAATAAACAACAATTAAGGTTTAAATTGCTTACTTTTCCAAATAGTATGATAAAATCTCGTGCAGTCTTGGCTCCATCCTTCCTGCCATGAGTCATCCCTTTGTCCAACAATTGCATGCTGTTTGTATTACTTGCCCACTAGTCACTTAGTACCTCTCTCAGTTGTTACATCTGTGGTTGCAGTACAGCAGTATTGTGGTCAGGTAACCAAAGCACAAAAATAGGGATGCTGGAGATTTGGATATGCCAGAGAAGTCACAATATACTTCCTTAAGGTGAAAAGTCAAAGGTTATCATCTCAAAAAGGATAAGAAAAAAAAATCATATTCTGAGATTGCTAAGATGTATGGTAGGAACAAATGTATACATACATTAAATTGTAAAGAAAAAAGAATATCATGATAACTTTGCTGTTGCACACCACTCTACAAAAATTATGGCAAATAGTACATGATTAGGCACTTAATTAAGTTGGAAAAATCATTACATTTTTCTGTGTATATACAGGAAAAATATAGTATATTTAAGGTTTGATCCCTTAACCATAGTTTCAGGCATTCACTCGGGGTCTTAGAAAATATCTCTCACAGAGAAGGAGCACTAATGTTTATCATGAATTTAATATCATATGTCACTATTTTAATAATTGAATAATACATGTGAACAGAGTTTAATCTTGCTTAAAGTTTCAATTTTTCCCAATAATAATTAAAATTTTAATGACTCTACTCAGTACATCTCTGATTATTTCCTTAGTATAATTTTTGAGAAATACAACTTGTGGGTTTTAAACTTTTCAGTGAATATTTCCAAACTACCTTCCTGAAGGATCAGTGTGCATTTCTACCAGCAGAATCCTTGAAAAGAGTGGACTTTTTTTCTAAAATATATTGCCAGCTCTTAAATTGTTCTTTCCTTATCTTTTGCTATTTTTAATTTGAATGCTGTTAAGTTTTTATTGCTATGACAAAATACCTGAGAAAAATAATTTAAAGGGAGGACGAGCTTATTTTGGCTCTGTATTAGTCAGCTTTGAATTACTGGGATCAAAACACATAACAAAAACAATTTTAGAGGAGGAAAGTTTATTTGGTGCTCACAGTTTTAGAGGTCTCAGTCCATTGAGACTGCAGGC
Source organism: Geosciurus inauris (assembly GCA_004024805.1). Lineage (NCBI taxonomy): Eukaryota > Metazoa > Chordata > Mammalia > Rodentia > Sciuridae > Geosciurus > Geosciurus inauris. The sequence continues at coordinate 297,753 of PVHX01000231.1, forward strand.
TCCATTGTTCGGGGCCCAGCATAAGCCAGAACATCATGGCACGAGGGTATAACAGAGAAAAGCAGCTCAGGACATGACAGTCAAGAAGCAGAGAGAGAACTTCACTCACCAGGAACAAAATATCTACCCCAAAGTCAGGCTACCAATGACCCACATCCTACATGCCCACAGTTACCATCCAGTTAATCCATTCAGGTGGATTAAATGCACTGATTAGGTTAAGGTTCTCATTTCACTTTTAAACTTTCTTGCATTGTCTCACCCATGAGCTTTTGGGGAATGACTCCTATATAAACCAAAACACGCAACAGTTTCAGTGGTTTCAGTCCATGGTCACTTGTTTCTGGATATGTGGTGAGGCAGAACATCATGGTGGGAAGGTGCTCACATCTTGGAGGCCAAGAATCAGGAAGAGAGAAAGAGAGGAAGGCGCTAGGGATAAGATATACCCACTCTTCAAGGACACCTAGCCAGGAACCTACATCCTCCTGAAGTTTCTACCACTTCCCAATAGCCTTTTAAAGTATAAATGCATCAGCTACTTAATCCATTAATGAAGTCAGAGCCCTCATGATCCAGTCATCTTTCAAAGGCTTCTTCTGCATTGGGGATCAAGCCTTTGACATGTTAGCTTTTAGGGGATATTTTACAACCAAATCATAACAAACACTGATTTTTTTCTTACTAGTTTTTTCAAAACATTCTTACATATTAAGGATGTTGGACCTTTGTCATTTTGTTTATGGTGTTTTGAAGTATTTAGTTTTCTTTTGCAGTCAAATTTACCATCTTTTTCTTTATAGTTTCTTCTAGTGATGTATATTTTCTTTTGTTTGTTTGTTTGCCTACCAAAACCAAACTAATGCTTTCAAAAAGTGTTTGCAGGTGTCCCATGAAACTGTTGATTTGAAATTCTCCTATTTGCCTACATTTTTTACTATCTAGCATATCATAGGAGTAAGGTAATATTTAAAGATTTTACTGTGTGAGCAAAATTATTTTTTTTAATCTTACAGACTTTTTGGTGTAAATTTAGTCAGTTGAACTAATAAGCATTCTTTATAAAGTGAGATGTACTGGTTGGTTTTTTGAGTGCAACAGATTAGCTCAGGCAATATATCTGGAAATATATTTCTAAGAATAAAGAGATAATCATAGGATCGACAACTCTTGTAGCCTCAGTTTCTCATCATGATAATGATGATGATTATTGGGCTAACTCTTTGCCAGGCATTGTGCTAAGCATTTTTCATAATTATCTCACAGCAGCCATATAAGGTAGATAGAAGAAATGGAAGCATAACAAGATTAAGTATTGATGTCTAATGTCACAAAGCTCAGAAGCTACAGAGACAGAATTTGGATTTATTGAACCTCACCTCTTATCTAATCATGGGATTTCTATAAGTGTTGGAATATACATCTTCTGTATTTTTTCCAAGGATCCTGATTTTCTACCATACTTAATAATATTATTGATTAAAACAATAACCTGTAAACTGGTAACAACTTAAAATTTTTCTTTAAGTGTGTATCTTCAGAGTTTCAAGGTTTGAGTAACCTTTTGTAATGCTGTTTGAAATTTGGCATATGTACATTATGTCCATTGATATGAACAAAAACAAAAGCAAAAATATAAACAAAGAAAAATATTAAATTGACTTTATTAACTAATCACTTACTAAACGGACATTGTAGCCAAATATTTTTAATAAAAAAAAAAATAAAGCTGAAAGACATTACTTCAAGACTTACTATAAAGCTACAATAATGGAAACAATCTGGCATCCAAAGGGTATATATCAATAGAACAGGAAAAAAAAAAAAAAGTTTAGAGTCATACCACACACCAAACTGCTCCTTGAAGTAAGAAAAATGGAGCTTAAATAAATGGATATCCATCTTTATGGAAAAATAAATGACCTTTAACCATGTCTTCACTTGATGTGCATATATTGACTTGATAGGGATTAAAGTCCTATATTTAAAATCTAAAACCACAAAATACATGGAAAAAAACAAAAATCTTTATCACTCTTGACATAAAACAAGAATTTCATAAGACAAAAAAGGCAGAAACCATAAAATAAAAAAATAATGAACTTTATTTCAAAATTTAAAAGTTCTGCTCTTGAAAGACAATATGAAGAAACTGAAAATGCATGCCATAGTCAGGGATAAATTATTCATAACACATGTTTCTGACATAGGACTTATATCTAGAATATATAAAGAACTCTTAACAGCTTAATGATAAAGCAACAAAACTGTAAAAAAAAGACATTTAAAAAATTTTTAAAAAAGAGAATGTAAGAATGGCAATAAGCACATTAAAAGATGCTCAATGTTTTTCATTATCAAGGAAATGCAAATGAAAGCCATAATGAGATGCCTTTGAACCCCCATTAAAATGGAAATATTTGAAAACTCACAGTACCATGTCTTGGTGACTGTGTGTCACATTTGGAAATCTCTTGCTGTTGGTAGGAATGGAAAATATATAATTATTTGGTAAATATTTGACTATGTCTTAATTAATGTTAAATTTACATTTATTGTATGACTCCATCATTGTTTTAACCCAAGAAAAGTTAAAACATATGTCTCTATAAGGAAGTGAGCCTAAATACTCTTACCAATTTTTTTTTAATATTTTTTTAGTTGTAGATGGACACAATGTCTTTATTTTATTGCTTTGTACGTGGTGCTGAGGATCAAACCCAGGGCCTCACGCATGCAAGGCAGCGCTCTACCGCTGAGCTACAATCCCAGCCCCAATACTCTTACCAATTTAATTCTTGATAATTCCAAATTGAAAACAACCCAAATGTTCATCAGTAAGTGAATGAACAATTAATTTTAAGATATTCATACAATGGAATTGCACTCATCAATATAAAGAACAAATTGCTAAAATGTATAGCAATATGGATAATTCTCAATAAATTATGCAGAGAAAAAAAATGCCAAAACCTTGAAATTATAGAAATGGTGGACATAGTCACAGAAATCAAAAACATACTTTCCTTGGGCCAGGTGTTGGAGTGATTGGGAAGAGATGTAAGAAACTTTCTGCAGTGATATAAATATTCCAGACTGATTGTGATGGTCGTCATACTGGTATATACATTTATCAAACAAAATCATAAATTTCTACAGTCATTCACCACGTATTGATGACAAACTGCATATACAATACTGATCCCTTAAGATTGTATCACCTAGTGACATAATCACTTCTTCATTTGTCTAAGTACTCTATGATGTTTGAACAACAGTGAAATAACCTAGCTGTGTATTTCTGAGAACATTTCCCCAGTGTTAAGCAACAAATGACTGTAATTAAAGTTGTTGCAGGCTGCATAGCATGAGTTCTAATGTATTCTCTAAGACATTTAGCTCAAAAACATCACGCTGCCTTGATTTCCTTTTTTAAATTCAATTGTCTGTCGTAAGTTCCTATTATGTTTATATAATGAAATAATTAGTAGAGATCTTTGATCCAATCTACTTGATTAAATTTTTGTCTTCTCTTGAATAGTATTAGTGTGAACCATATGAAATTGCTGATGCCAAATCATTTTCACCTGCTATATCAATTTTATTCATTGCTACAATGAAATATCTGAGGCTGAGTAAATTTGTTAAGAAGTTTATTTACCTCACAGTTTTGGTGGTTTTAAGGCCTGGCACTGGCATCAGCTAGGCTCTGGTGAGGATCTTAAGATGAATGGCATTACACCTCCACAGTGCAATACTGGGGACTAAGCTCCCAAAACATGAACACCTGGGGGACAAATTACTTTGAAATGAAAGCACCCTCAAAAATGCTGGTATCAAAGAAATCTATGTATAGTTTTTCTGTTGTAATTATTTATCTGTCATCTCCAACCATCATCACTGAATATAGTTTCCAAAAACATCAGACATTTGCTTCAGCCTCACCTGCCACATGAGCCCATTAAGCTTCAAGGGTGTACTGGTGGTGGGAATAAGGTGGAACTATATGAAGAGAGGCAGGAAAGTCCAGGTAGACTCTTCCAAGGGAACCCAAGTACTTCAACTCCTTTTTGTTTTGGAAAATTTGTTTTGTTGACATTACATCTCTACAATAATTATGGCGTAGGAAGTTTTTCAGTCAATTCAACTGTTCAAAGAAATTGGTTCCTAAATTTTCACATGCCTGATTGGGATTGCAAAGTTCACCTCCACATTGTCTCTTGGGGTCTGGAATGTACTCCCTGCAGTCAGAGGTTCTGATTGGATCCTCAGTTATCTGGGCTGTCTGGGAAGGGGAATTACAAACTTTCCCTATCCCTTCACACTTTCCATATTCAGATTCTGCTTTAACTTAACTTCCATGCTATCCTCTTACTTTTTCTTCTTCTTTGTTATCTTCTGTGAATGATCCATTTCTTAAAAAATATAAAAGTAAAGTGTAATTAAAGATATTTCAAATAAATCTGAAAGCAGGCACAAATGAGAGACCTAAAGGACCCCAAATCTTGAGGTCAACTTTTTAACCATGTGAGGGAAATGAGCAAGGAACTTTAAAACACCACTTAGTATAAGTAGAACTCATGGAAGAAGAGGCAGGTAAGGCTGAAGTATAGCTTTGGGGGCTCTGCTCCAGGAAAGGAGCCCCATTGACCAGTCATTCTGCCATTATTAGGGTTCCCATGAGAGTGAGCTTGAAAAGTGCATGGGATACCATCATTATGTACAACTATAATGTATCAATTTTAAAAAGTAGGGGGGGGATGTACATGGGAGAAAGGATACAAACAACTAAGATACTAGCTATCTTGGGGAGTTATGTATCCCTACTGGGAATAGTGCTGAAAGCTCTCACTCTTTAGAATGGGATATCGAGGGCATTTGAAGGTCCTTTTGCAGAGCCCAAGTAGGTTAGGTGTGTTATGTAGTGATGATACACTTAGCAAAACTATTGTCTGTAGAACTTGAAAAAGTGAAGTTGTACCTAGTGAATTCATGGATCTATTCCAGACAGAGTATTGAAAATATCAATAGGCCATTTTTTTGGTAACTAAATATGGTAAAATATAGGAAAAGACAGATAAACTAAAGAAGGAATTGTTCGATTTTCTAAACAAATGTAAAGGAAATAAATAAGGCTTAAGACATTTGGGGTTAGAAAACAAAATAACTTCCTAATTGTAGGATTTCCAATCCAAAAAATTCTCAAAGTAAGAAATAGCCTCAGAAAAAAAGACCTAACCAGAAGAATTCAAGATGGCATGTTAGAGGAAGGCTGTTTCCAGTTGCTTCATGACTCCAGATTAATGCAGTGGGAATACCACTTCTCAGTGAGGTGGGTGAATTTACTAAAATTCTTTATCAAACAATCAGAATCTCTTGGAGACTCGGAAATGTGGGTGCATTGAACAAAGAGCAAGAGAGTACATTGGAGAAAGCCATTTGCAGCAGAGTGATAGGATAACAGAAACACAATGGACAATTTGGCACAGAAAAACCAATAGAACAGAGCAGCAGCCTGAACTTAGCTGACTGAGAGGCAGCATGGTGAGCTGGTATTTGAAAAATGCTGTGTTCCTCAACTGGCAAGTGGAGAGATGAAGTGGGAGCCATCTTGAGGAGGCCACACTGTAGCTTGCTGCTGTGTGAGCCTGAGAGATCATAGCAAACATTGGCATACTGCCCCAGCAAGTACCTACCATGTTGCTTAGGATAACAACATGAGTGAAACAGGCAAAGAAGATTGTATCCAGGGGGATTCAAGTCAGATATGGAGGGGAGTGAAAATCAGTTTTCCTTTGAGTTTGGGAACTCATGTGACCAGCTGAAAAGGGATGAGAAACTAAACTGGCAGGCATGATTATACTCAGGGACTGGGTCTGGGAAAGCTGTAATCATGAGTGACCAAGTGTGAGATTTCTGTTGGTTGGTTCCCATACCCTATGAGTAGAATTCTCAGGAGGCTCCTGAGATCCAGGCTCCCAGCAGACACTGACATCTGCTCAGCCCTACGAATGTATTGATCTAATCTTTTCCAGAGCAGATATCACCCAATACATTCCCTAAGGCCTGTTAAGAGCTAAGTCCTAGCTGACAGAACTCCTCACTTAGAACTTTGCAGAAACTCCACCCTGGGAGTACATCAATCTGGTGTGTGTGGACAAAACTCCAGTTGACAGTACTTTCCATTTCACCCTACCTTTATTGATGAGAAGGGAAATTGAAATCTATTTCAACCAGGTCAGTGTTAAGCCGCTCCAGTTGGCAGCTCAGTGAGCAACACAAAAAGGAAAAATTTAATAAACCCCCAACTCTTACTCCTGAAAGACACATATCCCAAGAAGAAATGGAAAGGACAATCAGGCATAGGCAGTGATCATCCTTGTTAACAGTTTTCACCATCTCAGTGGGAAAATTATTTCATTTTTCATTAAGAATCATTTTTCCTTTTTTTTTTTTTTTTTTGAGGGGAGGCAGCTTTCCAGATGTGCTGATTGGTTCACACACACACACACACACTCATGCATTTGTTTCTTTTCTTTCTGGTTCCAGGGATTGAACCCAGGGCCACTTAACCACTGAGCCACATCCTCAGCCATTTTTATATTTTATTTTGAGACAGGATCTCACTAAGTTGCTGAGGGCCTTGCCAAGTTGCTGAGGCTGGCTTTGAAATTATGATCTTCCTGCCTCAGCCTCCCAAGTCTCTGGGACTACAGGCATGTGCCACCATGCCTGGCTTCTTTTCTCATTTTTAGAATTTTTTTGTTATTGTCATTTTTCTTTGCCTTGTCTTTTGAGGGTTTTTGTTTGTTTTGGTTTGGTTTCTCCTTTCTCTTACTCTCCTTTCTTCTTCTAATAGCCAAATTAGCTTCTTTTTTCCCTCTGTATATATATATATTGTTCCTTTCATTTTTCTCCTCCATGTTTATAGCCATCTCTTGCTACATCTCTTTGGTCACCTTTCTGTTCATGAACATTTAAACCTTCTTTGACCTTCCTATCACATTTTCTTTTCTCTTAATGAACTGTATTTTTATCATTTTTCAGAACGATTTTGTTTGTATAACTCCTGCCCCACCATTCATATGGTTGCAGTTATTAGTACTGTTGATGGTATAGTGGACACCTGCTGTTTACTTTAATGCCAGATCTATTTCACATTTATTGTTTTTGCTGTTAGCAACTGCTGACCCCATCATCCCCTTTTTATTTGATAATTATGGTTGTAGATGTCACAGTAGGCACCAGGTATTTGTTTTAATAATGTATATTATTTGCTTGTGTTGTTGTTATTGTTTCCCCCTTTTATGTGAGGTGCTGATAATCTACAAGGACACTGTAAATTCACAGGGTAGAGAATCCACTGATGAGCCAAACTCAGCCACGAAACAGTGCAACTTGCCCTACACACTAACCACACTCAAATTTCATCAATACTTTCATACAAAGACCAGAAGAGACAAAACCCCCCACAGTAATGACCAGGATTCAAGTAAGAATAGCTGGGGGGAGGCCTCAGCTCCCACTCATGGGCATCCACTCCTGTAACAGAGAAAATTAACATACAAGTTGTGGGCACCATACCTATAAGGAATCAATCTAGAACCACTCCCCTTTAGAATATACACAGTTGTTGCAGGAAGAAAAGCAATCCCAGCAGATGCAACCCATATAATGTGCTGTATGCAACACAATTACCAGATCTACAAGAAGGACCCAGCTCTTCTGAGACCTACAAGGAAAATGAAATCCTCAAGCTCTGATGCAATATTAAAATACACTAATCATCACCAGATAACTAGCAGGGAAACTATACTATAATAATAATTTGGAAATATATTGAAAAATTAACAACCTGATATACCAGAACATTTTGGCAAGAAAATAACATGCCCTAAAAAGGCTCATGTAAGAATGGAAGAGAAATCCATCCCAACAGGTACATAAACCAACACAGAAATTCAAGAAATATGTAAAAAAAGGTTATATGATGCTTCCTAAAGTTCAAAATTCACCAACAACTGACTCCAAAGATATCAAAGTGGATAAAATACTAGATAATGAATTCAAAAGAATGACTATAAAAGTGATCAATGATTTCCAAGAGAAAACACACACAAAAATAACTGAATGAATTAAATCAGTAGAAGATATAAGTGAGAATTCAATAAAGTGATAGAGATATTGAAAAAGAACCAAACAAAAGCCTTGAAAATAAAAGTCAAATCAAATAAGATGTTCAGTTGAATATCTAATAGAATAGACCTTAGTGAAGACAGAATCTCAGAGATTCTGAGTAGCCAGGCTTGAACATTCAGACTGTATTAAATAAAAGAAAATAAATAACCATGACCAGAATATGCAAGAACTCTGGGATAACACTATGGACCAAATTTAAGAATTACTGGAATTGAAGAAGTTGTGAGATGCAGGCTAATGGCATGGAGAACCTCTTGAGGAAATAATAAGAGAAAATTTTCCAAACATTGACAATGAGATAGAAATCTAGGTACAAGAGGCATTCAGAACCCAAAAGACAAAAATCAAAAAAAGAACCTTTCCATGACACATTATAATTAAAATACCTAACATACTAAACAAGGATAGAATTTTAGAAACTTCAAAAGAAAACTGTCAGGTCACATTTAGAGGCAAGCCAATCAGAATTGCTTCTGATTTCTCAGCACAAATTTGAAAATCCAGGCGGGATAATTATCAACCAAGATTGCTATACCCAATAGAGCTATACTTAAAAAAGTAAAAAAAAGAAATAAAAACCTTCCAAGATAAGCAGAAATTGAAAGGAGTCAGGACTATTAATCCAGCACTACAGAAAATACTTAAAGAAACACTTCACACAGAAGAAATCAAAAACAAACCCCAGAGCTCACAAATGGACACATCTCATTTGAAGAATAGCTAAGCAAATGAGAAACAGTACCAAATTAAACATTACAAATAAATCAAAATAGCAGGAATTAATAAACACTTATTCAAAATAACATTGAATATGTGGTCTCAACTCTCCAATTGGAAGACATAGGCTGGCAGAATGGATTAAAAATAAGACCTATATGCTGTTTGCAATAGACTCACCTTATAGGCAAAGACAACCACAGGTTGAAAGTGAAAGGATGGAAATTGATAGACCATGCAAATAGTGCCTCAAAACAGTTGAGAGTAGCTACTTTCTTATTCAACAAAGTAGACTTCAAGTAATAATTAATCATAAGAGACAAATAAATCATATTGGTAAAGAAGACAATCCAATAGGAAGGTATATCAGTAGTAGATATTTATACACCAAAAATTGGTGTATCTAATTATAAAAGACACTACTTAAAGGTTCAAATTGACCCTAGTACTGTAACACTGGGTGATTTAAACAGACCTCTTTCACCAATAGATAGGTTATCCAGACAAACACTAAAGGCTATTCAGGCTAAAAAGGATTATAAATCAAATGGACTTAACAGACATGTATAGAATATTTTATTCAATAACAGTCAAATTCACTTTCTTCTTAGCTGCTCGTGAAACCTTTTCCAAAATAGACCATATTTTAGGTCAGAAAGCAACTCTTAGCAAATACAAAACAAAAGATATAATTTCTTGCATCTTATCTGATCATAATGGAATAAAATTTTTAATCAACCACTACTCCTATTCAAAAAATATCCTATAGAAACTGAACACAAGGTGATTCGTTAATACACTTTTGAATGATGAGTGAGTGACAGAAGAAATCAAGAGAGAAATGAATAATTCTTAATGAAATGAGAATAGAAATATGATGTACTAGAACCTCTGGGACACTATGGTGGTTTTAAGAGGGAAGTTTATGGCTATGAGTGCCTACATAAGAAAATCAGAAAGGTCTCAAATAAACAACCTAATAATGAATCTCAAGGCTCTTGAGAAACAAGAGCATATCAATTCTAAAACCAATAGAAGGAAGATAACAGTGAAGATGAATGAAATAGAGAAAAAATGCAAAGAATCAATGAAACAAAAGTTTAATTTATCCTTGAGAAAATTTTTTAAAAACCTGATAAACATTTAGCTAACCTAATCAAAAGAAAAAGAGAGCAGAGTGAAGTGTTGCACACCTATAATCCCAGTGTCTAGGGAAGTTGAGGCAAGAGGATCACAAGTTCAAAGCCAGCCTCAGAAATATAGTGAGGGCCTAGGAAGCTTAGTAAGACCCTGCCTCAAAATAAAAAATTAAAAGGGTTGGGGATGTGGCTCAGTGGTTAAGTGCCTCTGGGCTCTATCCTTGGTACCAAAAAAGAAAGAGAGAAGGTGCAAATTAATAAAATTTGAGATGAAAAAGGAGCAATCATCACAAACATCACAGAAATTGAGAGGATCATTAGGGGCTTTTTTGAAAACTTACACTTCAATAAATCAGAAAACCTAGAAGAAATGGATACATTTTTAGATGTATATGACCTGCCAAATGGATGTTTCTAGACATATATGACCTACCAAAATTGACAGGTCATAGAAAACCTAAACAGACAAATAACTAGCAATGAAATAGAAGCAGTAATAAAATGCTTTCCACCAAAGATAAGACCAGGATCAGATGGATTCTCAGCTGAATTGTACCAGACATTTAAAAAAGAACTAATGCTAATGTCCTTCAAATTATTCCATGAAATACAAAGAGATGGGATGCTTCCAAATTCATTCTATGAAGCCACTGTCATCCTCATTCCCAATCCAGATAAGGGCACATTAAGAAAACTACACACCAATATTCCTGATGAACTTAGATGCAAAATCTTTATTAAAATAATAGCAAATTGTATTCAACAACATATTAAGAAGATTATAATCATGACCAAGTTGGTTTTATTCCAGGGTTGCAAGCATGGTCTAATGTTCACAAATCAATAACTTTAACTCACTAGATAAATAGAATTAATGGCAAAAATTACAGTCATTTCAATAGATGCAGAGGAATCCTTCAACAATATTCAGCATCCATTCATGATGAAAACACTAAAAAGTTAGGAATAGAAGGAAGTTACCTAACATCATAAAGACACATCATAAAGGCTATATATGAAAAAAAAAAAAAAAAAAACACACATGCACACAAGGCCAGCATCACAGTGAATAGGGAAAACCTGAAAGCATTTTCTTTAAAATCTAGAAAAAGACAGGAATGTTGCCTCTTACTACTCCTGTTCAATATATGGATCAAAGACCTAGGAATCAGACCAAAAGCTATACAATTCCTTGACCAAAACCTAGGGTACTCTGCAACATATAGACACAAGCAACAACTTTCTCAATAGTACTCCTAAAGCTCAGAAAACAATACCAAGAATTAATAAATGTGATGGCATTGAATTAAAAAGGTTCTGCACAGCAAAGGGAAAAAGAGCATGAAGAGAGAGACTACAGGGGCTGGAGATATAGCTCAATTGGTAGAGTGCTTA